>JAQOWM010000541.1:345000-835000 GCA_029041755.1 Resseliella maxima | reverse complement strand
TGATATGGTCGGAAAAAACAAAATTCAATTAAATTCAATATTTTTTTTTAGATTTAAAAATTTGTAATGTTTCACAAGAAGTTCGACGTTTCAAAGAATTTTCGTGTATTTTTATTTTTTTTTTCTTTTCTCCCAAACATTTTGTTCGTTTACGAAATAGTTTTTATTCCATGAATGTAAATGATTTGTCGTTTTGACGAAAAATGACGTGCTGCTGTATTTCGGTTTAACGTACGATATGTAACCGATTCCCGTTATGTCTTTACACAAAATGAAATGAACGATGTAAGAATAAGTGGATGATAGAGAAAAAGAGCAAAGAGATTTTGTAAATGAGAGAGATTGAGTGCCGTTCATATATTATGTAACATCGTACATGTAATGTACATCGAATGCACCATTAATAATACATAGATGTTGTGAAGTGAAAATTGACGCGAGGAGACTTTCAAATCAATTTAAATATTTTGCACTCAAATTGGGATGCCTTTTTATTTTCAAAGCCACACCAATTCAACTCTATTTACCATTTAGATAATCTTATGGTTTTCAATATAATGGTTAAAACATAATACGTTTCATTCATTTAAAATGATGTGTGAAAACAATTTATATTCCATTCAATGTGTCAAAACGTTGTTTGCGTTGAATGTATTGTGTATGTGCGGATAAATTTCAAAACAATTCGTTCAAGAAGGATGCAACGATACCATTTCTAAACTGGCAATTTGATTTATTATTCTTTAATCTTTTATCATATTCCGTTCACACACTTATACAAGAAGTCAACCGTAAACAATCAGGGAAGTTATTTGGCATTTGATCAAGATGTGTGAGGAACAGTTGAAAAGAGTAAATGCCGTTTTTTTTTTTTTTTTTTTTGCATCAAAACAAACATTCTGCTATTGGTCTTGCCCATCCTTTGTCTATGTCTATATATCTTGTTCTCGCTCTCTCATTTCTACTCATTTTCGAGTCGAGACTTTCGATTCTCAAGCTTTACGCCAAAAAAAAAAAAAAAAATAAAGATTTTAACACCATTCTCCTTTTAACATTTTTACACAATGCTGAAAATCGAAAGAAAATATCAAAGCGAAATTCAAAGTGAAAAAACTGAAACCACAAAAAGTCATTATGCGCCAATTTCGATGTGATGACGAAAAGATCTGGCTAAGAAAATGTAAAGCACACAACGAACTATCCGAATAAATGACTAACAATAATGTACTCTTTTTTTTTGCATTTATATAAATTAAACCCAAAGGAGCAAACAATGTGGAAAAAGCAAAAAAAAAAAAAAAAAAACGAAATAACCTCAAGCCTCAACAAAAAAGTTTGCAGATCAAAAGCGTAACGAAATATATCCGAGGGCAAAAGTGAAACGAATTAGGATAAGAATGAAGAGAAAAAAAATGTGTTTTTTTTTCTTCTTCATCTACACACTCTTCTGTTCGTTGAGGTGTTCATTTCTTTGATGCTTGTTCAATAACATTCAACATCAGAATAAAAAATCAGTATCCCTGTCATTCTTTACCCTCCTACGTTTGACATCTCTTGTTTTAAAACGCAAGTTTTTCTTTTGCCATTGCGGTTGCTATTGTTAATTTGAAATGTAACTGTAAAGTTGGTCGTTTTTTTTATCGTAATTACCCAGAGCAATGACTTGAAATAGAGTGGGCAAAAAAACAAAAAAAAAAAAAAAAAAGAAATGGAAGAAGTAGATGAAGAACGCAATTGGAATGAAAACGAGCAAAACTGAGCACAACGAAGAAAAATTACATCAATCTATTTGAACGTATATATACGAGATATATATCCTCGTATATAAGAAACACAGTAAAATATAAAGATAATGATTTGTGAATAGAGCAAATCACAGGATTTTCAAGGATTTTAAGATCACTATCATTAGTTTCCCCATTTATATTTACTTGTCTTGCATTCTCGATTCTCATTCCTCTTCCTCTTTGCATTTTATTTCATTTGCATGGTTCGTTTAATATTGAACACAGAGAATGGGAAGGGAAAAATACTCGCATTTTGAAAAATATCCGCATTGTTACGGAGGTGAACAATTAGATGGCCTATATTTATTCACGCGGCTAACAATTATTTTTTAAACGATTTGTAATTCATTATGAATTTGTTATAATTGTGAAACAATTATAATCAGCTAACGATGCGATATGCATCAGTAAAAAGGAATTATATTAAGAAGAGAGAGAGAGAGATGAGTGAGCAGGAGACAGACAACAAGAGACAAATCCAACAGACAGACACAGAAGAAAAATCAATTTTAATCAATAATATTTATTTTCCATTCAACATTGAATCACGACTTATCGCTGCTTACTTACACATGCCATCCAATTGTGAAGCTTATAAGCTTATGTTTGCCAGAAATGATTTCGTTTGAATGACCATCCATCTGTTCATCTAATTAAATCATTCATGTAAAAAAAGAGAGAAAGAGAGAGGGAGAGAAAGAATGAGAAAGAGAAAGAGAGGAAAAAACGTCGACGAGATATTGATAATATGAAATCTGCATTCGATCGCAAACGCAAAAGCTGACGTTAACACTACCGTTTCATGAATATGCTCGTTTGCTTTGTCGAAAATGAATTTATTGGAACTTTTAATGATATTATTGAATAAATTACGATGAATATAAATCGAGATAGTATTGAAACCAACTTAATGGCCTGTATAATGTGGCGGCTTTTTATTTCGTTTATCAAAGACTATTTCTGGGAAATAATTTCAACATTTTAACATAATGTCGACATATGAATCAATCTAACAATAGGCATGCTCCTTCGTTCTATATCTAAGATGTGAGCCAAAAATTTTTGGCCATTCAATTATGTTCATTTTTTCCAACTTTGCCATTTTCGTCTTCTTTCCATTCTCTATCATTTCTTTCACATTTCTTGTGACAGTAGATAATCGTGAGAAATGAAGTAAAGGTAGTCTGATTCAATCATGTCACCCGAAAGTTTATTCTGCCACCGTTCAAATATGTCTGAAAATTGTACCATATCAGTGGCTTTAACTTGGGCAACAGGATAGAAGAGAGAAAAAAAAAAACCCAAAGTTGCAGCACCAAGAATAAAATTTGAAAATCAATGAAAACGTGAAAATAATGAAATACCATGTTATGTGAGAGACAGAGAGCAAGCCAAACATCAATGCAAATGCCTAGACCATTTTGTTCAGTTGGGAATTTAGCTCATATTTGTTGCTTTTTGCAACATCTTCGACAGTTGTCTGTATTCTTTTTCAGTCGCTTAAATCGAAAGTTGTGATGATGCCTTTTATACGAAATCACATCAGATCATTCATTTTTATTTTTTTTTTTTTTTCCATCTTTGCTTGCATAAACTTTTTCGCAAAGAAATCGATTTTACCTTAACTGACGACCTAAACAAAATGGATTACATGTGCACTAGATGGAATGGAATCAGGCGCGCGTAAAATATAGATTACTTGTTGCAAAAGGAAAAGGATTTTCAATGAAGAACTAAAACAAACAAACAAAAATTTGAATTACTTTTTCTTTTGACATTTTGATATATGACACAAAGATATATTTTGAAAATAATGCCATATGAAATTTTAGAACATTTCAACAATATTTAACATTCTTTGAATCAATGTGACCATTTTTTTTATTCAAAAATAATATACGCATTCTAACTCGAAAGTGTCTATTCGACAATGGATAGAGACTACCAGATGGACGATTTTATATAAAATCGTTTTTTTTTTTTAACTTATAAAAATCAAAAAAAAAAAAAATCATCTGAAAGGATAAAATGGACTGAATCATATCGATTGAAATTAGGTGAACACAGTAGATTTAATCGCGTATTGATTATTTATTTGACCAAAGTTGTATGCGCAAATAAAAATCACATTCGACTTGAAATCGTTTGTTACATATCAAAGACATTGCACAATTGGTACTGATCACAGGGGGATTTGTTACTTGTGAAAAGTAATTTTATTTCTAGTAAAAAGGTTGTTCTCGTTCCTTTTCGCATCGATTTGATGCTCTCTCTCTCTCTCTTTCTCTTTCTCTCTTCCACCCTCTCTCCCTCTCTCAGTGTTTGTGTGTGTGTGTAATGTGCTGTTTGGCTCATCTTTTCTCTCCTTAATGTGCACGACAAAGGAATCAATTTGGGAATTTGTGAACCAATGCGAAAGCAATCAATTTAATGGTGTATAACGTCATTTTACACTCGAAAAATCAATGAAATCTTTGATAATTGTCTGCTCTTTTCCTATGACGCAATTGTTTAACGATTGGATGGGTTAACTTTTAATGGGATGCCACAATCTTGAATGTGTTTCTTTTTTTCTTATGCTTTTTCTTTTAATAAGAAAATTGATGTCATGCAATGCTGATTACCATAAATTCCAATAACCGTAAATATACCCTCATACAATCCGTACATTATCGATAGGGTTTTTTTTTTTTCTTTATAAACAGCACACATAACGCATATAAATTATATAGTAAATTTTATATACACATTTTGGTCGAAATGAAAGCGGGGGGAAAAGGAAACGAATAAGAGGATGCAATTGTTGTTAACAAACAGACAAAGATTTCAGCAATTCTCAAAGGAATTCAATTTGTTTATTTCCAAATAATTCCATTCGTTTTGCTCGTTTGAAAATATGGCAATAATTTTAATTAGCAGATTTACCTCTACTTCAGACAGAATACGAAGATGATTAGTATTTAAGATGCTTTCAGTAAGAGTTTTATATGTACCGCCGAACTTATTTGTTTTTTGAAAACAAGAATTATGTTGTTACAATCGATGTTGTTGTTGTTTTTGTTTTTCATCTTCACTAGCACATCAAATCGGATCGGATTGGATAGAATTTAAATCATTGGTATTCATTAATACATTCACATATACTTAGTGGAAGTTATTTAAGCGATTAAATGCCTTTTTAGCGCCAGACACATCCCATTAAATTGGCTAAGTTATCAACTTTTCTTAGTCTTGAGTATTCTTTGAATACATAAATAAGAGGTTTAAAAATAGTTTTTCAACAATTGGTTCATCGTTTTTGCCGTTACTGCCACTGTCAATGCCATTTGTTCACATCTAACACATTTTAATGCAAACACGACTAAATGAAGCGAACGAAACGAAATGAAAAGTATTTTAAAACATTTGAAATGCAATAGTTTTGCTATAATTTTTATTACTTTCGCTATTAAGGAAAATTGCAACTCATCATGGACTCAATAACAAAAATTGCTGTTGTTCGTAACATTTTTCTTTTTCTCTTTTTATTTTTATGCCAGTTGGTTGGTTGATTTTGCTTGAGCTCACAAATATATATAAAAAAAAAACCCATCTCGAAAAAGAGTTTGATTGAGTTCTTCACTTTTTACACACATAAATACACACAAAGTCAAAATGTGATGCATTTAGCTTGTATTTTTATTTTAAATTTTTAAAATTTTTCGTAAGAATATCGTTTGTATTTTTCGAGAAAAATACACTTACAAAGATAATGTTATGCATCACAAACTTATTCATAAATGGATTCTTCACAATTAGGTGGCCAGTAACCGAATGCATAAAAGATAAAATGTATAAATAGCCAAATAGGAAGAGAAACATTATGGTTGGACGCCAGGCACATCATCAAACTCAAACTCAACATCTCTCTATATCAATTTTAATTTGTGAGTGTCCTCGGTTAGCTCGTAAATTTAGATCAAATAGACATCTATGGCTTATATCGCTATGCATGTTTGAACTAAATTGCACAAAGAGAATCAACCAACAGATTGTTGTATGCTATGATGCTTCTGATGATGTTGCAACAGTTAAGGGCTCGGAGCTAAAGCTAGAAAATGGTTGTATGATAAACATACATATGGCATGTGTTTCAACAGCAAACAACAAATCAAAGTCAATGACGATACACCATAGAAAATGAAAACGATTGTATGATAAAGATGGGGTTTTAGAATTGGATGGAAGGTAAAAACGCATGGCATAATGGTTAATTTACCGATCCATACAGTAGAGAGAAAATAGTCTGGAATGCGTTTAACAATCTAAAACGCCTTTTACATAATTAGATAAAATGGAGAACACAAGACAGAATCATTGTTAATTTGGTTTATAAATTTTCTACATGATTGTACATCGATCTACAGCATTTCATATAAAACAGAACACACATTGTTTAAGTGATGGAATAAAATATAATTTAAACTTATGTCGATATACTTGTTGATTTGATTTTAAATTTTTTCTATCTCTAAGTAAATTATTTTATATTTCCATCATTTCAAATCAGATAAAATGCGAGAAAAATGCGATGAATTTCCCTCTTTAAACTTGAATATGTGAGTTACACACACTACACACACATTCACACTCACACTCACACATGCCAATATATAAATACCGATAATCGATCCACTTAGATTATTGAAAGCATTTCCAAATATTATTGGTCCACTAATAGTGGACGAATGAGTGATAGATATATATATAAAGAGACACATAGAGCTTATTGTGATTAAAAAACCAAAAAATACTTCACAAATCACACCCATTTATTTGTTGCATTGTTCAATACGAGAACGATAAATTTGTTCAAGTAGCATTCCGTGTAGTATTTGTGTCAATAACGATAAATACCAATGTGCAGTGACCATATTTGTCTGCTTAGTTCGATTGCAATAGAAATAGCAGAAAAACTGTACCGTATGTTATGTGTACAAAAATACTCAAATTCAATTGATTGGAAATATATCGGTATCTACGAATATATAAGAGTAGCGTGAAAATTTTATCGCATATCACAATATCGTTTCGAGAAAACCAAAAACCCATTCTTTAATGATCTTTGCGGAACTTGCGTTGGCAAACAGGAGTAAATCACAGCCAACAATTAAACTGGTTACAGTTTTATTCAGGAAGTTATTGGATAAAATAACAAGAATGTATTGAGATTGAGAATAAAATTAAAATTTACATTGAGAGAGAGAGAGAGAGAGAGAGAGAGAGAGAGAGAGAGAGATCAGAGAGTGGGAATGTCATCATCGAAAGTCGCGACTTCATCATCAGATGATGACGCATTGAATAATTACTCAACGTTAATTCATTGTCGTTCGACTAGCATCAATTGTAATCTAATTTGTTACATTTACGAGGTTCATTTCGCGCAAAAGATTTGAAACCAAATCGTCCATTTATACCGAAAAATTCGGATGTTGTATACCATGCGATTTCTTATTTATGTAATAGATTCATCGCTCTACCTCTCAGTTCGCCGTCATCGTCGTCGCGTCCTCACCATCACAATGTTTAAGCGAACACTGTTATTGTTGCTGCTGATATCTCTCTCTCTCTCTCTCTCTTTTTTCTTTGTTTTTTCTTATGCTCTAGTTTTCTGGTTGTTCTTTTCTACTTCAACTTTTCACGACTTAACAAAGATAACTCAATAGAAAACTTTAACAAAACGTGAAGCTTTCGAGCCATAAGCAAAATTCCTTAAGCAGAAAAGTAAATGTAAAAGAAATACGACAAGTCTCAAGGAAAAAGGCAAACGTAGAAAAATGAAGAAAAACTTATAGCAGGAAGAGATGATTTTGATGTTGTATTCACGAAATAAACGGATATAATAACATTTTATGGTTTTGGTAATGGCTTTTAAAGTTTCTTTACTTGTGAATGCCAATGGCTATATTTATGGAGTAGGCGAGAGAGAGAGAGAGAGAGAGAGAGAGAGAGAGAGAGAGAGAGAGAGAGAGAGAGAGAGAGTGAGAGAGAGAGAGAAAAAAAAATTAGAAGAAATGGAAAGAGCCGAGACAAAAATAAAATTTTGTTTCGTTTCGGCTGATCATTAGATCACATGCAATTTCATAACCACAACGATCTAACTGGATATTCTCCCTATTGTGATATCATTTAGATTTTTAAATGTTCAAGTTCATCTGGTGAAAGGATACCAAGGATACCTTGTTGTCGGACTCTTTGAAAAAAAAAAAAAAATAAAACGAAATATACGTCAATGCTTACATTTGTTGGTTTCTTTTTTCACTCATTTCTTTTTCTCATTCCTTTTTCCTATGGCATTCAATTGGAAATCCGAAACAAATTGATTGTGTAGAAAAAGTGTTCAATTTAAAAGGGTTTTTTTTTTTTTATTCGCTTTCATTCTCGATTGAATAAACAAGTGTGAAGGCATAAAATTAAAGGCGTACCATTGAACCTTGAAAGTAGCTGAATGAATTGAGGCAAAGATATTTGGCTGAGAAAATGAGGACACTTGAAACATAGACAGATAGAGAACGGGACGGCAAAATAGCGACAACAAAACAGAAGGTGAATATTAACTGATGAAATGGAAAATATATATACAACAAATTGAAAGGAAAGATACGATGATTTTGGTGCGTGTACAATTCAAAAATGGTAAACGAGAAAGAAAAAAAAAAAAAAAAAGAAAAAAAAATAAATTCAATTTGTAACGCTTTCAAAAATCATGTGCAAATGGTTCATAATTTGTGTTGGTCTTGAATCGTTGACATTCACAATTTATTACAATAAAAAAATTTTCCGCTTTTTTCCGTGCACGAACTGTGCTTCTTTCCTTTTTATTTACACTGCACAAAAATTGTATCGTCAAAAGGTATGGTGGCAATTTTATTCTGTTCGTGCCATTCAAAGCCATTCAAATTGAAAGCGATACAAGAAAAGCAACAATAATAATAAAAAAAAAAGAAAAAAATGAAGAAAATAAATATATTGAAGACAAACCAGATGAAAAAGTCAAATTTTCATCGAATTGAATAGAAAAAGTGAGAAAGTGATTGAGTGAGTGAGTGAGAGATGAAAATCCAAACAAATTGGAAGAATTCATGTTTGTCGCCATTGTGTGATCCGCTTATTTATACTGAAGATGTGAAAATAAGTTGACAAATCTTTACTTGTACGACATGATATAATAAAAAGAAGTAAACGTTTATTGATTCATTAGACTGAGGGTGGCTCTGTTTTACTTCGAATGTTCATGTCTCGGCGAAAATATCCATTTGAATGGTCATTCAGCCCATTTGTTATCTGACATATTGAATGTAGACGAACAACTTAATCGTAAACATTTTGACAAATTCATTTTGTTGAATAGACGTAACATGTCAATGACCGTTTTGTTTGAATTATAGCTTTTTAAATTTGATTAATAATTGAAAAACGGCATTTTCATGTTTTTTTTTTTTTTTTTTTTTTTCATTTTGATTGAGAAATGCAAAGTTTTTTTTTACATGGATTCATTTTATCGATTGTCTGAAAACGTAGAGACTGATAACGTGATAATAATGATCAGTTAGCTGTCATCAGTTTTGCGATCAGTTCACTAGCTCCAAGATTTCATCACAAAAATGCGTTGGCTAAAAATGATAGAATTTTTTCAGTATTTGAAATTTTTTTTTTTTTTTTATTGCGTACTCAATATTTGATAGATTTTCTCATTGATTTTCGAAAATGTATGATTTAATTTGTTTCATAATTAAATTTAGAATTGAGTTACACCTTACGCACATGACTAAAGAGAGACGCTAAAAGAGAGTGTAGAAAATTTCTATACATTTTTTTTTTCTTCTAGGATTATCAAAGGTTCTCTTTCTCTCTATCTCACTAGTTTTCTTTATCGGATATATGGTTATGTTTGTAGAAAGCATGCATAAATTCAACAGAAGCAACAGTAACACAAACATAACTCGAATAAAAGTAAAACATAACATTGTGAAAATATATCATTTTTATATTCAGATATTTTTATCACGCATTCGCTTTCACGAATTTCATTTTCATTTCATTCTATTCTGTTCTGTTCCGTTCCGTTCCATTCTGTTTATCTTTTTTTTTCTTCTTCTTTGCTTCATGTTGCATTTAACCATTTTTTTTTTTTTCTTTTTCTCTATATTTGGACAGCACAATATATGATGCTTACTTTTGGCTTTGGTGTTTGCCATAAAATGTATCTGTGTGAACGTAGCACTCTTTCTAATGATCTTAAATTGATGTAACAAAAGGGCTACATTTCCATTATTGTTTTTGGTATTTGCGAGTTCATAAGATACATTTTCTCATTCTATTTTTTCTTTTCATTTCATTTCATTTCTTTATTTTTCTACTTTATCTTTCTCTTTTTTTTTTTTTTTCGTTTGAAAAACATCAGGCAAAATCAATTCTACTTCGATTTCGAAATGATAATATGAAGATGTTAGTAAAGTGTAAAGCGTAAATTTAACAAAAAGAAAAAAAAACAATACTATGTCTATTTATCTATGTATATGCCATGTCTATTTATCATTTTGTACGAACGGCACACCAAATATGTGTTCGTTTTTAACCAAGAAACAAAACATACGTGGCACGTATATCATTTGATGGACGAGAATGAATAAACCATTGGCACTTGTCGCAGAAGCCAACGATTCGTTGAGGGTCGCATATAAAGCATTATGCAACCTGAGCCAAACCACTTACACGCACACACATAGAGAGTGGGGGGGGGGGGGGTAAGGGCGGTAAAAGAGAGAGAGAGTATAAACTCATAGCCACCATGATTTTTTACGAAAAGAAAATACTTCCTATATTTGCATTTCGAGTGAGGAATTTCAAATTGGCATCATTCACTTTTTCATATACCAATACGGAGCGCGTGTGTATTTGCGCGCAAAATAAAATTAACAAAAAAAAAAAAAAAAAAAAAGAGAAAATAGAAACATAATGCAAGTACGAAACGTTGTCGAATGGCGATAGATTGAATTGTTAGTGTCATATTCGATTGTGTTGTGAGATGCGGCCAAATTTCATAAAACATTTAGTGTCTCAACCGAAAAAAAAAGAAAAAAAGGTGTGTGATAAAAAGCACCCTTACAATGGTTACTGTTTCAGAGGTTTTTGTTTTCAATTGCTATATAAAAGAAGGGGAGGGAAGGTTGTCGAACGAAAAGAAAAAAATAGGCTGTAAAAGCTCTCTGAAATAAAATAACCAACTAAATTCATTGAGATGATGGATTTTGGATGTGTGTATGTCTGTAGCATGGCATCACCAGAACGGAACCAGAAATGAAACACCAAAAGTGTATCTGTATATATGAGAGGGGCCAATTTACATAGTAGCAGAAAAGAAAACATATATATATATATATATATAAATATATTTGTTGAATTAAGCACAATTGAAATTTAAATCATTCTTCAGTACCTGTTTTTACGAAGATAAAATTCAGCACACTGTGAATCGTATATGTTTATGTTTATGTGTATAGATTTGTTCTTTAACCCTCTGCTTAGACTTTCATTGAACATAAAATGAGTGTAATTCCCAATTTCCGTCGTTATTGTCCAAGCCACGGTTTAACTTCGTAAACACAATCACTTTCAATTCGGGATGAAGAAAAAAAAAAATAATAATGTAAGAGCCTCCATTTGCGGAATATAAGTACATCTTGGATGAAATTTCGTATGGTTTTTCGGTTTACTGCGGTTATATTACATGCTTGATTCACATGAATGTAAGAGCATTTGTACAGCATTATCCAGTACTAAATAGGAATAGAAATGATTTTGGAACTAGCCCAAAATCTTTGGAATAGAAATGAAAGAGAGCGAGAGCGAGAGAGAGAGAGAGAGAGAGAGAGAGAGAGAGAGAGAGAGAGAGAGAGAGAGAGAGAGAGAGAGAGAGAGAGAGAGAGAGAGAGACGGAACAACGATAGAGTGCGAGAGTGAGAGAGTGAGGGAAAGAGTGAGAAAGAATGGAGGATGAGAGATAGAATGAGAGGAAGAACGTAAAAGAAGAACATAATAGTATATAGAAAAAGAATCGCACACATGAAGAAGAACGACTCGTATGTGCGTTGAAAAACTAAGGTCTAGCTGGCAACGTATTCATCATAAGTAAGTGATGATTCGGCTAAACCACATAAAGTGTGTGATCTGCATAGAAAATATCGTGTCGGTGTGTTGAAATCATATTGTGCCATCGAGACAGCATAGGAAAAAATGGGTGAACGAGCCAAGAATTGAACTAGAATGCCGAGAACGTTGTTTATCCAATTGTGATACTTATACATACACAACATGACACATTATTATTACTGTGTGTTGGCTGTGTGCTAAAAGTGAACAAAGCCAATTTAAATGCATTGCTCAACGTTTCACAAAAGAATGATAATCACATGGTTGCAGATGAGACACGACATGACATAAGATGAAGAGGAACAATGTCTTCGCCGTCATCATCATCATCATCATCATCGTTGATATTGTAGGTGTTCTTCGTACATTTCGCACTTACCGTGAAGTTGCGTTGATGATATTTTCATAGAAAAGACGCAGTTAGAGGAAGAAGTTATCATTGCTAGTTGTCTAACATTCTGGTTTTCTATGTATTTTAGGCAATTTATACACAAACGCACGCACCAATGCTCACACGTATACACAAACACACAACAATGCCATGTTCCCGGTTTTATTTTGCACCATATTCGACTGGTTCCTGCTTTCATGAAGGGATAGAAAACTACCTGTTATCTGCAATCTACAATCTTTCCATCCTTTTAAAGAAGGTGAAATATCATTTTATCGCTTTAGATTAACTGTACACAATTCATATAACGATATGAACGAGATTGCTTTGCCAGCGGTTGAATGCGATGTAATTTAGAAGGAAAAAAGTTAACAACGAGAGGTAGAGAGAAAGAGAGAGAGATAGAATGACACAATAAAACAATGCAAATATTCGTGTTTAAGTTCATTCATTAACCACACGTTTATATTACGTAATGAACGCATCACGGAAATACAAAATTTATTTGATTAAATTCTTGGAATAATCTGAAATTCTGTCGATAAAGTAAACATCTGTATGCTCATGTAATAATCCCATCGTTCAATTTTCATATTTGGGTGATGATGATGATGATTTCTGAAGAGATGAAAAAAAAAACTAAAGAGAGAAAGAGAGAGGGAGAGAGGAAACTCAATGCGAAAGGCACGGCAAAAAAAATTACGCTTCCATGGAACAATGTGAACGAAAAAAAAAAAAAAAAAAAAAAAGCAGCAATTCGTCAGATTAATAAAATCGCATCCAACAATTTGCCAAACAGCCATTAAACGGAACGAAAAGAATTCAAATTGCTATTATGGGCCACCAGCAACTGCAAAAATCAAAATCATTTGAATGTATCACGTACCACTTCAATTACAATTCGAATTTCAAATTCCACATTCCGAACGCATCATGCATATAATAAACAGGTTGTACGTTTTACCATTCGACATCGTCGATCTAATTATCTCAGCAGACATAATGCAAATTTGTCTGCATAGTGGCTGTAAATAATGACTACCATATTTTAAGTTACCTTGAATATTTGCACGTGCATCGGTGCAGAAGCTGCTCTCTTTTCAAGACCCACCTCACCCCTCCCCTTCCCTCTCTTCCTCCCTCTCTCTATCTTTCTCGTGCTATCTCTTTCTCGTATGTTCGCTCACTTTATCTATTCTAACTATTCATTTTGTGAAACACAATGTTAAATTAAATGTGAAATTAGGACAAACTTATCAACGTAGCACACTGAGTCACGATGCAACTCTTGGTATATGCACAAACTAACTTCTATGCAGTTGCTCCTATATATATATGTATGTGTATGTATGCACACTTATAAAGTCGTATGAAAACATGACCATTCTTCTTTTTCACCTTCCTTCACTTCAAAACAAACCCCACCTCTCCCCTTCCCTATTTCTCTCATTTACTTCTCCATCTCTTTCTCAATCTATCTCTTTTATACGCTCTCGCAACGTCATTTTTTTTTTTTTTTTTTTTTGTCACTATCGCCTCGTTTCACATTTCGCATCATATAGAAAAGCTAAGGATTTAACAAATTCCATCATTGCCTATATGGAACTGTGATACGTATTTATTCCCTCCTCATTTTCATTCCATGCTTTTCATACCTACCTGCCGCAATATCCAATGGAATGGTGTTGAAATGGTTTCCATTTTATTAACAAGTATTGCAGGCAAGTAACAAATACGCGTGAAAATTGTGAAAATTGCGAATGCAGTTATTCACGCCAATGAACGATGCACACAAATGAAGCGCTCCTTTTTTTTTTTTTCTTAAGAATTTTTTCTCTCTACTTTATTCTTTTGAACATAATATCTGTTTTTTTTCTTTTCTGCTTGTCACACTAATGCCTTTTGTCTTATCATATCTATTGTTCTTATTTTTGCTGTGTGTTCCTTTCATTATTTTTTTTTTTTCGTTATTATATTCTTGTTTTTTTTTTTTTATCATAGCGAACAATTCAACGGAATGCCATCAAAGATTCTACATTGTCACATGATAAATATGCACAAAATCCGTGCCACGTTTTTTTTCCCTCTATTCTCACACTGCAATGCACATTTGCCATTCGTCAGCAACAATTTATCTCATTTAAAACTATCAATTATTTTTCATAGCCTCTGAATACTTCAGCAACAGTGAATTAGATGTCATAATAATTATTTCGAGTTTTTCAACATAGCACGAAATGTGGTTTACATAGTTTGGATCAAACCGCATAAACTGTATTAAAAATATATCACATGGAACTTATTTACAAATGATCTACAACTGCAACATAGACAATTAAAAAATGATTTGCTGTTGCTGTTGTTGTTGTTGTGGTTTATTATTTTGTTTTCGAGAATACCGTTCAGTTTTTCGCATTCATTCACAATGCGTATAAGCGGAATTATGGCAATGTACGAATGTATGCAAATGCTTGTGTTTGTATGGTCTTTTTTGAATATGATGAAACTCACTGCATATGGTAATATGATTTGGATTATTCAAATATAAAAATTTTCCAGCAAATCCACCTAATACGCTTCACTTGCCATCCGATCACTCATCTCAAGGAATTGACAATCTATTTTTGATACAAATATTTATCAATATTTTTGTAAAAGTGTTTCTGACGAACGCAAAAAAAGAAAAAAAAAAAAATAATAATCAAAAAATATATATATATAAATAAATGGAATCAACACTCATACACAGAGACACCTTTTGGATTATTTTATATTAAGCGGAACATTTTTGAAATATGCAGAAACGTGCACATACATTTTCATTGAACATAAAAGATGCGATTATGATTGTTGCTATACGGTCTAGTTGATTTTCCATCAATCTATGCGGAAAAATAAGAATCGATATATTTATCAACGCACCACTGGCACGAATCATTTTTATCTTATTTTGAAAAAGCAAAGAAAGAAAAAAAAAACGCAAAAAAGGGAAGACGATGAAAACGGGGAATCAGTGTTAATGATCCAGTTTAGTATTGTAAGCATCGATAAGCATTACACAAGAATGTTTTATATTGCCCATTGAAGTTGTCGCTAAAAGTGATTTTCGTCATTCTTGCCGAATTTTTTTGTTTTTTTTGTTTTTTTTTTTTTTTTTTGGAGCCAAACCATTACAAACACGATTTTACGTCTCATTTTCAGCTCAAACAAGTGTATTTATATTGATCACTGAACAAACACAAAATACCAAAGGAATGCCAAACAGAGAGCATCACTGTTCAAGTATAACGGCATCACCCAAACTGTTCACAATCGCGATGATATAACAAAAAGTCTCTGAACATATAAACATGAATATATTTTGTATTTTACATTCGTATCGTACTCCTCCATCCATCGTAAAATGCGAAATAGTTACGAAAAAAAGGAAGTAAAGGAGAGAGAGAGAGAAAGAGAGTGAGAGAGAGAGAGAGAGAGAGAGAGAGAGAGAGAGAGAGAGAGAGAGAGAGAGAGAGAGAGAGAGAGAGAGAGAGAGAGAGAGATAGAGAGAGATAGAGAGGAGAGAGAGGAGAGAGAGAGAGAGAGAGAGAGAGAGAGAAAGAAAGAGGTCTCTTCCCGAAAATAATAGTAATAATAATTTCGATGTAATTTACGACCACTTTTTGATGCCTTCATAGTAATGATAAGCTTATTATACTGATGATCTACTTTACTTTTTTAATATATTACTTTCTGTGATTTTATTTTTATTTCTTAAACATGCATCCTATTTATCTATCTGTCTATCTATATCGTTATGTTCGCATTCACGTACGTGTGTGTATGCATGCGTTCAATGAAAAGAAAGTGACACTCTATGATCTCGCGAAAAAAAAAAAGAAAAGAAAAGAAAACAAGAAGGAAACCTTTTGCTTACACTCAAATTACAATTATGGCATGAGAATTGCATGCTTTTCATATTCAAACTAGACTGAAAATCAGAAATTGTGTGAATCAGACGATGACGACGACAAGTTAGAGTCTCATGTGCCTCTTTAAGCTTGAGAATGTCAAAATACGTTATTATGATTGATTTAGCGCGGCTGACTCTTTTTTTTTCCATATTGTTTGCTTCACTAAAATTTAAACACGTACACAACTCACACCTTTCCACACAATGAAGCAATAAAATAAAAAGAGAAATGAAATGGTGAAATTTCAGTTGGAAGTCATATTCACTGTTACAAGTGAATCTCAACGTGGGCTCGTTCAATTTTTTCAAGTCTAGACTCGTCTACTCAATTTACTAAAAAGTATTTTGGATATGAACACTCGACAATTTACTTAGAAATGTCGGAACACATTTTCATATGGTTTTTCCCTTTTTGTTCGCTACTTTTCCAAAAATACACATAAATCCATCAAATTTACCAAAAATATTTTATTTTTCAAAGACATTCGTTACGATTCGTAACTTACGAATGTGAATCGAAACCATTGTAACAACACAATTGCCGCCACATTTGCGACATTTTGTTGCTAAAACTCAATACTGAGAGAATATGATAAGAAAAGAAGTCCAAAAAATATGTCGGTACAGATTCGAAATATAAGCACTTTAGAACTTAAAACCATCACATCGAAATAGAATATCTACGACACGTTTCAGCATATTGTTACATTTTAAACATTCATTAGCTTTATATTCTTAGTTTTTGAGATGAGGACGGGGGGGATTTTGGTGAAAAAACATGATGGCAATGGCATGCATAGAATGTGCTTAGGCGAGCTTTTATAAACAATGTAAACCAGTTTATAAATTTATAAAAATGAAATATACATATAAATATTTTTTTCATTAATTCCACATTTTCAGTGCGGTTGATTGTTATTTTAATGACGCTGATGGTAATGTACTCGAAACTCAAACGATGGTGAAACGATTGTGTGTATTTTTTATTTTCTTCATTTTCATTTTACATACATACATTCAGTTCATACGAGAAAAGTGGATTATTTTCATCCATGAATAGAATGCATCAGCAATTAATTTGAAAATAGAGACTCATCATCAGCAACAGTAGCAGCGAATACGCATTAGATTCAATTACATTTGCAATAAGATGTATCTTTAGTCTATACATTTTGTAACTATGAATATAATAATTACAACCACTTGTTATCACATCAAATAAAATTCCCACGTGCATAAAGGCGAAAATTTGTGCAAATAGCGTCTCACTTTATCGTTTCAAAGTGACAAACAACATCATGCTGCGATTTTATGACACAAACATTTCCAAAACACATAACATAGAGAAAAAGAAGTATCTGTTTTTAAAGTGATTTCATGCCTTTCAGTAAAGTACTTACTACGAATATACCGTTGGTTTTTATTTAGGTATTCTGTTTTCACATAGAAAAAGCTTCAACTCCAAAAGAAAAAAAGTGAATCAAATTTGATGACTTTACCACAAATTTTACGTGTTTACCAATTATTATCCAAAAAAATTTGAAATTCACGCTGTTTTATCCATTATCTAATTTACTTTCGAAGGCTAAAATCAAAAATAAACTGATAAAAATAGAGCTGTCGTATGTCATCATAACAAGCACATAATCGAGCATATAATTCAGTTTTTCAAGTTGTGGCTTGAAAACCATGTATATTTTCAACAGTTTTTTGTCACCATTCAATACCATAACGTAAACGAATATTTCATGTGTGCTCTTCATTTTCTCATATGAATAGAAAATTCCGTATGGTTTGTCGCCTTTTTTATCAAACATAGATTGAAATTCGGTTACGAAGCCGAAAATGATAGGCTTAATAGACTCCAAAAAAAAAAAAAAAAAAAAAAACTATAGACAATGAATATATGGAACTATAGACTCAAACAAGCGACAAATGTAATACTGTCACGCAAACAAATCGTCTAACTATTGTATTAACAAATAAATAAAGTGAAACGCATCGTATATACCATATCCCGGAAAATTTTCATTGGAAAATTGTCATTGTGTTTCTATTTTGTTTTGTGGGTTTTTCTTTTTTTTTTTTTTTTTTTTTTTCTTTTCTTTTCATTCATAAAATATAACAGCACTGGCAGTCGACACGCAATATGCGTACTGTTTATATATACGACCGATAGAACGAGTGAGAAAGAGAGAAAGAGAGAGAAAGAACAATAAGCACACGTCGTCAACACAAACAAAATGTTATCGATCAAGATAAGCAAATTCAAATCACAGTGAATAATCAAAGGAAAAAAAAATACCACCATCAAAACGAAAGCTCACAATTGAAGGATATGTCGAAGCAATGTCACATTATTATTAAATATAGTGCAATAAAATCGAAATCTTTCAATTTGAACAGCTAAAAAAAACGTATACCGACAACATTTCATTACCCACAGAGACCTTGAATTTCGTTTGTTTTTTTTTTTTTTTTTTTTTTTACTTTCATTTATTGGCAAATTTCGATAAAACTAAATGATATAACATTCTTTTAATATTCGTCGCTGTTATTCTTTAGTACGTAAAAAAAATGAACACAAAAAATTCAGCAACCGTGTTTTTGGTTTTTTTTTAGTCATATTCTGATATTCTGTGACCGTCTAAGTAAAACGTGTAGATATAAATAGGATAATAGCTGGTCACCGCTTGACATTTCTATAGAATTCTTTAATTAAGGTGGTTACAAAGCTTCTTGATGAATCATCATGCTCGTCACGATAGAATGACTAGGATTGCCGATGATTTTTTTTTCTTTTTTTTTTTGTGGTTATTGTTGTAGATTTCCAAAGCATAACACAGTGAATGATACGAAAAAAAAAAAAAACACAAACAGAAAATGGCATTTTGGTGGCTTTTCCACAATGATCCGACATATGAATTACGGATATCTGTTTCGTTGAAACTTGAATATATGAATTTCATTTTCTTTCTTCTTCTCATTTTCTATTTCTTTTATTTCTGTTTCTCTTTTTATTAGCATGTTCCCAAACAAACCAATGTTGTGTTTTTTGTTTTTTTTTCACGCTTTGTTTTCAACCTTAATATTTCACTAAAACAAAATATATTATTATATAGTTAATTTCAATCAATATCAATTTCCGAAAAATTGTTTTATAAACATGTATTCAACCATCAAAATATTTATCGCCTGGAATTGATTCGAATTCATATCGTTGATTTTATCATTTTTATATAAAGCAACACAAATATACAGATGGAGCAATTTTCAATTATTTTCATATTGAATTTAAACAGTGTGCTAATTTTGTTCATCGTATGAATGAAACGTTGTACATGGACATCTTTTATTTTTGACTTTTTTCATTAAAAAGGCTGGCAAAAAACAAATGTTGGAAAAAAAAACAACTTACAAATATTATTACATGCGTCTTTGATGTTTGAAAAAAAAACCAACAAACAATTCTCTACTTCATTTTGATTACATCGCGACTCGCATTGAAAATCTATATGTATAAGATTATCAGTATTCGAACAATCGACATCCGAAATATGTTTTGTAATCAATATAATTTTTCCGGTGGGTGTTTCGGTTGAATATTTTTTTTTTTTTATTTAATACGAATATTTACCCCAAAAATAATCGTTTGTTATGAATCATTAAATAGAGTTGTAATGATTACAAAATATACATAAAATTGTGGCTTAATCCACTCATGAACTTTGCATTTGACTTAAAACCAATCACTATCTCCAATACAATATTCACTGGTCATTTTTATGTTGTTGGCCAACACCGGTGCTGCTCTCCGAATGGGGTATTAATTTAGAATACGTGATCTAAAAATGGTTTGATAGATGATAGTAAATAAAAAATAAAAACAATAAGCAGTCATCGTTGTAAGAAATCACAGTTCGATCTCATTCTCAAATACAAACAATAATAGTGCTTTAGTAAATGATATTTGATGACAAAAATCTCAACAATTTTTGTGATATTTTCTCATATCTTTATCTTTCTATCTCTCAATCTCCAACAAAATCTGTCCATTTATGTGCATGATCTTATTTCAAAAGTGTTTACCATTCATTACAAGTGCGAGAGAGCCGCATGCAGTGATTTGTTTTTTTTTTTTTTTATAGACTATTATGATGAATGATACATGCATTGCATACATATATAGACATTAGAATATACAACATACTGACCGTGTGATGATAAAATCCTTTTTTTTTTTTTCATATAATAGGCGAACATTCGAAATGCCATCAGATGAGAAACAAAAAATGAGAGAAAAGCAATGCGACGTAGGATGAAATAAAAAAAAAAATGTGTAAAAACCATAACATTTATTCATTTAAAACTGAATAAAAATGGTCACACACATTCATATATAAACGCGTACTGAATCGGAATCCGTGCACGTTTTCTATGAATATAAATCCACTGGATTAGCTTTTGGAATATTTCCTTTTATTTTTTTTTTTCTTCTGTTTCTTTTTCGTCATACGCACAACATCACCTAACTACCTGACCGTCGTAATCTGTGCATTGATACAAATTTTATTCAAATCATTTGAAATGTGTTTATGAGGCGATAGCGTTTCCGGTCTCTTCATGTTGACTGTAAAATTGATGACAAAAATACTGAAATTCTGAAATCCATTTCTCTATTGTGCATATATCTGAAAAAAGGTGCTAATGGAAAGCCCATCGAATAATATTTGGTGTGTTCAACACGACCGAAAATTCTATCTCTCTCTTTCTCTCTCCCTCCCTCTCTCTCTCTCTCTCTCTCTCTCTCTCTCTCTCTCTCTCTCTCTCTCTCTCTCTCTCTCTCTCTCTCTCTCTCTTCTCTCTCTCTTTCTCTCTCTCTTTCTTTCTCTCTTTTTCTTTCTTTCTTCATTTCTGTCGGTGACATGCTCCTTTTCTGTCTTTTTTATTCTTCTTCTTCTTAAATTATTCATCAGTTTGCATTGCTGTCAACGTTTTTCCGAGAGATTATTGCCCCATTGAGTTAAATTGTTCCATGAATTCAACATAACTTTTTTTGATAGCTGCTGTGAGATATTCAGTTTAGTGAATTTATTTGGGCATTTTGTGGCCTCAACACGTAAATGCTCAACTGGTTTATTTGCAAACATAATATGCAAATATGTGACATAAACACGATGTAACAATATAAAAGGGTTTGTCATACATTTAGTTTGTTTTCTTCATTCTTCTTTTGACCGCATTTCTTATTTTTCCTCTCACATTCATTTGTAAAGTTTTAATACTTAAAATCTGAATAGAAATTTTAAATTGAAAATATTGTTTCAAAATATTGAAATCAATAAATTTTAATAATCCTGATAAAAAATTGTGTTCGAATCAATTTTTTTGCCCAACATTGTACAGTCTGTTAGTTCAGTATCATAATTTATAGCACATTGGTATTGAGAATGTGAACGAATCTAAGCAATGCATTGAACTCTTTTTAATGGTACATTTATCATTGTAAAATTTTGGTAACAATAAACCGAAACTTGAATAAAAATCCATTTCAGAAAATGAAAAGAGGAAAAACTAAGTTTGAGACTCTATTCAAAAACACTATATGTTCAGTTGCATATTAATCATTTGTCATGTACTTTAGAAAACACATATTCAAACCAATAAAATCAATAAATCGCCTAATGCTTTTGATTAAATATGAATTGATTATTGAATTCCTATGAAAATATTAATGAAACAATTAATCTAAACTTTAATTTGAAATGAAAAAAAAAAAAAAAATTAAAAATTATGCAATTCATGAAGAATGCGTGTGCGCCTGTGCCCATTTTTAAAAAACACACCCTTACGTTTGATATTCTAGAAATGTTTTGTTATTGAAGTATTCAAATAATGAAATAGGAATAGCAATCACAATAACAATGACAATGACACGTTTTTATACTTCTTTCACTGTTATTGTTTTAATATTTGAAATTTCGTTCACGCACTACGACAATTCTTTGCGTGATATTTAAATTGGGTACTTGTGAGAAAGGAAGGTGGCGGCAGCAACGGAAATGGAAAAGTGAGTGGTAGACAATGATGTTATCTGTCATCTCAATTTGTATGAAAAAAAAAAAAGCAAAACATTTTTTTATTCTTTGAATTTGATGATGTTCTGCTGTGTGTATTGCGCGTGTAATTCAAAGTGCTTTTGCAAACTAAAGCACTTTGTCAAACAATTCAAAGTTTGTTATTTTACTCGAATAGTTATAGTGTTGGGTCAGCAACGGTGAGCAAGTTGTTGAAATTGTAAAAACTTATATTTTTGTAAGATTTAAATGAGAATTTTCTGATGAAAATTCCTTCGGGCACATTTTTTTTTTTTTCGCTTTTAACTCTCTTTCTTTTCATCTCTTCTCTCTCTCTCTCTCTCTCTCTCTCTCTATCTCTCGTTTCTCCTCTTCTCGTTCTCGGATAGAGACATCGTTGGTAAAAAGTTTATTCGCTTTGAAAAAACGCCTGTTTCGCATCACACAGCTTTCATCAAGTGTAAATAAAGTTGATGCTTTAAGCATCTTAAATTCCATTTTGTAAAATTTCCGTTTTAATTATTGCACCAACATAAATGATCATTTATTTGATTTGAAATGGCAGTCTGTGCACGTTTTTTTTTTCTTGTTTATTTAAGAACTCTGACGAAAACTTGGCTACATTAATCTACGTGCATTGAATAATTGAAGTTATAATTTTCTTGGCATCAAAAGTTTCCATTTCAAGTTGAAATCAAATTGGCAATATATTTTATGTAAGTGTAGTGATCAACACTCATTCTTACTTTATTCGATGAATCTTGATTGCTGTGTATTGTTTTCCATTTCACATGCACGATGTTTCGTTTTTTTTTTTCCGATAACGTGCAGCTGGCAATGCACATACTTATTTAAATGATTCAATATGCTAGGGGAATTGATCTATTCGTAAATTAACCTTATTCGCTTATAATGGATTCCAAATTGGATGTATATGAATAAATGGAATTTGTAACATTTATTAGTACTGAAAGTGTAAAAACATTTAGTACAGAAAAATGTATATACACTTTTGAAAAATTCATTGCATAATCCGTACGCATAATGTACGCGTTCATAAGATTATATTATATACTAAATGGTATACATTAAGTTTAAAAATCGAATTAATACATATTGCTCATTGGGTCGCAAAATATTCGCATAATTTGTGGAAATTCGATTCAATATAGCGGCCTTATATTCTTATACAGCAGCATCAAGTATTAAAAGTAACTCATGGTTTTTGCAAATCCCAAGGAACAATTATGTAACGTTTTACGCATACATCGAAGCTATACCACAAGCTATATAGCTCAACATTTTTTACAAATATTTTCGGTCACCATTTGCAAATTTCTCCACCATATGCGAATATATTTACCGAAAAATTCGCAGATTTTTGACATATTCGCATGATGCCATTCGAACCCCTTGTCAATATGTCGAACGGGCATGTACGCACTCACCATGCAAAAGTAAAACGAAAAGAAATAAAAAAAAAATCACCAATGCCATCAGCAGTAGCAGTAGCAGCAGAAGCAGCATTGGCAGCAACAACACGTCTGATATATGTATAATATTGCTAGGATGAAATAACCATTATCATTCGAGTAAGTATCATTTGAATCGCTTTTCGCTATCATTATCATTGATATCAAATAGGCTCACAAGAACTTCAATCTAATTTAATTACACTATTAATTCCGATTGGTGTAAGTACAGATAACGAATGTAGTCCTCGGCACAAAAATTGCGTTTATTGCCTATTGTACATAAATAAATAGGTACATAACTTGCACATTCCATTCGTACAAAAACACACACAAAAAAAAAAAAAAAAAAAAAAACAGAAAAAAAAAACTTTTGCTCAGGTTATCTTTGTACACACTTTTCCACTGTTGCATTTACAATATTTGAATCATTGAAAGCTTGGCAAGTTCCACATAGCTGATTCACTCTCTCTCTCTTCCTCTTTTTCTTTCTCTTTCTCTTTCTCTCTCTCTCTCTCTCTCTTCTATTCCCCTCGCTTTTGCTCTTGATATCTCACAGACACAGACGCAATCACATATACGTCCATTATTTATTATAACATTGGTTGAATGGAATATATTATTGCAGCCAGTTTGTGCAATTTCTGCAAATGTGATTCCATCTGCCAAATGAAATTGAAATATGGGAAAATGTGTTGTTGCGTAGTTTATATTTGCCATAAACAACTCTTTCAAATGGACAAAGTTTTTGGAGGGCATCCAAAACAATAACGGTAAAGTTTCTTCGGCTGATTTTTGTCTCACTTGCTCCCTAAACTGATA
Source organism: Resseliella maxima (assembly GCA_029041755.1). Classification (NCBI taxonomy): domain Eukaryota; kingdom Metazoa; phylum Arthropoda; class Insecta; order Diptera; family Cecidomyiidae; genus Resseliella; species Resseliella maxima. The sequence continues at coordinate 810,308 of JAQOWM010000541.1, read as the reverse complement.
ACATTTGATAAATTAAAATGGAACTCATTTTGCACTCACCGAACAAGAAATGAAACAAGAATGAAGAGAAGAAAAAAAAGTATTGTATAAAAGCAAAAAGCATACTAGCATTACAAATAAACATAAAATCGACCATCAAATACAAAGACTATTTGCAAAACATTGCCACAACATTGTTTACCACACCATCTTCATCTCTCATTTACAACATTACTGTTGGCTATACATATCTTCTTTTTTTTTTTTTTTTATTTCGACCTGATTCCGTATCGCGCACGGAAGAAGCAAAAACCATGTTTTAATACAAATTATTATTAATAACGAATTATTATACGTTTTTTTCTTCATTTCCACATTTTCTTCATTTCCACATTTTCTTTATAGACCAATGAAATACACAATTAAGTTTTATTTGATGACCAATCACGAAACAAAAATTGAAATGCACCAACGGCTATGAAGTTCCTTTTTTTGAGTCTCATCTCTTATATGATGATTCGAATGAAAGTAAAAAAGAGAAGCAAAACGTTATAAAAACTTTGAGGATGGTCGGGTTACTTTTTAATCTAAGTTCATCACATTATGGCCGCACAAACACAGGCAACAGATGAGAATCATGATCATATCCAATTCATTTTTGACTCTTTAAAATGTTGTCAGACCTTTTTCACTTAAAGCATTGTATGATTTTATTTTGTTTTGTTTTTTGCTGCTTATATTCAATGAATAATTATTAAGACAGAAAATCTTAAAAATAAATTTCATAATTTATTACGTTCAATATCCAAACATTTATTCACGTTTATTGATTGTATGTTTATGTGAGTGTGAGTGTGAGTGTGTGTGTGCGTGAATGGGAAATGGTTCGTACTTCACATTAAGGTGTAGGAGAGGATTTAATTTGGATTCATTAGTAATTTACTTTTTACACAGAATGAACATTTTCTATAAGCATATGAAATTCCCAATGTAAGCACAAATTGTACGCAAATAGTATTGATGAAGTATAAACTGCTTTCCATTTCACTAAATATATTCGACAATGGGCTAGGTACACGTCTTTAATGGAGATCTACGTGAAATGGCCAACCATAGCATGACAATACTGTTCCATTGTTAAATATAATTCTATGGGACCGACAGGGGATGGGAGTTGAGAGTTGGAATGGTGCGAAGTGAGGGATTTAAATTTATTATCCTTCGTTCATCTCTTAATGCTGAATGTGATGAAAATAAATCACTATAACTATTAAGTCATGTTTTCAATGAAGATTGTTCCGTTGACATTGTGCCATGAATTTCAATTTAGTGAAATGTATCGCTTTTTTTTTGTCTTTTTTTTTTTTGCCCTGTATTGTTTTGTGTTTCAAATGCTTCGTTTCTTCCCATCAGACGAAAAGTCCCAGTCAAAATAAACACATTCTTCTCCGACTTTTCGTGTTTTTTTTTTCTAGCCATTTCTCCCCGCTATGTGATTGTACACTGTACATTTGTATCTAAATGTTTTTTTCATATAAAACGTCATTTATTCTTGGTAGAAATATTTTTGATTCGATTACAATGTTCGTTATAAAAAGCATTGCTCTTCAATTTTTCAAAGTTACACAGAGACAGAGAGAAAGAAGAAGAAGAAGAAGAAGAAGAGAAGAGAGAGAGAAAGAAAGGAAGAAAGAGAGAGAGAAAGAAAGGAAGAAAGAGAGAGAGAGGGAATGTAGAGGAAGAGACCACTATATATATATAGAATTTGAAGAATAATGACATCGACAGCGACAGTAACATCTTTCACAGACATACATTATTCAGGAATGATGAAGCATTCATCATTATTCATTTTCACATTTTATTCTCGTTTTGTATTTATTTGGCAATGTTTTTCTTTCGTCAATCGAAATGCCAGTGTTTTTTTTTTCGCCGTCATCATGAATATATCTTACGATGATTTTTACCATTGATTTTCCACTGTTGCTTATCCGTTCACAATGAATTTTTCTATTGAAAGATTGTTGAAACACTTGATATACACCATTTGATATTTGTAGTTGATTCATGTGAATTAAATAAAAACGAAAATAAACTGAAGGAAGGAAAAAAAATGAAAAATTAAATGGGCTATTTCACTTTAAAAATTAGTAAATGGGATCGGATCCAATCGTGAGTGTGTTTGTCACATCTGACGTTTTAGTACTTTTTTGCATTAAAAGTGATTTTGATTTTATTTTGCCACTTTTAATCCGGATATCAAAATGCCATCCAAACAACAATGATGAAATAACACAGGATAAAAAGTAAACAGAGAAGAAGAAAAAGAAAAAAAAAAAAATGACAAGTGGCGAGCTTTTAGATAAGTGGCCACAATGTAACCAAAAAGATAATAAACAAATTTTTATCTCTCAGCCCACAAATTTTTATTCACTTGCTTGTAAACACATTTTACACTTACCATTGTGAATCTCTCTTATCTGCTTAAATCATGCACAAAGTAGAGAAAGATATATAAATAGATAGATAGATAGATAGAGAGAGATAGAGAGAGAGAGAGAGAGAGAGAGAGAGAGAGAGAGAGAGAGAAAGAATTGTACAAGATAGATTTAAGTAATAATCACTGATATTTGCATATTTTGAGAGGGAAAAAAATTGGATTACCAAAAAACAAAATCGTCCCGCTCTGCATTTGCATAATATAATCGTGACATAAACGATGAAAAGAAAAAAAGGAAACGTTTTTGGTTCCTTTTATTCAGGTAAACGCATCAGCCAAGAATTTATGATTTTATTAAAAATTTTGGAAATAAATGACTGCACTTTTTTACTCATGCCTCTGGAAAACTAATCAATGTCAAACTTGAATTTCACATTTCATTACATCATTCGTTGTCTAAAATAAGTCGAAAATGAAAAAGAAAAATTATGCTTCGTGTTTATCTGAATTTTTTTTTATTCTCATGCTCGAACATTGTACATTTTTCAAGTGTTTAATTTAATAATAATAATAAGTTGACAACTATTTACGGTCTTCAATCATTTTAAACATTTCATCGATTACTATAATCAGTATTTTAATGTTTTATGCAATGTTAATCAATTAATCGTTTCAAAGTGTTTTGAACCTGAAAATAATTTCAATATGTCTCAATGAGTCCGCATATCAAAAGCAAATATTTTCTATTTATTTAATGGATATCAAAGCTTGAACATGTGTTTATGAGCAAACGGATCTGCAACATAATTAATATCATTATTAATATGATAAACACTAATAATGGAATTTGATATGACATGACATGACATGGCAAGCTATGGCATGGCATGGCATGGCATGGCATGCAGACTTTGTACATTGTCTCGACAGCGATAATTTACTTAAAAAGTAAACACTTTAGATCAATGAGTGTGCAACGGTCACACTTGTGCATCGCGGAAAATAAATGCTTTGTAAATAAAGAAAGGGAAAATGAAAACGAAAAATGGATCGAAAAAGAAAAATATGAAAAAAAAAAAAAAAAAAAAATCAACGATGGACGACAACAATATAATAAATCCCATTACATATGATGAACAATAGCCAACAAAAAACAATTTGTAGTTAGTAGTACATCCCTTTGTATGCCACAATTTTCGGTATTCTAAATTCGGTATAAATGTATAACTAACAATTTCTACATACACAAGTGCAAGCACAAGCACATATCTACACAAATGTGAATTTAAGCTTCCAGTCTTATCATCCATAATCATTATGCAATTTCTCCCTCGTTTTGATATCACTCTCGCTGTTTACCATTTACTCCCACTCATTGTATCTATCATATCAGCTTCGTTCGGTTCAATTCAATTCCATTATTAGTTTAATAATAATAGCGAAATATGATTGTGACCAATTTTCATTTAGCATAAAATAGCTTTTTCGAATAATCAGTAAATATTTGACAAATGCATTTATTGCATTATCATTTTCTGGTAAAAACGTACCATAAATTATCATATTTGAAAATGGTTTTTCAGTGAATTTTGTTTTTGTTTTTTTGTTTTTTTTTGTTTTTTTTTGTTTTTCATCCTTCATGAATGGATTTATCGATTATTTACGAATCACTTTTAGTGATGACATTTTCTTTTTCGAATTATTTATCTCTTTGAACATCGATGTGTCGACCTTTTAACAAAATATGTTCATTATACAAGTTGAATAACATTGTTGTTTTAGCAAAAATTAGTTTTCAATTCAAAAAATAACATTCGAAATGTTTCAACTAATTAAAAACTACCACAAAATTATTTAATAAATGACAATATAGACGTCATTGACCAAACAACTTATTTCGACATGTTTATCGTAATTATCAATTTCGAATATATTTTCTTTTTTCCGCATTATCAAATTTTCATAAATTTTGATGAAAATACTGTCACATATTGAAAATGGAAATTTTACTTGAATAAAACAGATTATGAATATATTTATAATTGAATGGCATTTTTAATCAATGAAATTTTGCAAAAACACCAAATAGATCTATATGTATATACGTATATTCATATATATGTCTGTATTTCCGAAATTGTTTCGTGTTATATTCGGCTCCCCCTACCCAGCCTGACAAATTTCTGCAAACGTATTGAAAATTGCACTATAATTTAGTGTTTAATTAGTGATAATTTGTGACGCGATTTGTTTTGCACAATACCAAACTTATTTTGACCTCAGGTGGTAAAATCGTTTTAAGCCTATTACTCAAAAGGCTATTGGCGAAAATATTTATTGGGCTCTTCATCGAAAAACTAATGATACAGAAATTTAGTGATTAATTTGTGATTTGTAAATATGCTTTCAAATCCGTAACATCTCCAACCAGAAAGCCATTAGAAGATCACAACAGAAATGTGGTTTTCGGTAGAAATTATGAAAAGGCCCTCTTCAAAATCTGACACTAAACTAAAAAATCTCCGCACAATAATTTAGTGCCCAATTTGTGATTGACAAATATGCCATTGGATGAATTTGTGATCAACAAATATCGTCCTCAATCAATAATTTTTAGGGGTTGTGTGTTCAGAAAAATTTCTCGATAATATCTATAACTTTGCCGAAGACACCGAAGAGAAGTTCCCTATTGTTTAGAAGTTAGAATTTGATGAAAACCCGATTTTTCGCCTTTTATAGGCGCCTGGCCCCCAAATCCCCCAGATTCAGCCCCCCAAATTTTGCCCAAATTATTTTTTCCCCATTTCCAACACGATTGTATGGTTGAAATTTTCCAATTTTTCCGTCACTTCGAGTGGTTTACTAGTAAGCTTTATCAAATACTTTTGAACCAATGCTTGAAGTGCCTCAAAAATGTCCCAGAAGTGAAATTTGTGACATTCGGATTATTTAGAAATGTTTCAGAAATGAACATTACTACATTTGGAGTATTTGGGACTGGTGTCCAAAACCTTCTCCCGGGCAAGAGCTTTCCAACGGTACCCAGAACTTCGGTTGAGTGGTTTTGGTTATCTTCAAAATATACGTCGTAAATTTTATATATCGCAAATTTTAATCATAGTAGGATGTTTTTCTTATAGTAAATTTTTCAAAAAAAAAAATTTTATCTATCGCAAATTTGTGGGCGGATGTTTATCCCCCTACTATTAAAATTTGCGATATATAAAATTTTATAGTAATAGGCTTAAAACGATTTTACCACCTGAGGTCAAAATAAGTTTGGTATTGTGCAAAACAAATCGCGTCACAAATTATCACTAATTAATCACTAAATTATAGTGCAATTTTCAATACGTTTGCAGAAATTTTGTCAGGCTGGGTAGGGGGAGCCGTTATATTCATGTATAATGTTAAGTAAATTTCCTTGTAAATCAAGGACTTGTCATTCATGTCATATTGTTAATGGTCTTGATGCGGTAATTGTAGTGTTCTCCTGTTTCAAAATCCCAAAGTGCCATTTCCATGGACGATTTCAAAATCAAATTATTTATCAAATTTCGTTTCGATGAATGCAATAGATAGAGGTGGGCAGAGAAGTATGAATTACAAATTGAACTAACATCTGTAATATGGAATATCAAACAGGAATCATTCTCATTCTCAAATAGATTTGATTAAAAATCGATATTCACATTTCAAACGCAATCAAAGTATATTATATGAAATTGATCAAGACAACATTTTGCTATTTCAACAGAATCAATTTCATTATGTCAAATCTATGGAGAAATTCGGGACATGATGTTTGAAATTTTTGCGCAAGTTTTCTTTTTTTATATTTTTTTATCACTTCTCTTGGCTTTCTTCCACTTCATTTTCCCCTAACATAGCGATTTTTTTTTCTGGATGAATCAAGTTTTATTGAAAATTTGTAATCAAAGTAGAAAAATTTGGAACATGAAAGAACATGTGCCTGTTGGTACTCCATTGAATTTATTGTATTGAAAAGATGTTCAAAGTGGCAAACTAATTCACATGGTTTGCAAAGATAAAATTTGATTATAGTTTTGATAATATTATTTTGTACAATAACATTATGAAAATATATACAGAATGAGAAGAAGAGATTGGTGAAGTAAAATAAATAAAAATTTGTGTGAAATTTGTTTTGGATGTACAAGAAACAAAATTATAGTATATGATTTTTGAGACACAACAAAGCACTGTTAATGAATACGAATATGTGTTATTAATTTCGAATGTAGTTAGCACAATTGATAAACATTACAGGCGTTCCGGTTTTTGTCACATTCATTAAGTTTGTGTTTGAGAAGAAGAAAAAATAAAAGAACAATGTACAAAAGAGCATTTCGTCTACGAATCACTGTTTGTATTTGTGGTGACATTCTTCTGAATTTAATGAACTTCTAATTAATTTTCTGTTCATCTCTAATGAAGGTCTCCGTCTGTTAGTCGTTTTCGCAAGACAATGAAAATATAAATGGGAATAATTAACATCCGTGGGAATATGATTGCACGATATACTACATTTTGGAGAAGGATGAAGGGTGAAGAACGCGGGAGAAGGGTGAAGAACATCGCCGTCATTACTTAAGTTGTTGACATCGTCGTCGCTACATTTTTATGGAAGAAATTTGGCTTTTATTGAAACGGTCTATACTGGCGAGAGGTAATAAAGCTCATAATAAATTTTCGCAATCGGAATAAATCATTTGCGAAGTAGAAGTTATTCATTGTGCAAATAAAGATTCATAATTTGTTCAAAGCGCTCTTAGATCGCATGTTGAATGCACGCAATTTAAGTGAATCAAGCGTACACTAGACATTATGCTATAAAAATATTTTATTTCATTTTACGACCGCAATATAATCTAACTAAGTATCAATACTTGTGTTATCGCATTCATTTTGCTATCGACACTCGAAACTATTATTTTTACTCGAAACTATACTCGTTTTCTTCCTCTCTCTCTCTCTCTCTCTCTCTCTCTCTCCTCCCTCGTTCTCTCTCTCCCTCTCGGCCTCTCTCTCTCTCCCTCTCTCTCTCCCTCTCGGCCTCTCTCTCTCTCCCTCCCTCTCGCTCTTTTTTTGTTAAAGTAGCTAGTTTGAAATGTTTGCATGCGAAATCATTGCAGTGCTGAATTCAAATTGTAACAGTAGTTCCATAAATCAATACAGAAGAAAAATGAATGAAAATGTTTAAAAAGTTGAATGAAATGTGGCTTCAGATTCTATTCTTTTCCTGCTATTTTTATTCCTTTTTTCATTCCATTTTTTCTTTCGGTTTCGACTGTGCTCGACACACATCTAGATAGAAATGCAGGTTGAATTTAAATGGGTCCCCCAGGGAAGAAGGTTCGATGTCAACAGCAAAATGATTTCGTTGATAGCGTTTAGCATATGCAACAGAGTGTTGTACGGGTGCCAGATTTATTTCGAACGATATTGATATAAATAATAGCGGTTAGATTTCCTGTGTCATTACTCCCTCTCTTTCAATCTCTCTCTCTCTCTCTCTCTCTCTCACTAGCTCACACTTTTTTTTTCTTGTTCTTCCTCAATCTCATTCTCTATTGTATCCAATGTTCATTGTCATTTAGTCCTAGCTCTAACATTTAAGAGCCAAGATTTCTCATTCAATTGCATACTGTATTTCGTGTTAATATATTTTGTGGCAAACCTAAAGTAATAACAATAATTAATTAAAATAATAATAGGATTAAAATGCGATAAGCGTCTCATTTTCGGGTGGTGTGTGTAACGACACTTTAGTACAGATTATGTTTCAAAGTGTGGCACGCAAAATATATTTCTTCTAATTTTGTCTCTCTGTCTGTGTGTGTGTGTGTGTGTATGTGGGTATTTTAGTAAGAATTAGGATCTGAAATCATAGCTTGCATTCATCTCTTTTTCTCTCATTCACACTCTCTCTTTCTCTATTTCTCTCTTTCTCTCTCTCTCTCTCTCTCTGTGTGTGTGTCTTGGGCACTTGTATGAATGTTTTGGCGCATGGCGCCCCACACGCCAAACCATATAAATAAGAAATGCTATTACACACACATACAGTGTCACATTTTTCGTATTTAAGCGTTTTTTGGCGCTAATCTGTTTCAGGGTATGTCGTAATAATTGTGTTATAAATTTTTCGTTGAGCAAATTGGGCTTTTCGATGTGCTCTTTTTTTGTATTTCGGCCTTTGATTGTTTCAATGCGTGCAAGCATGGTATTTTGATGAGGAAATATTTTTACAACGCTTTCACAAGTGCGAAAAAAATCTCTCTCTCACACACACACACACACACACACACACACTTACTCACACTTCAGGCTTAACCTGCTCTAACGCCCCTCTGATATGGAAAATACATGTGCAAAATATGATTCTTGGCAACAAATTCAATTAGAGAAATTCTATGCCATTGCTTATAAGTTATAAACATGTCTATAGACATTGAATCTGAAAGCACTTTCACTTAATTGCTTTTGTTATGTTTTTTTTTCTTCTGCGCCTGCTAAACTTTCCCGGCTTGAAATTTTGTATGTACTTTGAATGTGATTTTTATTGTTTTTATTTTTCTTCATATTTTCATCTTTAATATTTTCTGTGGTTAGGTTTACTAAAAAAAAATAAATGTATAGTGTTTCTTATAAATGTGTCCATGGTAATAATTTTCTTTTACATTCATTCATTATAAAATTGCAAAATGAAAATAAAACAATGAGTGTTAGCTTAAGCTTTAATCTAATGTCTGTATCTTGATTTTTGCCATTTATGTTTACTTGCATTGTCAAACAATAAACACTAACCATGATTATGATAGCAAAATTACCATATGTGGCTTCATATGTTCATGCTTCTTCATAATCAATATTATGTGCCTTTGTCTTTTAGTCGCACCAAAACCAAAACATGTTATATGTATGTTTTATTCAAATTTATTCACGCTTCAAGATGAAAGAGGATTGAACATTGAAATGGAATGAATGCGAATAAGAGTGAAAATGAGAGAGAAAACAAGAGAGATAAACTGTATACGATGATGCAGAAGCACTCTCATTAATCGTTCACATATCTCAATTTGACTACATTAAACTAATTTATTATTTTGTCATATTGTGTACTTTAAATGCTGACTCAAATTATTAACATTCATAATATAGAAACAAACGATGGATTGTAAGCACCAAAAACACATTTATTCGCTTTAACATATATGTATTCAAATTGGCAATTTGTATTTTACCTGCTTTTGCATAAAATACAACAAGCAATGATGAAGAAAACAAGCAATTAATGAATTAATTTGCATAATTTCTTGTAATTGAAATTTTTGAAATGTACAACACACACACACACCAACACACAAATAGATACACGTATACAATCCCTTGTGTATCACCTAATTTTCTTAGACATGTTTTGTAATAATATTAGTTCCATGTTTAACAATGTCACATCACACCATTCATCAACATCCGTTTGCTCACTGTGTGAAAATCTGTAAGCGAAAGGTTGAAAACATGCTAGAAAACATGATAGAAATAGAGAGATAGAGAAATAGGGCGACAAAAAGAAAAAGACACAGACAAGAGAGAGCGAGAGAGAGAGAGAGAGAGAGAGAGAGAGAGAGAGGAGAGCGATAGTGAGTAAGAGAGAAAGAAGGCTTTAAACGTTTAAAAATTTTACACTGTATAACGCATAATGCGCGCAATTCACAAGATCATATCCAAAGTGGATTCAAGTGTTTAATTGCATTATAATGAAAAGTTTGTAATAGCTTATTTTATGAACTGTATAATATGAGATTTGATGCATTTTGTAATGTTTATTTTGCTGAATAAATGAAGAATTTGATCTTGAAATGTGGTTGTGTTATACGTGTGAATCCAATAACTTAGCAATTAAAGTTTTGCGCTTGTTCACAGTAAATAATCAATTTAATATTCACCATATCAAATCAATAAATTTGATGTGCAAAATTGGCCATTTCAACTTGTTGAATATAAATACCGATAAACTTTTTCGAAAAACTTTGGAGCAATTTGCTGTGCAATTTTTCTTCTTTTTTTTGTCCATTTCATTGCCAATTTCTGGTTGTGCACATTTTTAAATTGCCTCGATTCAAGTGAAAATGGTATAAAATATTTAATACAATTCAATTAAATTCGATTTAAAACCATTCAATTTGAATGCAAATTTGATTCAAATGATTATGCCCGAATGACGCTCTTTTATCCGTTTTCAATTTCATTTAACTAGCGGAATTGAGGTAGTTTCTTTAAAAGGGACATATACTTTTTTTTTTTTCAATCCATATTGCGATGTAGGACATTCAATTTGCGGTCAATATATCGCGAATTTGGTCAATTGCAAGCATTGAATGGCATGTTAGTTTGTAAAAAAATACACAGAGAAAGAGAGATAGATAGATAGATAGATAGAGATAGATAGATAGAAAGAGATTGAGAAAGAGAGAGATAAACACGCAAAATCCATCAACTGGCGATAAGATAGGTACTATTTTAATTGTTTTTTTTTTTTTTTTTTTTTGATGATCGAATTGCTCTAGCTTTTATCAATATGTGGACCATGTATGTACGGTGTAGGCCACGAAGCTGAACGATTAAGTCAATATAATGTCATACACAATCAAGCATTCACATTGAAAATGAAATGAAATGATATGTTTTCAATTTGTATAATTGACTTTCAAAATCGCGTGGGAATGAATATTCTTTGAAAAAGCAACGATGAAGATGATTTTTCATCTGTTGACGAGAAATCATGTAAATATTCGTGCAGTGACCTTTCGACCAAACAAAAAAAAAAAAAAAAAATAAATAAATAAATAAATAAATTCACTGATTTCATCGTTGGGATGTTTTTTCACTGTTGCTCGCTATTCAATTGACTGTTTCTACATGAGAAATCAACATATCAATTGAATGATTTTGCACAGTTAATTGTTGGCAGATGAAATATGCAAATCACTGATTGAATTTTTGTAAATCTCTCATTGAAATGCTTTTTTGTTGTTGTTCTTGTTGATAGTAAAATCAGTGAATGTTTTTGTCGGTGCGGTGCGTTGTATATGCGCTTGAATGTTGAAATTCTCATTTCATCCATTTTATTTTTGTTTGAAGCAAGAAAAGGATGAGCAAACTCATTCAATTAGCAAACTACGAACCATTTGTGAACAAAAAAAAAAAGCGTAAATACATTTTTTCGCCGAATTATCCTGCATACGGAAATTGAAAACAAAATGGACCGGCAGCAATGATAATAATCAGAAAAAAAAAAATTCAAAAAATATTATCGTCAACAAAACAAAATAATAAATTTTAAAATAAATCAAAATATCTAAAGCCTCTGACTCTCACAAAGATTGATTCAAATAAATCATGAATGTTATTCAACTCTCTCTCTCTCTCTCTCTCTCTCTCTCTCTCTCTCTCTCTTTGCTCTCCCTCTTTTTCTCATGTTTTCGTTTTTCTTTTGGTCTGAAAATACGCGCATTTCATATTGAAACAAATTCAGCCATTTATTTTTATTCAATTGAAAAAAGAGGAAAAGATTAAAAAACGAAAAAAAAAAAAAAAAAATATCTGTATGTGGTATATTGTGGCCTCGAGCATTACAAAATGTGTCACACACACAGTAAATATATGTGCTGTTTGGTTCGCTTCGTTTGATAAGCGCGATATTGACGAGCAAAGTCAGACAAAGTGTGTGAACGGTGGAATGTGCGTGTGAGTGAGAAACCTGAAACGGGCATACAAACTGTATATAGTATAATAATCTCACATGTTCGAATCAATTAAATTTGGGTTACAGAGGTTAGCCAAACAGTAATATTTACAAAATATTTCAATATAAAATGTGAAAAAAAAAAAATAAATATATATTTTTTATGCATTACACAACTTACTGTGTATGGATGTTTTTTTATACAAATTTTGTTGTAAATTTTTTTGAACGTTTCTCTGATTATTTGTTCTTTTCACTTCTTTTCGTGTACGACATATATATTTTATTGCAATGTTTATGATTTTCATCGATGTGTGTTACTTGGCGCGATTAGGCCAGCGTGAAATAAAAAAAAAAAGTTATTTCACCAAATTTGAATTGCATTGTTTTTCATTGTGACGAACATTCTATTTTTATCCACACTCACTAACCATAATCTCAATGCTCAATTATAACGACGGTAGAGATTATCTGTACAATCGTATATACGCTGGTCTATGTATATTTTGTTGTGATTTTTTTCTTTTCTCTCTCTCTCTCTCTCTCTCTCTCTCTCTCTCTCTCTATCTTCATCTTTTCTTTTATTGACACTGTGAAAATATCGAGATTTTTGTGTGCGTATATATATTTTGTTGTTGTTGTTGTTGTTATTTTCTTCATTCTTTTGGAATGAGATTCATCGGTCTATGTTGTCTGTTATGTTATACATTTGTTTGAAAGTACCATTTTTATGATGAAAGCCAAATTTATTTAAATGTTCGGGTGCTTGAATCGTTTTCATTTAGTTTAATGAACGGAAAACTCCTCCTCAAACTCCAAAATGATAGAGAAACACAGAATATTAAAAAAAGAAAGAAATCACAATACACAGAGATAGAAGAAAACAAGTGAAAAAAATAACATCTTTCTTTTTTTCTCTCAATCTGCATAAAAGTTTGCTGTGTCTGTTTTGGTTCGAATCAATGGAATAATTCAACACAAGATTTTTATTCTGTATGTATATCAAACAATTTTTGCAGTACATGAATACCAAATGAACATCACCCCAGACGCAATACATGAAATGAATTGGCTCAAAAAGACAGAGAGAAAAAGAGAAAGAGAGAGAGAAAGAGAGAGAGAGAAAGAGAGAGAGAGAAAGAGAGAGTGAGAAAGAGAGAGAGAGAGAGAGAGAGAGAGAGAGAGAGAGCAAAAAAAAAACAATAGCAGACAATTCCTATTTCCATATCAAAGAACAGTGTTTAATTAACGAATATCATCCCAACATTTTCATTACGGGTGAATAGCATTATATCCACTCATCATCCTTATTGACATCGTCATCGAATTCCATCCCCTTCGTGCCAATGAATTCCAGTGAGAATCATTTACTCTATTCACCAATTAATCGTTGTACATTTTTTTTTTTCAAATGAACTTCTGTCAGAATGCGGTTTAAATCATGTCTGATTAAGATTTCATTTGCAAAAAAAAAAAAAAAAAAAAACAGCAATCATTTGCCAGAGAAAAAAATGTTGTTTTTTTAGGAGATGAACTTACAAGCTTTCGGTTTTCATTTGGTTGTAATTTTTGTTCAGGACACTCGTCGACATTGTGTGAAAGTGAAAAGTCGAAAACAACAATTAAGAAAAAAACAACGAGTATTCAAAAATTAGAGCGCTATTTTGATGATGGAACTTGATCGACGACACTGCCCAATGGCATTTGCAATATCGAGCTTGCATTTTATCAAATACACAACCATAAAAGCGCACATAAAGCAACTTCAAGTAAAACGATATTCAAGCGATTTGCGTAGGCGAAATGAATTTTCTTTCACTCTCACTCTGTCTTTATCTCCTCTAAAAATATGTGCATAGCATCTGTCGAGACGTCAGCTCAAGGAGTTTGATTTAAATTAACAAAACACTAAATACATTTCATCGTATTAAGTTCAAGTTGTACGCTTTAATCAGAAAAACAATCAAACTGTAATTCATTTTCATAATTCAACGGAATGGTGTGAACGTACTTGGTTCAATCAATCTATCTTTCTCTCTCTCTCTCTCTCTCTCTCTCTCTCTCTCTCTCTCTCTCTCTCTCTCTCTCTCTCTCTCTCTCTCTCTCTCTCTCTCTCCCCCCTCTCTCTCTCTCTCTCTCTCTGTCTTTCCTTTTTTCATCTTTTCATTCCTCTTCATTTTCGAATCTTCAAAATTGACTCGATTGTCAACATAGACAACGAATTAATATTGGAGTATCAAGCTGTTTATGTATTTATAACCGCAAACTTTAGCACATCAAAACGCATTACATGAAAAGTGTGCATTTCTTTTGCACGCGCAACGCGAATTCACATAAAACGTATATAGATATTGCCACTATCTCAGAATAGTTAAATAAAATGTCATCATTAAAAATTTACTATGGCCAATATGCGAAATTGAATTCATTACATTATTCTCATTTTCTGCATTGAAATTTACACTTTTTAATGTTGCATAAAAGTGTTTTATTTTTTTATTTTTTATTTCTTTTTTTTTTTTGTGTTCTTGTTTGTGTTTATAGCAACAATTGTATGATTTTATATAGAAAATTATGTGTCTCATTTCATCGTTTAAATATTTACATATACGCGCTATAGTTGCATTCATTTTCAATATAATCAAGCATATACATATATATGCATATGAAACACAAACATTTGCATCCATGTGTATGCAATCGATTAAATTCTAAGCAAAAAGTTCTGGCATCGAGACAAAAGTCAAATTCATATATTCTTCTTATTCATGTTGAAATGAGGAGAACAACTTATACAATTCATAATAATGAAATGTTTACCCTTCTGAATTTAGTGAATGGCACATTTGGATCTGCTTTACTGTTTTATCCGCTCAAGTTATTTCAATGCGTTCTGCATAAATTGAAATTCATATTTAATGTGTGTGAAAGAGGCTATGAAGGGAAAAATACTGTACAAAGTGTATAAGCATCGAAGTGGTAAATCATTTTGCAGTATGGTTTGAATATAATACATGGAAAGAGAATCAGCACCTTATTTCATCTGATACTTCTACTTCATGGTTACTTTGTTTGTTTGGTTGGCGTTTTTTTTTTTTTTTTCTTTCTCTTTTATTCTTCTTTTGGATTTCAATATGACAACGAGTTTAGAGTTCATATGAGAGTAAAAGGGACAAAAAAACACACTCACAGATTGTAAGTGAAAGAGAGGATGAGATCAAAAGAGACAAACAGCAAAGAGATAAGTGCACATGTCAGAATGACAGCTGTAGTAGTAGCAACGAAGCTAAAGCACAGTAAAGCAAAGCGTCACAAGTGCAGAGTACACTAAATAAAGAAACAAAATGAAAAGATGGCATATAATGAGCTAAAAAAAACTTCCGCAGAAAGCAAACTTTCATCTATTCATTTCTTTTTTTTTTTTTTTTTTTTTTTGTCCCTTCTTCTCATCATTAGCAAATGTGTGATAGAAATGAGAATGGAAAAAGTGTCCAAAATAAAGTTTGTGACGCTTCTAAAGAATAATGAGAAATTGGGATAAAAACAGTAAAGAAGCGCGCGAATGTATAGCAAGCACATCATATACAGCTAGTGGCTGTGATGCAGTGAGTGTCTCTCACCTCAAACTTCTTTTGTTTTTTTTTTTTTGGTTTTTTTCTTCTTTTTTTCTTTCTTTCGTGTGCAATTCGTATGCTTCATCAACGACACTAAATTTGCTTGCATCGGTTCACCGCATATACCGTAAAAAGTTAATGAATGGTAAAGAGATAAGCGAAAATGAACGACGAAAATGAAAAGAAGAAAAAGAAGAAATAAAGAAGATTGTCGATGTTTCTCGACGAAGTGTTGAAAGCGAATCGAAATATTATCACTTTATAAAGTACTTTATCTGTGCCTTACTGTTCAGTACACTGTGTATTATTTTGTTCTTGAGCATTTGTGTGTGTGTGTGTGTGTGTGTGCGTTTTTTATTTTAGTGCAGTTTCAACTTTAGTCGAAATTGACTTTGGCATTTCCTCAAGATTCAATGATAATTATAATTTTTGTTTTGGACTTTTTCATATGGTTTCAAGAAGTATTTGTACGTCATAAGTGGTTTTCGGTATTATTTGCGATGGTTTCCATTTTTGATTTTTTGTTTGTGCGTCGACCGACAATGATAAGGGGTCTTGTCTTATTATACAGAAAATGATCTTAAAATATGATTGAAATTATAGAGCATATGACGTGGGCAATGTTGTATATGTATAACAAATCAAATGATAATATTCAAGTGGATCATTCGCGGAAACTGGGAAACTCAGACGTTCTTCGTTCCAAAATTATATTTCGTGTTATACTTGTTGAGAACTACGTCATGGTCTAATCTTTTTCAAGAGTGTCGATGGCACTCATACTTATTTTCATTCAGATTCTGCCATTAATTTCGCATATTTTTTTTTTTTCTTTGCCAAACGCCAACATTTTATCTATGAATGCATAAGCAGAAAACAAAAAAAATCAAAAAAAAAAAAAAAAAAAAAAATTAAGAAAATATATTTTTCGAGTAGAGACTCATTCTTTCTAGAATAAAATGAAAGACAAATTGAAAAAGAGAAAGAAAAAGAAAAAGAGTGAGAGTGTTTGTGGAACAAATGAAAAAATAAAACTCACATGAGATGCACATAATGTGTTCTGCATAAACAATTCAATGGCACTGCACCGTGCGACAGACAATATTTTGCTCGGTTGCCAACCGAACGTAACAAATGAGCTAATGACATTTAACAACGTAAATGATATAACGATATAATTTAAAAATATGAAAATATGAAGATGTCATTATGGAAGTTTGTGCTTGCGTGCATTGGCAGCATCAGGCATTTTCGTCGCAGTACACTAGGCAAATTTATTTGTTTATTTTTTTTTTTTTCTATTTTAATCAAGTGTACGTCGCCAAAACGTTTTTGCTATATGCTTCATAAAGCTGATATATATATATATATATATATATTCTTCTATATATTCGAATATTAACAAGTTTCGTAGAAGATAAAAAAAAAATGTAGCAGAAACCTAGCCAGAGACATAATCAGAAAC
Organism: Resseliella maxima; assembly: GCA_029041755.1. NCBI lineage: Eukaryota > Metazoa > Arthropoda > Insecta > Diptera > Cecidomyiidae > Resseliella > Resseliella maxima. The sequence goes on along the minus strand of JAQOWM010000541.1, from coordinate 793,041 downwards.
AACTTCAATTTCGCGTGCAACGAATACAATTAATTTGTTAAACAAAAATCATATTTTGAATATTCATATTCATTTATTGCTCGCACAAACACACATACATGCGCATGCACAAGAGCACAAAATGAAAAAAAAAAAAACTTATAATCGCACAAGTTATTGTGCGAATCGAAAACTTTGGCTACGATGAAAGATTCAATTAAACAAAGAAAAAAAAAAAAAAAAAAAAAAACAAACAAAACCAGTAACAAAAAATTGGAAAAAAAAATATTAAATTTTTAACCGATTTTACAATTGACATGATCGATTTAAACATTTGAACGAAATGTGCAATAAACTCAGAGGAAAAAAAGCAATAGTTAAATAAAAAAAAGGACAGTTGCATGCGGAACAGAACAATGATGCATGCAATCAACCAATAAAAATGTTGGGATAAAGGCCGCTTTAAACACTCACAAATGATACCTAATCGAAAAATTATGACGAACATTTCCATCAATAATTCAATTGGGCTTCGCAATTTTCAAGTGTGCAAACAAACGAGAGGAAGAGAAGAGAATGTAATAAAACTGTTCATTATATGAAATTAAGCATTAAATAAAAAATAAAATTATTGAAAATGATGAATGGCGAAACAACATTGTTGCTCTCTCGTACATAATAAAATGAAAAAAAAAAAAAAAAAAAAAAGCCACGCAGCAAACATTTGAATAATGTTTTTTTACGTGCATTTTCATTTTCTTTTGTTTCTCCAATATTTTTATACTTGTCGTAAATATTCAGCAATATTTCACTCATCAGCTGGCATCATCAATCGAAATAGTTTGTAAAATGAACAATGTGCATGAAACACACAGAACGAGCGCAAAAAAAAAAGCAAGCAACAGCAGCAGCAACAAATTTAAAACCAACAATAGCGTTCACTGTTTTTTGAAATGCGAAAACGTGGAACCCATTACGTGCATTCACAATTTGTCGTTTGATGTATATGGTATAATAAATCGGTATCTTTGTGTAACTGTGGCTCGTGTGGCAAAGCGAAAAATTTGACTGAAAAAAAAAAAAATAGCAATAGCTACAACAACAACAACAGCAGCAGCAACAACAACAACGACAACAACCATGAACGAAAAATTGACATTAAACTTCATTCGGTTTGGCTTTGAATGTAAATTTATTGTATTTTTCATCCAAACATTTGATCCAAAATGCAGCACATTATGTGCGACTAAGCGCACCAATCTGTCGTTTTAAATATTTTCGTTTCGCAAGACTGCGTTTTTAAGTATTTAACATGTCTCAACATCACCTTCGTATCTGCAATTCTCTAATTGTTTACATTCATCGTATCAATCATCAATCGCGAATAATTAAATGATGAAAAAAAGAAAAAAACAAATTGAAATTGAATTCACATCAATGCATGAGAAACTCTCAAGAGATAGCAAACAATTTTTGAATGGCATTTGAAAGCATTTGGTTTCAATGAATTTTTACAACAACAAATGAACGTTATTGCAAATTTGGCGATTCGACACACAGGCAATTGATTCAATATGTGAAAGAAGAAAAAAAGTATTTTTTTTTCTTGTCGGTCTATCATTTTGTTTTTGTTTTGGTTTTAGTTATGTTGTGTTGATCAACAGTATTCGATTAGCAAAAGCTTGGATAATTTAAATTTCGGCGTCATTTCCATTTTTTCTTTTTTTTTTTTTTTTTGATGATTATCGATTAAATTAATAAAACGAAATGTGATCAATGCTCCCAAATGTGATGAACGCGTCAGCTCAGTTTCAGTTGAACATATATTATCGTGTTTATGATTCGATCAACTCTTCCTCTTCTGTCTTTTTTATTCAATTTTTTTTTTTTAAATTCCCTTTCAAAAATGTATAAATTGAAAGATATTACATATCATTGAAAGATAGAACGAAATATGTTCAAGTAATTGTATTTTAAAGATCAGAAGCGCTTGATTTTATTTTCGTATAAAATTTGTAATGAGGCGTGCGTGTAACACGCACAAATTAACTACATATATTCTTCAAAGTGTTTCGTTTTCATTAATTTAGTAAAGAGCATTTGACTTGGCTCACTACATAATTCGACATATGTGAAATGATATATTTCGCGTAAACATTCTATAGGTCGTCAAAAAAGACGATACACGATTCATCGCATCGAAAATGCTTGAGTATGCGATCCCAGCAGCAGTAAATCTCCAATAATAATAATTACAACAACAACAATAAGAATAACGACGACGACAACAACAACAACAACAAAAAGTTCATCTTTTGAGCATTTGGTCAAGTAAAATTGTGCAAATTAAACGAAAACGTGGCAGTTCAGTAATTCTTTTTTTTTTTTTTTTTTTTGTTCGTTTCGCAACCGAATTCATTTTGTGTTTCTGTCTATTCTCGATCTCGTTGAATAATAAAAAATATTTTGAGCGCCTAACAACAACACGATAAAACCAAAATTAAGAATCATATTTGGGTTTTCTACACATTTCATTTATGTCGGTGTTGTTGTTGATATTTGTGTGTTGTGATCGTGAATTTCATACTTGAACGGCATATGAAAAACATCAAAGTCTCCAGTCAAAAATAAGCATCAAAACTTTTAATGGTTTTTTAACGAGCAGGAGAAAAAAAAACAAGAACAACAACAACAACACAAACAAAATATATGAAGGAATCAAGTGCAAAAATAGCCGAGGACAAGAAAGTTGGATTTTGTGGCATCAACCATTTTGGACATAAGATTATGTATCGGAGTTTTCTGAGCTTTTATCCTGTATTATATAGGAGCGCTGAATAAACAAAAATCAATTTTAATTCAACTGCAGATTTGATTGTTCAAACAAGTGTAAGAAAAAATAGAGACATAAAAATTGCTGAAAAGGTTACAGGTAAAGGCTGTGATCCATATTAGATTACTTTTTGCATTTCATTTTTTTTGTTTTTTTCTTATTCTCTTCCTTCAATATCCTTTCTATGTTGTTTTGTTGTTGTTTTTGTTACCATTTACGTGGTTCAATAAAATGACACACTCTCATTCTTGCTGCAATCATTCTTGATCTCGTTACGTGTCAAAAGTTTCATTTCTATTGTACTTCAACTTAAACTCAAATGACTGTTTTATTTATGGCCGCGTACAAGTTCAAATTAACATAAAAACGGATGAAACATACATTTTAGTGTTAAACGCTGCCTGTACAGAAAGATTCGGACGCATGTGTGTGTGTGTGTGTGTGTGTGTGTGTGTGTTATGTTTTCTTTCTCTCTCACTCTCTCTCTCTCTCTCTCTCTCACTCTCTCTCTCTCTCTCTCTCTCTCTCTCTCTCTCTCTCTCTCTTTCTCTTTCTCTCTGTGTGTGTGTTTGACGGATTGATATTTGTAAAAGTGTCTTTGACGGAATGATGAGCGGGCCAAAAAATGTGAGCACAGCCGTTGACATAACGGGATCGTGATTGGCACTAACCCAATTTTATATCTATTGGTGCGCTTTTAAATGTTAGGCATTTATGTTGTTTTTCATTGCTTTTTTCCTTTGCACAATATTTGGTTTGTGACAACAACAACAAAAATTGGATGTTTTGCACATGCACAATTATGACGTACAATTTTAATTACAACCGTTGAAATTCATTCAAAATCAATAACAATTTGATCTTACATTTACAGGTAGCGCTTCGAATTATTGCACTCGATTGAATCTTATCGTTGGTTTTTTTACAAAAAAAAAAAACCAAAAAACCAAAAAAAAGTTATTTCTTTTTCGTAAAAATTATTCACTTTCAAATATTTGCCAAATCTTCAGTCAAACAGTTAGTTTCAATTGACAGAAACGGAAACATTGCCTCATAGAAACCGCATTCTGTTTTTATACTGAAAAAAGAGAAAAAAAAAAAAAAAATTCTACTGGCAAAGTGAACAATTTTCAAACTAAAGTTTGTTTTCAAACAATTCGATGCATGTAATGTAAAAAGCAAAAACAACAAAATAAAACCATTGAAATATTTTGGATGAACGTTGATTGATTGAACGGAATACAGATGGTAATTAGTATTTGAAATGTTTGCCGTCTTACACTTTCACTTTCATTTTCATTTTACTGCATATTGTTTATTTTCATTCAATTTCATTCTCGGCTGTTGTCTTTTCGCAGTGCATAATTAAAATCGAAGAAATGCGCTGCAAAAGCCTATTTAAAGATTTATGGAATTTCAATGTTTTAAGAATCGATTTGCACGCAATTAGGCGTGATCATCGACAATGTTTTGTATATTCAATGGCGTTTGCAATTTTCTGTTATTATTGTTACCATCAAGAAATGGCTTTTACAGTGCGTTTTGGTTTGGATAGTTTGGAAAAAGCAATACCATATATATGCGAAGTGGTGTGTATACTATGGAAAAGTATAAGACAAACATATGGAAAAAGGTGGGTATGATGAAGATACTGATTCACCAAACGCACACTAAATTGTTCATTGTGTGTGTGTGTGTGTGTGTGTGTGTGTGTGTGTGTTTTTTGTTGTTGTTGTTGTTTCATTTAGCTGTGTTGCCTTGAATGCACAACCAAGTGACACATCAATATACATATATACATATATGTATATAAAATATACTTTGAATGCACTTTGCATTGATGGAATGCGCTTGACATATACGATAATCCGAGTCAATGCAATACAACAATCACTTACAGCCAAACAAACGCGTACGTATGCCATTTGTCCACGACTACAATGATATTTCCGATTGGCAGGACAAAATAAGTTGTAAAAACCGCAAGGACAGTTGCATTCATTGAGTTTACAATAGTTCCTCTCTCTCTCTCTCCTTCTCTCTCTCTCTCTTTTTCTTCGTCTCTTGCTCCCACTCTATGTTAATAGTTTTTCTTCATAGTTCGACTCTGGTCGTTTTCCTTTCTTTTTCATTTGTTTCCTCTTTTTACCTCAGTTTGGCCTTTTGTATTTACACTAAATGAATGTGTATTTATTGAATGATACGAAATAATGTGAAGAAAAGAGAGAGAGAGAGAGAGAGAGAGAGAGAGAGAGAGAGAGAGGAAAAAAAAAATCGTGAAAACGTAATGCAATAATAAATCCATGCTGCCCAATGAAATGAAATGGAATGGTATGACAATTTTTCTATTTTTCTTTGTTCCGTTTGTTTGATTTTTTGTTTTTGCAAATCAAGTTCTTTTATGGTGGCTTGCTCCACATTATCACTTGCAATCATCTACACTGAACGAAAGAGAAAAATAGTGAAATGAACAACGAAAACGCACCGCAATGCATAAAAAAAAATAAAAAAAAAAAAATAAATAAATAGTGAAAAATATATATTGAGAGGGAAAGCAAGTGGAGAAAATAAAAACACAAAAGAAATAAATAAACAGAGCACAAGAGACAAATGAACATGTACTTTCGATTGAATAAATGCATTTATGCCCATCACTCGTCATTTCTAACTTATTCATACATCATTATATCGTACCCAAATATAGAACAACTTTCAATATGTATTCACATCGTTGTGGATTTTTCATATGCCAAGGTAAGGAAAACCGTTGTATCGAATTTGGTATGTTTATGGCCAGTTAATAATACAACTGAATTATAATAACAGCAACAACAACAACAACAACAACAACAACAACAACAACAACAACAACAACAACAACAACAACAACAACAACAACAACAACAACAACAACAACAACAACAACAACAACAACAACAACAACAACAACAACAACAACAACAACAGTAATAACAATAACACCAACAAAAACAATAATGAAAAATTGTGTTGATTTGGATCCGGGGGCTGGTTTGTATGTATAAACGCACACACACACACACACACACAATTTATATCGACATTACGTACGAATGTTGGGAATGCTTTAAAAGTTTTATTAGCTCATAACTATTGCATTCAGCATTTAGTAGTCGGCTGAAAATTGAGACTGAGACCACGACACCGAGACATAACAATTGCGTCACGCTTATATCTTTACTAATAGCACGGATGGGGAGCATCGTACAATAATTTAATTCGAAAAATCGAATTTCCTTTCCCTGAAATAATTAAAAATGTTGCGCACACGTGGAACTTTTTCACACGGACAATCACTTGAAAAATTCTCGCTTAAAATAATAAGTAATAATTATAATAAGATAAATAGATAAAAAGTGTTATGCTTACATTTATGAATCCGTGTGATCGTTGCTAAACACTGCTTGGTGATTATGTATGTGATCGGCTCTTGCTCTGTTTCTATCTCACTAATTTTTTTTTTTTTCAATTTCTCTCTCTCTCTCCCTCTATCTTCCTCTTCACAATGATGGAAATTTCAAATGAGATAATCTCGTTTCCAAGGTCGGTGCAATTAAGTATTGTCCGAATAGATTTGAAGAGAAGGCAACGAAAAAAAAAAAATCCCAACGCAACCACAATTCGATTAACAAAACAATGACTTAACGATATTGAGAGCCTATCGAAATTCTATTTCCGTTCACTCTGAATTTCCTCTTTTATCTTTCGATAGCAATTTTCGATTTTTTCTTTGTGTTTTTTGTGTGTTGTATTTTTTCTTTTGTTTTTATTCTACATGTTCATTTGTTCCATATTCTCAAATGTTTATTTTGAAAAATATTTATTTATTTTTCTTCCCCCTTTTTTCATTCATCCTTTCTTGGAATAATTTCTACTTGACTAATCGCGTACGCAATTCAACAAAACGCACTGAGTGTTCGGAAGTTTTTTTTTCTCGTTTTTTTTTATTATTATTATTTTCAAAATATTAAACTTGATACGTCAACATACAAGTACACAAATACACGAACAAATTTTTCATTCTTTTTATTTTCTTTTTTTTTTTTGGATTCACATATTTTAACCCTTTTGAAAATCAATTTATGTTCGTGATCAAAAGTTTAATATATGAAATGCATCACGTAAAATCCGCATCACATTTTCAATTGGAACTGTTGAAGAACAATTGCCAGTTGAAGAGAACAAAAATGAATGAACGAAAGAACGAACAAAATTAAAAAAAGCTAAAAGTATAATATTCGAATTCAAATTCAAATTGAAAAATGCACACCCAAATTAACTTGTAATTTATTGCATAGAACGTATGTTGAACTTTTAGTGCCCAAAAAATGTGTGAGTGAACAAAAAAAAAAAAAATGTTTTGTTTTATGGTTACATTCAATATCTCATTACATTCTTTTGATTCGTTTGCTCCTGTTCGGTTTTCTTTTTTAGCTTCTCTGTCTGTATACGTTATATTTTCTTTTTTTGCTCTACTCTTTACTTGTTCAAGTTTATTGTCTTTTCGTTTTCTTTTTGCGTGCCTTATGAACAATTTTGAGTATCAGTTCAACGAAATGGCAACAATTTAAAGTAAAGTAAACGTAATTTTTCAAGGCAGATGAGATTAAAAAGAAAAAAACAGTAACGTTCTTTTTTTTTTTTTTTTGTTCTTCCTCTTTATTTCTTGTGTATTCTAAGAGTACGTTTCGACCATGCAGTGAACACCGAATAAAAACGGTAAAATATTTTAACGTATTTTCATTTCAAGTTGCCGCAAAATGTCTTTGAATTTCATTCTTGATAGCTCTCCTTCACGCTCTCTATAGTTCGGTTTATTTTGCTCTTTCCCTCTCTATTTGCTTTTTCTGTTTTCTATCTCTCTTTAAATGTTTCTTTTGTTGATGATTTTTATCTCTTTTCTTTTTGATTTGGTTTGTTTTTTTTTTTTTTTTTTTTTTTGGTGTATAACGTAGTTACATTTGTATTGAATGTCTGAATAACGACGAAATATCCGAAACTCACAAAACAGCGCAGAACAAAACGTAATATGGTCTTAACGGAAGCAGAACCGACATTGAACTGAGCGATGAAATAGAACATCCCAAAGCTCAAAGTTGCTGGTTGTTGCCTGTACACGAAAATATACATTCGCGTCTATCGGGGCATAGCGCTTTGAGTGTGTCGATTCCACTTATACTCTCTGCTTTGGATGTGTACTTGTACGCTTCATCCATATATGTATACAGCGGCATAAAATGATAGAACACCGTCCATTCGTTTCGTTTTGTTTTTGAAAAAAAAAAAAAAAAAAAAAAACCGAGAGAATCGTTTGTGGCAACGGCAAATGGGGAAAGCAAAAAGAAAAAAAAAAAAAAATAAAGATAGAATGAAAGAAAGAAAAGCAAACACGACGGCAAAAAGAAGTAGAAATTATTCGTGAAATAGAAATACGGGTAAAATGAAAATGTAAGAAGAAAAACGGCATTCGTTAATAGTGTACGATGCGCGAAAGGAGCACGAATACGTTTTACTCAATAAGCGCCTAGTGGATAGCTTCACGGACTTAACGAAAACCTATACGAAGAATACTATTCATCATATCTATTAGATACAATCATTTACAATCACTATTATTACACAACTGATGAAAAATGGTCATCTATTCGGGCACTCGTTTGTAGTGTTTAACACCATACAACGCACACATGCATACTCGCATATATTTTATATATTGGTAAATGGGCCTCTGTGTATTCATTTATAACGATATGTGTGTGGTTTTGTATTTAGTGATTTCAGCTGCTATCAACATTTGCATTCAATGTTTCTCGCTTTATTTCTCAATGTTCAGCACATATTATTGGACAGATTATTCTATCTGCATATCCGTATGTATATATGTGTTGAGTCAAGAGACGAACATCATTCAACTTATGAAATTGACTCTAAAACAAATGCTATTTTATTGTATTGACACATTAGTTTTTCGAACAACAACAACAACAATACCAATATCGTCATTTATACCGTTGAGATTTTTCAAGTTGTACAATTGACACTTTCCAAATAAAATCAAATCTACATTTTCCTCTTTTTTGATTTTGTTTTTGTTTTTCTTCTTTTTTTTTCTTTTTTTTTTTTTTTTTTTGTTGCTCTTGCTTAGATATGATTTTCTATTTCTAAAACAAAACAAAAACACTCAAATGAAATGGAAAAAAAATTCGAATCCCTTTTTTGTGGCTGGAGGCAACGAAGGAGAAAAAAAACTGATTTCCTTCTTACAGGATTTTTGAATTGGATAGTGTGAGGAATCCCATTGTTGTGATTGAGATTTTTTGATTTCAATATTTTTCCATTTGACAATTCTATGAATTGATTATTAAAATTGTTTTCCTCTTTGTGTTTGCCGACACTGTTCACCCTCCTCCTCCTTCCTTCTCGCCACTTGTCAATTCAGTATGTGACAATGAGGTATCGTGAGCATTCCATTTGCCTTCAATTCACCGGCGGAAAATTTAAAAATCAACATTTTTAATATCAAAAAGATTTCCGGATTCATTTTTCTTTTTCATTTCACATTCTTTCTTCAATTTCCCTCTTCTATTTTGTGATTTTGGCATCGACCGTAGGCGATATGGTGATGACACTACTAGAACTGAATTTAAATTTTGATGCTATTTGATTGGAATAAATTTCGTTTGTTTGTGAAACATTTAAATTTTTAATAAAATTTGCTAGCCCTTCGGTCGCCCACAATACACAATTTTTTTTTTACAATGTATTAAAGGCTCAATTGAGCTTGCATATTTGTATTGATTTAGGTATATTGAATAAACCGTTAACAAAATGAACTGTATGTACTCGTTATTGGACAATTGAAGGTAGAAAAGAATGGTTTATAATATTATCATATTCGTTGCCGTGACTTGTATGCTTAGGATTATATTCAATTAAATATTCTTAAAATGGAAAAACCAGCTCCGGACCAAATGCACGTGCACAAACACACACACAAAGAGGCACACTTATCTTGCAACGAATTCGTTTTCATTCGTGTTATTGTGCGCTACGCGTTTTAATTATTATGTAGGTGTGTCATTGCTTCTTAAATAAATGCCAAAGTGTATTTAATTTAGTTTGAGTTATTTGTGTCTATTTTAAATTAACTAAAATAATATTGCGCATTAAGCTTTTAAATTTAATTTTCAATATAATTTCGATTTTCATTTATAATGTAATACACAAAGATCGTCGTCCATGTAATTTGGCCAACGTTGATCATTTTTTTTATTGAGCTTTTCCATTTCATTCATTCAGTCCAACCAGTTTTTCTGCGTATAAAACATTCATATAATCGTTTTTCATTGATATATAGTTTATAGAGGAAACTTTATGTCAAACTGAAGCCTTTTCTTGGAAAATTCTTATTGATTTCAATCAACTGAATTCCTGAGAGTGACACGGTAAAAAAAAAAAAATCACAAAAAAACTTTGAACATTTCGAAAGATTCAAAAAGGAAATGTGCAAAGGAAGTGAAGAAATGAAATAGTTTTTCTCGTTTTTTCTTTTGCTGCTGCTGCTGCTGCTGCTGCTGCTACTGTGGCGTTTTCATGTCAACAATTCTCAGAATGTCAACAAACGCACAACTTACAATCAAATTTCACCTGGATTTTTGAATGTCATAAAGGTCTAAAATGCATCATGCAAGATGCATCCATTCAACGCAACAACCTCAATATTCCAAAATGAGAACAAGTGAATAGCAATAGATGCATATGTAAACATGTAATAGTTTGATGAAAGCAAACATTAACTATAGAAGAGAGAGAGATAGAGAGAGAGAGAGAAAGAGAGAGAGAGAGAGAGAGAGAGAGAGAGAGAGAAAGAGAGGGTAAAAAAAATCCTATCTGTTATCAATGGATTTTCAGACGGAATTTTTTATTAGTATCGCGATATTAAAAGCTTGTGGCATATCTATTTCTCTTTGTGTGCCATGCTTTTCTCTATTTCCCTTTTTTTTCTGTTTCTCATTTTTCTTGTTTTCCCTTTTTGTCCGTTTTCTATTAAGATGAGATACAAATACAAATAGAAATGAGATTGGGAAATAAACTGTTTGAAAATGATTTCATCATCTCATAAAATGTGTAAACTTGGAAAACGTGTACAAAGAAGAGAGCTTTAAAGCAAAGAAAAGCAAATAAAAGCAAAATAATGTATACGCTTTTCCAAGTGTTGCATGTGTCAAATCTTTACAAAATGCAAGGAAAATGTGCGTTGAATCCTTTATTGATGTTTAAACTCTGATCAGAATGATAGAAAAAAAATCCATTTAATCGAATTTTCAACGGATAATAAGTTTCACCTAAAATTTCTTGATATTACAATTGTTTGTAAACTAATTTTTTTTGTCAACATTTTTGATGGGAAGTTGTGTTTTCTTCTCTTTTTTGTACAAAAAATGCTACTTGAAATTTTCATTGTTTTCAGTGTCTCAAAAAAAAAAAAAACAAAAACAAAAAAGCAAGAATCAAATGTAACTCTCTGCTTTGCAACGAATTTACAAAATTATTTATGGAAAAATGTACGAAAAATGACCAGTTTAGTTTTCGGCTAAATGTTTTAGATGCGTTGAATAATTTTGCCTATTTCTCTTGTGTCCAGTGTCATCGAAACATTTGCACGTGCTTTAATCAAAAAATTTAGCGACGGTGTTTATTTCAATTGGAAAATTTTAATTGCAAAAAACGAAGCAACAAACACAGTAAACTCCTAAAAGTATTAAAAAAAAAATGTGAAAAAAAGTGAATTCAGCATGAGCTGGCTGTGTGTGTGTGTATGTGTCTGCAAGTTATTTCTGTTGACGTTTTGTATTGATGTCCAAATGTTGTAATCTTTCATTCTCTTTCTGTCTGTCCGTTGCTTTGCAATTCGATGGAAATTATGTTGAATACAAGTGATACATTTTGAATGATAGCTTTTGTAATGTTTTTAATGCAGTCTATATTCATTTTATCTTAGAAACAAAGTTGTTGTCAATTTTTTCACTTTATTTTTTTCATATTCCGTTTTATTACGTGTGTTTTATTTTTCTACATTTTTTTTTTTCGTTTCAATTGCATCTTTCAAGCGATTTGTGCGCTCTCCATTGTTTTTTTTTTATTCTTTATTCTCATATAGTTTTCCGTAAGCTACTTGCCTCTCATTTACGTTTTCATCCACCATACTTACTGGGTCATTCTCGTTTTAATAGGTATCAACATTGTTTTTTGTACTTTTTTTTTTCCCGCTATTTTCTCTGTTTATCGTCACAACTTGTTTTCTCTATTTTCTGTTATTTAATATTCACGGAACCCGTCTGACGCATTGTGTTTTGCGAAAGAGTCAAAAGAAAAAATAGTTCCGTTTCATCAGATGATGACTGATATCTTTTGATAAACACTTGGATGGTTATCTATTCGTTTGCCACAAGTAACTTTATTTGTTATGCTTATTCTATGTATTCGAAAAGGGAGTTGAACATTCAAGCGATAGTTTTTTCCTCATTCTCAATTTCCAGATTTCTAATTTTTCCCTTTCACTCCCTTTCTTTTCATATTATTTTTTTTTTTTTTCCTTTAATTTTACTTTCTCTTCTTCAGAGAACGGGTGCGGAGACCCTTTCTTTCACTTTATTTCTCTCTCTCTCTCTCTCTATCCCTCTCTCTCTCTCTCTCTTTTTCCCTCTCAATCTCTCTCTTTCTCTCCCGCAATCTCTCTCGCACTTCATTCTCCCTTTTTCACTATCAATGTCTGATATTTACTGTAAATGATGGTTGAGTGTGTGGTGAGTCATTTGATTTTATTATGGCTCGTCCTGTGATCATGCACTCAACGTCAAACACACATATTCAGTTTCTATCTCTCTTGAGTATTTACGAATGTGAGAGGAGGCACATGAATTCGATAGCAAAATATTTGGTTATATATTTATAAATATAAAAACAGTGAAAGAGAGACAGAGACAGAGACAGAGACAGAGAGAGAAATATAGATAGACTGATTATGTGTGAGAGAGAGAGAGAGAGAAAGGAAAGGAGAATTTGCAGATAGAGATAGATCTGTAACGGCATGCTGAATTTAAACAGTGAGTCCAACATTTCGACACATACAATCAGATCAGAATGTAAGATAGAAATCATAGATTATATTTTATTATGTTTGCACGCACTTAAACGCCCTTAAATACGTCTAAAGTGATTTCAAGTGGATTTGAAGAAAAGACAAAAGGGCGCCAATTTTATTGTTTGATAAAGCAAATTTGGCGCCCACATTACACTCCCACCATCCCCGTCGATTACAGTGTTACTAGTTTTCTTTATTTTGTCGGTCTCTCTACCACATTCTTTATTCTTTATTTTCCGTTCGAAATCTCTTTTTGTAACAATACAAACGACAGTTTGTTGACGTTATACATTAGGATTAGTAGGCTGAAAAGATTGTTTTTGTGTGTGAATTCATTGTATGTTTGTCTTTTTTTTTTTTTTTCATCGAAAAGCCATTTTTCAGATGCTAATATCACCATTTCTGGGGACTAACTTTTGCATCTAAAACACACTTATCATAACATAGGTTATGAACAGAAGCGTACTTCATCCAATGTTTTATATAAACTCTTCATCAACCATCATAAAGACCATATTCTATTTTAATCTTTTCGATTACAAGACAAAAACAATAGAAAAAAGTCATTCGTGAGAAACTAGGCCAGAAAACTTTGTTCCTGAAGTCGGCTACACTGGTCTATTTATTAGCAAAAGTTATACTATTTACTATTATTTTTTTTCTACCTTAATGTTTCTGTTTGTATAAAAATCGAAATAAATTATTTATTCGGTAAATATCTATTTATGGAAACATTTCGTTGTTTACCAATAAAATATACAATCACACATTTTTTTTTTCTTTTTGGTGAAATTCATTTACATTTCACGGTAAATTATTCGTCTAATTAGCTAAAAGAGTTGACTCTTAAATAGGCAATTGTCTGGCATTAAACATTTGTGTAATTTTCATGACGGCTTATTCGCTTTTGATTTGTACGATATGGTAAATGACAAAGGAAGAGAAAATAAATGCAATTTTGCCCTAAGGGGCGCCCATCAGACAGCTCAGTGCGCCACCGCGATTATGATATTCTCTCAATGAAATTTGATGGAGCATTTTTGCTTCAAAAAAGGTCAATGGTTTGAATGGACAATTTAACTGAAAATTGACATTAGAATTAAACGAAGGACAAATAAACACTTGACTGTGAAATGGTTTGAATGTGACGGTAATTATCGGGTTAAATGAAAGAAAATATCATTCGGCCGCTTTGTTTTCTCAATTTCTTTTTCTCTTTTTTTCTTTTTTTTTCTCTCTCTCTCTCTCTCTCCCTCTCCCTCTTTCTCTCTCCCTCACTCTCTCTCTCTCTCTCTCTCTCTTTGTCGCTCTCTCTATCTCTTTCTGGCTGTCTCAATATCATCAGAATGTTGAAGTGCACTCTTCAAAAACTTTAATTGTTAGCAAAAAAAAAAATCGGCTACACAATTTCCATAAAGTTATAGAAAATAAAAGCTATAAAAATGGCGGCCCAAATAAAAAACCATTTGTCGAAAAACTATGCTCCAATTGTTATGAAGAAAATCTACATAATTTTCTTTTACTAATTCTGAAAGTTTTTTGTGTTTGCGTATCGAGAATATTTTGCTATGATTCTCAATCGAAATTAAGTTTTATTCAATCAATTCAAACCATTGTGGATACATAGGATGAATTGCTACATCTCTTTTTGCAGAATCAAGTACAATATAATTTTATCGTTAGATGGACAACTGATTTACCACATCATACAATGAGAATGTTTGAAATTATTTTCGGTTGCCATAGTTTTAATGAAATCCAGTTGTTAAGTACATTAAAGAAATATTTAATTTGATTTTGAAATCTATAGTCTGTTATCCATTTTGCAAGAAAACTTTTCAATGGATTCCTTCTGGCTAAATTCAATGGAAAAACAAATCTCTGGATGATAAATTCTAAAATTAGTGTTTAAAATCACGTCAAAAGAAATATTTTCATAGAAATTGATTGCTTTAGGGAAAAATGGTATTTTATAATGTTGAGATGCTTAATTCTGAATTTTAATCAAATACCATCTGTGTCAGTATTAAACGATTGTTATATATATTTAACATTTAAACCATTTCATTTCATGTAGCTAATTTAAAAATCTCATGGTTTAAGATTTTCGAGGTTTAAATTTAGCAAAATCACTTTGAACTTTGAAATATTTAGTCGAGCGTAAATCTTTCAAGAAAAATCAAATCTAACAAAAGAATATCCACATTTAATGTTAAAGTAATACACAACATTAACAATGTTTATTCAGAATTTGATCACAATTGAATTGCCATATGACTATGCACAATTAAACTTAAGATTTCCTTTCGTTAGCTTTCCATACTTGCGGCTTTTTTTTCGTAATTGATGAAGTAATACTGGGCTAATAATACGATTCTAAGTTTATATGATGGAATGATGCATTCATCATTGTTATTCAGCTAACACTTATCAGACTAAAAATGTTCATTCAATTCGTATATGAATGTACTATAAAACTATAGTTGGAGGTCAAAACCACAAAACCATTTAATGGAATCAGGTGTCTGTACGTAAAGTGCCTAGCCTCTCATTAGTGAATTGTGGTAAAACTCACCAATATTATTATACAATTTCATAAATGCACATTTACCATGCTAACATATATTATACATACAGAATATGTATGAATTACTTGATGAATAATCATAAGCAACCCACATAGATATTGAAATCATCTTGCCCGTTTCAAATGAGTATATTGCATCAAGCTCATCCCTCTCTTTTTCTTTCTCTCTCTATTTCTCTTTCACTCTCACTCTATCTATCTCTCTCTCTCTCTCTCTCTCTCTTTTCTCTCTCTCTCTTTCTCCCTCTTTCTCTCTCTCTTTCTCTCACTCTTTCTATATCTCTCTCTCTCTCTCTCTTTCAATTTTATGTATTCATTTTGAATCATGTCTCCGAAAAAGTGGAGAGAAAACTAACAGAAACCTGAACTAGACACCAATATTTAATTTTATGATAAGCATGAATGTTGAAGATGTATCATGGCGTAAAATAATCTTTTTTTTTCGTTTCAATCTTTCTTTGATTCATTCAACCATTCCTCATTTTATCTCAAAACTGTTCATTCTAATGATATTGCTGTGGGCTTTTTTCTGTAATCGTACACTTTCAATATCAAAAGTACTATGAATTAATTATGGCTTTGACTGAAAGTGGTGTGTGGATGATTCCATTGAATATGAGTAAAAATGTATAAGAATACTTGATAAGTTTACTATATAAAAATTTATGGCTGTAATATGAAGGTAAAGAAGCGTAAAAATTCCATTTTTAGACATATAACGCACATCCAAACAAACGTTTCATAAAACCAGGAACACATTCAAAAACATAGGCTTATAGAGCTTTGGTGCGACCGCTTTTTTTTTTTTTTTGTTCTATGTACACTGTACAGACTCAACGATTTCCATTGTTTTAGGCTACGGTCGTTCTACGGACAAAAACAAAAGTAGAAATTTCGATTAAGTCATACATTATTTCGCACATAAAAATACGAATAAAGAAGTTGCTGGATTCAAAGGAACTTGGAAAAGTTTTGCAAAGAATATGTAGACAGAAGCCAAAAACTTTTATCAAGTATATAATTACCTGAATATCAGCTAATTTGATATTTTCATAAACAAGTTAGCAAGTCGATGCGAAAACATATACTTTTTCTCGCTTCTTGATGTTCAATTTTATATTCGTATCATGTTGTTGTTCATACGGTTGACACACGAACTGGAACAATGTGTCTATGATACTTAGTTTATGCGTTCGTTCGTTCGTTCATTCATTGTCTTTTATGGATAGAAAAATAAACACTTTGAATTTATCGAAATATCCAGGACGAATCATGCACATTTCGTTTATTTTTCCATGGATCAGGATGGGGTCAATTGAATAATATGTCTGTTTCTTATTTTCTCGTTTAGATTCTTTTTTGTTCTGGATTTAATATATAAAAATACTTCATTATTCGAATTCGAAGCACATACATGTATGCATACGTTGGTTATCACAACACGTTTATAACATCGATAAATAGGATGTATTATTTAAAAGACAGATCGACAGATGTGTGTTACATATGAAAATGAATGCGATTTTAACGAGACCCAGTAGAACTGTTGTGATGAAATTGAATGTGGCTTATATAAAATGATTGGAATGATTTTTATTTCGTACAAACACACACACACACACACACACACACACACACCACATTTTTGGCTCATTTTATAGCCTCAACCAAATTGTAAGCTGTGATATTAATTCGGCGGACTATGAATATCAGCTCCCTGAATAATTGATATATTTTTTAGAAAGGGTTTTTGTGTGACGTTTCGTAAATCAGTTTTCACCATTTCATGATTGATGGCAATAATCAAATGATAAATGTGTTTTCTTGAGTTCAATTAAATTAAAAAATTTTCATATTTTTATTTTCACTAAAAAAAAACGTAAACTAAATTATTATTTTATACAAAAATAATAAAATACAATTTGGCCAACAAAAAATCCAGGAACACATTATAAACGCTAATGAAGCAATGTCTTTATCTTTTGTGATAAAAACAAATTTTCTCTGATACACAATGAATTTTGGATGGAAACAAGATCCGGAAGTCAACAGCGAATCAATTCTACAATTGTACATATAAGATGATCTTTTATTCATAAGGGATGATGTGGCATTAGCATCGTCATGTTATATATTTTATTTATGTGGGCACGCACACACAAACACACACACACACACACAAGTCATATATTTACAACACACTGCACTGTTGTATGATATTTCATGTTAAGTTTTTCCACGTTCAATGTTCATATGCAACAAACACCATATTCCAATATTGAAAACCGTTAAAATGTATACAATTTAAGATTCACATTGTTATTGAAAATTCAAAATTCATTGGCATCTCCTACACGGATCTCGTGTATAAAAAGTAATTGCAAAATGTATGTATAAATTACCCATTCAAATGTGTGCTTCTTGGAAATGAATGAAGAAAACTTTACGCGAATGCCATATGTGAAATAAATTCACACAGAATATTCAATTGAATGTCTTTTTCACTCACTTTTTTTTAACAAATTTGTGCTACGTTAATAAATTACGCAGAATTTACTCGTTTTCATATCCGATACCTGATTATAATCTGTAAATGTACAATTCGCACAATCATCAAGATTGGTTTTTTTTTTTCTGGTTTTGGCAATTTAGCTAATTTCATTTGAATAATTTTATTGTAATATTCATGTGTTCATATGTGGTTAATTTATAAATGAGGGTATTGATGCGGAGGCCATTGCTAATACTAAACGAATATAAATTACTGAAAAAAAAAACATCGTGGGCGGACAGATGTTTGACAATTTATTACGCAAATTATGAAATGAAATTTTGTTAATTTTTCAAAAATGTTCTAATTAAAACAAATGATTTACGAATTAAAATAATATGCGGAAACAAACTTGATTAAATTTTTTACAGACTTTGCTATAACACTGAATACGAAGCATAGGCCTAATGGATTCATTGAAATTTTGCATCAATTTAAACCAAATTTTGTCATTGCTTCATTCTGATAATCGATGTCACTTGTAAAAAAAAAAATGTCTGAGCAGACAACCATCTGTAAGATGACTAATTTGGGACATTTCTGGCTGAAAGTGGCTAACTACAAAAATTTAAATATATTGATGGAAAGGCGACTGACAGAAAACAATTTATGATTTTATTCTTGAAAAAAATGAAAAAAAAAAAAAATTAAAAAATAAATTCATCGATAGGCTGTAGAAATACAAAAGTGGCTAATAGCCAAATATTTTTTTTCACAAGTTTAAAGTTACCACCTTAGAAAAACAAGGTAAAAATTCTAAACTATAGTTCAAACAATTGATGAATCGACAATTACTATAGTAATTGTCGATTCATCAATTGCATTTGAATGATGGTATGGCATCAATACATATTAAATGATTTGTATATTTTCGACAAACTATTACTAAACCAGCAATATTTTCGAGTCGATTGTTTGTGTCGGAAATATTTGCAAAATCTTCAACCTCCAAGTAGCATAAAATTATAGTATCAATTACATTGATTTTCATTTATTTTCAATTGGCATTTGCCAATTGTCAGGGATTTTATTTTGCTTTGAATAGATTGTCGTTTTAGTCCATATATGATCGTCGTGTTTATTTCACTGATTGCCTGTAAACAATGAATATTACTTTTTGTTATATCCATAAATAATTTTTTCAATATTACAATATATCTATAACATAATATAGATCGATTCGAAATATTGAATATGTATTTTAAAAAATTTAACAAAAAGTGGTGGAAGTTAATGATTAAAAATTAAATAAGATTTCACCTGAAAATTATTCATTTGCCTTGGATAATATAAATATACATTCAAAATTCATCATGAATGAAATTTCTTTTTATGAAATAGATCTATTCATTTCATAGTATTTAATTTATATCCAGTTGACAAGACAGTATTTTTTGTATAACGATTTTAACGCGACAAAAAAAAAAGACATAAAGTTTATTTCCTTCCTTTTTAGGTTATAATACTGAAAAAGTCCTTTTATAAAGTAACGTAATCAATTGAAATCGAACGAATTTTTTTTGTTTTTGTATTAAAAAATGAAATTAATTTTCGAATTCAAATCAAAAATCAAAACCAAATCCAAAAACAATATTTGGTGTTTGTAAATTTGAACAGAGCCTTTGAACAGAAATCATTTGCAGCGAAATGGTTAAAACATATATGTTGGTATCCCTGCGTGTCAAATAATAATGTCAATGCATGTGTAATCAAAACAAAACAAACCAAATCAGAATTTCAGTCAAATCAAATTTGCAAATTCCTAATGAAATTTGAATAAATTTTCCAACATTTTTATATATGATTAGAAAGTGATTTGTAAGGGGAAAAAAATGTCAATGCCAAAATTGAATGATTATGAATTGTTGGAAATCATTGGCAGTGGCAGCTATTCGGTGGTTCATCGAGCAAAACATAAAGTAAGTAATATAAGTTCCATTCCTCAAAAATTTCATTTAATTTATAAATATGAAATGTTATTTTAGGCAACGAATTTATCATTTGCAATAAAATGTGTAGCAAAAGCAAATCTTTCCAAAACATCCACCGATAATTTAATCAGAGAAATTAGATTGTTAAAAACTCTTAAACATAAACACATTGTTGAAATGATTGATTTTAGATGGGATGAAAAGTATGTATCTCCATTTGATAGATGACTGATAAAATGTTTCATTGAAATAATGTATTTTTAGATGTATTTATATAATTATGGAATTGTGCAATGCTGGCAATTTATCAACATACATTAAACGGCATTGTACCTTACCGGAAACAACGTGCAAATTTTTCATGAAACAATTAGCATCCGCTATGCAATATATGCGCACCAACAATATTAGTCATTTTGATTTAAAGCCACAAAATTTATTGCTAATCAAAGCACCAAATTTAATGCTTAAAGTGGCTGATTTTGGGTAAGTAACTGGAATAGTAATTTCAAGTACTTTTTTTTTTTTTTTTTTTTTTTTTAGAAAATTTTGATTCATTTTTTGTTACCCAAACTTACTAAAATGAACATTTTAATTGTAGATTTGCGCAGTATTTAAATTTAAACGAAGAAAACACTGTGATAAAAGGATCACCATTGTATATGGCACCTGAAATACTTTTAAAACATTGCTATAATCCATCGGCCGATCTGTGGAGTATCGGTGTCATTTTATATGAATGCATATTTGGTCGTGCACCATATAGTTCAAAGTCTTTAGATGAATTACTACATAAAATTAAGATAAAACAAAAAATTGCCATCTTACCAACCGCATCAATTTCATCTGATTGTCGAGATATTATGACACGATTATTAGTTCATGATCCAGAACAACGAATTACCTTTCAACAATTTTTTGATCATCCATTCCTTGCATTAAAACATGATGCAACCGATGAGGTATTCACACTGAGACATTTTATTAATATTTTCAAGTTTTTTTGTTTGTTTTTTTTTGTTCAAGTTCTCTTGATTTGAAAGCACTTGCTTAAATAATTTTATAATTTTCTTCGTAGAATCTTGCAAAAGCTATTCAAATTGTAACAAAAGCGGTAGAAGAAGATCAAAAGAAAAACTATAGAGAAGCTTACTATGCATACTGCGAAGGATTACAATATTTTGTACCATTGATAGCAGCCGAATCAGATGCAACAAAACGTGAACATTTACAACAACGAGCAATTACATATATGGAACGGGCTGAAGAAATAAAGCGTTCATTTACCGAGGCTTATGAGCAACAAAAAAACGTTAAATGTAACAATGATCAAACAGATGCACCATGCTCGTCAAATGAAAATCCAGTTAAAAAAGCTTTAAGGCCAAACGCAAATTATCAACAATTATGTAATTTTTTTTTTTTTTTTCACACTGAATTAACAACAACATGAATCAATGTTAAATATCATACATTTGCTTTGTTTGTGTAGATTCATCATTTGCATCAACGCCACAAGTTCAAAATGCCTTAGAAATTGGACGACAAGCCGAATTATATTCATTGGAGCAAAACAATAATATTGCACTTGATCGTTATACGTCTGCCTTGAATGTATTAGTGCCTTTAATAAAACTTGAACCGTCTGGTTCTCGAAAAGAAATGCTACAAAAGCAAGTCATGGAATGGATGCAAGAAGCTGAAAGCATTAAAGCACTTGTCATGGCACACAATGCAACGGACATTAAATCGGATCATCAACACTGTTCCATTCAATAAATTATTTTATGTGTGATTTTGAATTTTGATTTAATAAATTGTCATGTTTCGCGCTTCATTTTTATTAATTTCGATTGATTGTGATATATGAAATTCCATAAACTTTGTTATAAAGCAAATCGAATTCTGAATTTTTAATTACTTTTCCAAGAACTTTTTTTTTTCTCTTTTGTACTATTTACGAGCGATAATAAATTGATATTTTTCTGTTATTTGACAAATGTAAAATTCTATTCAAAGTTTCTATAGATATTTTAGTTGAAAATATTTTCATAAAGTTAATACATTCTTTACGGGTATGGTAAAATTCAGACCAAAATTTCCTAAAATCCGTCCAAAATTTCCTAAAATCCGTCCAAAATTTCCTAAAATCCGTCCAAAACTTCCTAAAATTCGTCCAAAATTTCCTGAAATTCGTCCAAAATTTCCTAAATTCCGTCCAAAATTTCCTAAATTCCGTCCAAAATTTCCAAAAAATCAGTACAAAAATCCCTAAAATCAGTACAAATTTCCCTAAATTCAGTCCAAAATTGCTTCAAAAATCAGTCCAAAATATCCAAATTTCAGTCCAAAACATCCAAATTTCAGTCCAAAATTCCCGGAAATGAGTAGATTTTTTTTTTTGAAATTTATGTTTATGCACGAAAAATGTATTCAATTGAAATAAATTTTGTGCAAAATTATTATGGATTTTTCACTTTATTTTATTTTTAATTACATTGAAGATTAATATAAAAAAGATTTCTTTGTGCTAATGACCTCATTTGGGTCTGAACTTTGCGTTTTAAATAAACTAACATGTTGATAAACTAATTGTTTATTGATTTTATTTTCAGTCTTAGCATTTTTTGTTGTTTATTTTGTTTGTTGTTTGTGATGTTTAATATTTATTATAAGAAAAAAATGAAAAAAGATTGCTCACATAAAATTGGTACGAAGGAGCGGCAGTGTATACCCCATCCACAAACAACGCACTGGAAAGTTACAATGCAGTGATAAAACGCAAAATAACCTTCCGTCGTCGTCTACCATTGAATGAATTCTTAATTTCAATGAAAAAAATGACACACGAAGTGTCGATACAGATGTCTTCTGGACAAAAAATCATTGCATTGAAGCCATCAATTCCTCGAGATATGATTATGAAATCAGCTGAAATGGAGAACAATGGTTGGAAATTTTTCACAGCAAAAACAAAAGACACAGATCGCTTGGTTTATGTAATCCCAGCAGAAAAATGCATGGAAGCAGAAGCCACTTACAAATACTATAAATGCTTGGTAAAGCGTAAATGGACGTCTTTTGACGAATTCGTAAAACACGGGTTTCAAGTATTTTGGTTGGTGCACTTTTCCAATGATAACTGGGATACAATATCAACATGTACATGTCCGGTTTTTTTTAAACAAAATATGTGTAAACATTTAATAGTCATTGCAATGAAAAATAAATTAATAGATTGCCCTCAATCAGCAAATCCAATGCTACTTGCACCCCGACGAAAGCCTGACCGTACGAAGAATGCCACTCCGAGCTTGAGAAGAGATTGAGAAAATTATATCTTGTTCTAAAATGAAAACTATTTTCGAAATGCAATGCAATGAAAATATAAAAATGCGAAGCGACAAATTGTCAGTTATAAATCTGAAATAAATTTTTAAAATAAAAACGTTATTTTTTCTATTTATTATTCTTTATGTAGATTTTTTTTTGCCACTTCTTAATGAAAACGCAGCTGAAAATGCTAACTAAATTTAGTCGTGAAATTTTATTATTATTGATTGACAATTTTTGTCTTTTTTTTTTGTTTCAAAAAAAAAATCTACTCATTTCCGGGAATTTTGGACTGAAATTCGGATATATTGGACTGAAACTTGGATATTTTGGACTGAATTTAGGGATATTTGTACTGATTTTAGGGATATTTTGGACTGATTTTTGAAGCAATTTTGGACTGAATTTAGGGAAATTTGTACTGATTTTAGGGATTTTTGTACTGATTTTGTGGAAATTTTGGACGAAATTTAGGAAATTTTGGACGAATTTTAGGAAATTTTGGACGAATTTTAGGAAGTTTTGGACGGATTTTAGGAAATTTTGGTCCGAAATTTGGTTTATCCATTCTTTACCTGTATCCATACATATATTCTAGGGGCGTACAACTCGTGCGAGTTCCGAGTTCGCTCATACAAATCTACGCGTTTTTACAAGTTCACCAAGTTTCATGCGAGTTTTGCGAGTTTCTGCGTTTATAATAAGAGTTTATACGAGTTCAGAAGTATAACGCTCAATAATCTTGACAACTGAGATGGCAATAGTTTGTTTACAATTATAAACGAAAAATATAATACGAAAATATTTGTCATATTGCTAAGTATAAAAAGCTGGAAAATATTTTATTAAGTTAACCGATCAATACTTTCGTCAGTAAATATATTGATTTTTGTCCGGGTTTGAATTTATATTCAGAATTTTTTTTGTTAAATGATGCATATTCTGTGTTTTCTAAGCCATGATGTTAGTTTTGGTTTACAAATAATTTGATTCAATTTCTTTAATGAGTTCACTATTTAAAGAGAGAATAAGATCATAGGAATCTCACAATCAAATGCTATAATTCTGTTAAAAAATCTTGTAAAGCAAATAGTATTTTCAAATGTTATACTCGTAGTTATTTTACAATGAACGTATTTGATGACATTACACTGATTTGACTGTAATCTAACTGAAATGATAACGTATATAGATTTACTGTCATACTCGAACGCGTACGAGTTCGCGCGAGTTCCTCCATGTTAGTCTTATGCGAAACTTGTGCTGTGCACGAATACTGCGCATTCGGAGCTGTGTGCAATGATTTGATGCGAGTTTTTTGCACGTTTTCAAGTAGTTGTACGCCCCTAGCATATATTCTCAATCCATAGTTAATAATTAACCAATCCTATTCCAATATTCTTAATTTTTACTATTTAAAAATTTCGGCAGATTTTTCCGATATTCATCTGATAAATTCCATTGAAAAAAAAAAACTAGAAAAACAAAAGACGCCTTTTTAGGTAAAATGTTCAAAGTGCCCTCCATACAAATGGGATTTTTGATAATGATCACACTGAGCGATGAGGTAGTACTTACATTTATTGTGCCCACTGCTAAGTCTCATTAACAAAAGATCAAAATAAATCAGGATTCGTGTTGTAAAATTGTTACAAATAAAACTTCAAGACATTTTTCCTTCCACAATTGACATTTTGTAATTTTTATTGACAGATCTATTCTTATTTTCCATACATTAATTATTTGCAAAACTGTAACGTAAATTTTGTGATTTTTTTTTTGTTTTTTGTTTTTTTTTTTTTTTTTTGTGAATTTTATTAAATTATTGAAAGGAAACATTCAATTGTTTAGGACCATTAAAATATTTATTGGAATTGAAATCCATGTGTGTGAGTGTGTTTTGAATTTTGCATTTGATAAATGCAATTTATTGGGTGTATAACTAAGTTTCAATCATTTTTGTTTTTGTCAATTTTGGCTTTATTTCTTATTCAAGTAACGACTTTTAGTTAAATTCAGAGTTAGTATATGTAACGCTTTAACTCATTTCTGTGGATAAATTAATCGCATTCTCATTCATTTTCATCGTCGGAATAGGACTAAAATCAGGTGATTTGTAATGGTTTGCCACATTTAATTTTCACTGTTTCAATCAAATTTTGTATGCTAATTGAGTTTGTGAAAACATTTAATTAGTTGATATTTAATTAAAATATTATTATGTTAAAAGATTAAAATAAGAAACAAAAATAATCGAACATGGAATATGGAATCGTATGCATTTCAAATTGAATATGATCATAGTGTTGGTATTGTTAGCATTGTTGTTTGCCTGCTTCGAAAATTGTTTGTTTGTGATTTGTAAACAAATATGCATATTGACATCGCATCGATTTCCTGCTGAATCATAACGAAAAAATCAGAAGTAGCTATGATTTCAAAGAAGTAAGTTGATATCGTATCCACCATTTTGATTGTGCTCCATTTTTTTTTTTTTTTTTTTTTTTTTTTTGTACAACATTTTTCCGTAATATTCATGATTGTTATCCATTATTTGGTTGTTCGGTCAAATTCAACGGCAGATAAAAGAATTTTTCATCATTAATGCTCACATTGTCAATGAATGGAATGCATTTAACAAAGATCCTGTTACAAATCGAATGCCAATTATACCGCGACCGCCAAAAGTGAATAGTTTCCATTGTGTAATTATCAGTTGAAAAACATACGAATCGATCACAAAGTTATGTATAATCTTGCAAAATCATTTGAACTAATTCCGAAATACATCAATCCGAAAAAGGAAAAAGGAAAAAGAGAATATAGAATCCAATTCGCATTTCATTAACGAGTGGCTCGACATGGAGACCATATCTTGTGACTCTTATAAAATTGATAAGACAAGGAATTGCAATTTATGCCACACATCGAGTCAAATTAGGAAAGCAATAACACAGCAAAGATGCTTACCAAGAATGAGCCGTCGTTGGTATTTGTTGGAGCCGCTGAGCTGAATTCACTGCCAATATTGGCATCAAAAAACGCAAGAGATGCACAGGCACGCATAAGCTCTTGACTAGCATAAAAAAAAATATTCATAGCATACCAGCCCTGGTGGAGGAGCCATCTGTTGTCAAACGATTGTTACTTTGTTATACATCCAATGTGAAATATTAATTATACAATTCAGACAATATTTATTGTGTGTTGTTAAAATAGAAACCATTTTACATTCTTCTTTTTTGTTCATTTATTGGATCGGATTTTTTTTTTTTATAGTGAAACATACAAGTTTGGATAGGTTTGCCTAATGAATCTGCACGATCTTATTGCATTTGGCACAGTCCCATGTATTTTTTACTTGACTGACCATGGCGTTCCTTACCTTTTACTTCAAAAACACCATTTTCAAATTATGTGCGACACGATCTATCAGTTGAAACACATTCATCACGAACCCCTTCAAGCATTCGGTGACCTTTAGTTTCATTTTTTATTTTTTATTTTTATTTTTTTTTTTCAATAATGTAGTAAAGTGAAACTTTCTGCAAATGGTGTTTTGTTGGCACGTAATTTGATATTTTTAAAAAGCCGTACAAACATGTATGTTCAAAATGTTATAAAGCAAATATGTGACGTAGGGTGTTCAACATTTTCAAAATAAATGAGAATATATGTTTTTTAGATAGGTCTTGCAATGAAATTTTTTAAAATCCATATTACATAATTAATGTGTCTTCATTATTTCATAACTACTGAAAGAAGACTGATTTTTGAACGATAAAAAAACTTTTGCAATAGATTTCATACAAACAAATTAAACATGGACAAGTTTTGTGTCCGATGATAGCATTCAAATAATTCTGCGATTTATATTCACCCTACTCGATGCAAAATGTTGACAGATCTGAAGCACATTTCAAAACGTCAAATCTAAATACAAACTTTGATGTTTTAACTGATTCTTGTCTTCACAGTAGATTTTCTCTTGTAATTGGTATTGATTTGATTTTATTTCATTTTAATTGGAATCTTATTTGATTTTATTTTATTTCATTTTATCGAAGCATGTGTATCATATTTGATTTTGTGCATAAAGAAAGTGTTTCATTGTAAATAACTTGATAAAAAAACACCCAAAGTGAACAAAAATGGAAATTCCCACTGTATAGAGAGAAATTTAAACAATGAAGTGATTTCAATATCAATAAACAATAGATCGACAAAATGAAATGATTCTTAGTTGTGACAAAACGGTGTTTTACAATATGATCATGGCCAATCTGTGTATTTCAAATTTTAATGGATTCTTTGTGATCGTTTGCAAATTTTTGGTTGCCGTGCAATTTTTATATTCGGCGACCATTTGTTTATGAACTCTCACATTGATACATACAATCAATTCATTTCAAAGAAATAAAAATTATCCAGTGGTATTTCAAAATGTGTCATGTGTTTGATTCGATCTTATGTTGATTTGTTACTGTTAGTTTTCGATAAAATTCGCCTCAAATCATCAGAATTTCACAAATCATTGTCATTCGGAGACGAAATTTTGACAAAGTCAGTCGCCAAGATTAAATTAAATCAAATTTTCTTGTGATTTACAGTAAATTAA
The DNA here is from genome assembly GCA_029041755.1 of Resseliella maxima. Lineage (NCBI taxonomy): Eukaryota > Metazoa > Arthropoda > Insecta > Diptera > Cecidomyiidae > Resseliella > Resseliella maxima. Next base: position 765,026 of record JAQOWM010000541.1, on the reverse strand, counting down.
ATAATTTTTATTGGATTTTCAATTGGAATTGAATTATTTGCGAGAATGACAAATCGAATGGAGTGATTAAGTGAAATCTATATTCGTGTGTTTTTTTATAGTTGATTTTTTTGGTAATTATTTAACAAGTGCAAAAAATTCTCATGGAAATCTTGTGTTTCATTTTTGTAAATGATCGATTTATGTGGATTCAATTCTGTGCCAATTTCTCCCTAATTGTGCTAATTATTTATTTGTTACTTTTTTTGTGATAGCAATGGTGTGGACAAAGAAAGTGAATGAAAACAACGTTTACCGAAGTGTCAAGTTGGCTCTCGGATCGGTAATCCGGGAGGAATATCGTCAGCCACTCATCAATGCCATCTCCCGAATGAGCATTCAGGCCACTTGGATGGCATTTTTAGCATCGACGTTATTCCTCTATAAGGTGATTTTTAATTATTTTTTTATTGTTTTTTATATTTATGAATGATTTTGAAAAAAAATCACAACATAAATGGATGGCTATTAAAACGAAAGCCACTTGAATATTCATTTTTGGAGGCCTTCAATTAGTTGTAGCAGCGACACATTCGATCCATAAGTTGATTATCCAGCAGAGCTTTTTGAACCACTCTTACTTAAATAGTCTTTCGGCATCGAATCTGTGTCGATTTGTCAAAAAAAGCCAATTTTGTTCTTTCTTTGTTTATTTTTCACTTTATCTTAGTATTTTAGCATTTTTTTTCCTTTTTGTTTTTCTCTTCTTCTTCTTCTTCTGTTTTTTTTTCAGTTAATTTTGTTTCAGTGTATTTATTTATCGAGTGTCATTCTTTGAATATTTCATCAATCTTTCAAATATTTGTACGATATAATCAAAGCGGATTGGTGTGCTACTCATTCATTTTTTTTGATATTTATGGATGATTTTTTTATTTAAAGGTCAATGAAGCCGTAGACAATGGTGATGATGCATTTTTCGACAATGAAGGTGAAGAAATCATCAAAAAATGCTTTGAAGGCGTACTCGCTCATAACCAGAATCATCCCTACTATGTTGATCAGATTGGGTTCAAACAAATGGTCAAAAATTTTTTGGGGAATTCCTTTCAATGGCCAACTAACTCTCATTTTTCCAATGCGTTCAAAGAATTGATCAAGCAATACATCACCAACGTTAAAACAAATCTGGAAACGCATTGTGAAAGTCGCTTGAAGAAATTTTTTAAAATGAGAGTTTATGAATTAAATGACATGATTTTACGACGAAATGCCCCGAATCCAGTTCTGTTTGGTGATAATGACATCAAAAATGCCATGAAATATTCATATGATCGCAGAGATACAACTGGCGGAGACATCGGCGCTCAACAAAGGTTGGGAGTGTTATTGGATGAACTTCGTAACATTGGAGCACCTGATGACTGTAACATCCCACATTTCGTTACCAATGACTGGTTTTCATCAATTCGAATGTGGGTCAATATTCAGAGAGACATTCACTACTTCAATCTGTCGTATGCCAACTTGCGACGTAGTTGGTCTTTCTTCAAGAGAGCTCCTCTGAATGTGACGCGGCCAACACTACCAGAGCCACCAAATATGTACAACTTCGCGGTGATTCCAATGTGCTCATTTAAACGTCGTCACATCCACATCGATACCACAACATTGTATAACATTCTATGCGACATCAAAGTAATACCTCGAAAAATGGGCAAATTGCTTAAAAGTGGGAAAGTCAACAAAATATTTATCAAACAGAACGAATTTCTTCGCAACAAAATCGGTGGATGGAGTTTATACTTCGACATGGATAAAATCAACAGCCTTGTCAAGTATAAGAAGACATTCGGAAACGCGAACCTGGAATGCCACCGTAAGACGGAACATTCGCAACTTAGAAGAGGTAATTTTGGATTTTTTATTTAAATTTGTTTTATTTTTGTTTTTTTTCTTTTTTTTTTTTCTTTTCTTTTGTTTCCTTTTTCTAATTTATTTTTTTTTTTCTTCTTCCATTGTCAGACCAATATTCGAATATCATCAAAACGATACCACTACGATGCAAAAAAGGGCATACGCCATGACAAGGCCGAGAAAATCACTCGATTATACACGTTTGAAGAACAAACAGATCGCAATAATGTTGCCGAATCAATCGGAATGATGCCATCGCCACAGAACACATCATGGCGACATTACATTGCACATCGGCTCCGTATGTCATTGAACGGTATTGAAACGTATACACAAAGCAGCTATGCACGTTTGAGTCTCGACAAACACATGGAATCACATCGAGCCATTGATAAAATTGCCAAGAAGCTAGTAGGCAATAAACCATCCATCATTTATATCGGAGGTGGTCAAATAGCTCCAAATTCACCGATTTCGATTCGAAAACATGTACGATGCCCAGGCACACGAAAACTTATTGGTGCATTCAAAAAGCTGAATAATTGCGTAATTAGAATGGTTGACGAATATAACACATCCCAACACTGTGGAATATGTTTTCAACGATTCCCGTTATGGTCGAAACCAAAACGTTTCAAAAAGTGTGAGAATTGCGTTCCAAACGCAATAGTAGGATTACCACCAACAATCGTAACGAAAGTGAGCCATCGTGTATTGCAAATGAAACGTACGATCAAGCGAATTTGGCAAGATATGGCAGATGAAGGAAACGCAATTGCAGCCGTTCTAACCGGAAATAATACAGGACGATTGGTGTCAAAAAATCGACGTATTTCTAAAAACTGGCAACCAAATCCTGTAAATGATGGAATGAACGACGCTGCAGTGCAACCAAATGGGCTGAAAACAGTATGGCACCGTGATATATCGGCTGCAAAGCTGATATTGTACAAAGGTAAGTCTTCGTTTTTTCAAGTGCTGCTGTTTTCTGATTCGAATCTTTTTAAAATCAAAAATAGTGTCTTATTTATTAATCTCAATTTGTGTTCTTTTTATTTTCTTATAAAGGCCGTTGTAAACTGTTTGGTTGGCCGATACATGCAGCACTGGTGAGACCACGACGCAATGAAGGAATTCCAGTTTAAAGTCATCACCAGCATCATTCCAATTCAAAACAAACATATAATTTTAAGAATTAGTTTTTAACGATAGAATTTAATGATCGTTACTTCGCTAGCCTTGGACTTAGTGGGCTAGTTTGTCAGTACATAGTGGTGGGCATCATTATCATGTCTGTCTCTCAATTGGTTCGAACCTATATCACCTTTTGATGATGATGCTATTCATCTCGTGCATCCATGGTAAGATAATATCCTTAATATTCTTCAAAATAATTTAAATTCATATTTATAAACGGTCTTTTTTCGGTAGATATGTATGAATTTGAATCGCAATGTAATATGAATACTATCAATGAGCATTAAATTTGGCACTCGTTTAATTAATGCTATATTCTCTTTTCATTACAGATATGATGAACACCCTAATGTAACGTGTAATAACAGTAATTGGTGGTAAATATGATACTATAAATATATTTTTTTCAAAGATCAGATAAAAGTTGAGAAAATAGATGTATTTTTTTTTGTTGCAATGCATTTTGAAAATTGGGAGGGTATTTTCTATCGTAATTTATGCTCGAAACACAACCATTAGTGTATTAATGTCATTTTCATTATATATTTATATTCATTGATGGTTGAATATTGCTCTATAAAACAATCACTTTTTGTTTGTTTGTTTCTTTTTCTTTTTTTTTTTTTTTTGCCTCTTTAAAAAGTTTCAAAATCGATACGAATATGATGGAATTTTTAAATTAAATTGTGTGTATCGTCATCAATACTTCGAGCTAGTTTGCCTACGTAATATTGATAAAATCATGGTTGGTAATGCAAGTGCAACATCTTATTTCTTCAATTGGCCAAATATTAAAAATAAATTCAATCGGAATTCTTTCATAATGTAATTGGATTCTCATTTGTAATTGACTTGTTGAATGATTTTTGTTTGGTAAAATTATCACGTGTGTGAGTAAAATGTTATTCAAAATGGTTTTCACTTGTTTTTCTTTTTAGTTTTTTTTATCAAATGAAATTGTATATTGTTTTTCACCTATTTACGCTCTCATCATTATGTTGTTCATGTATATTTGGAATTGAGTTTGTTGATTAGTAATTGAATAGTTAAGTTTAATTTTTTTTTTCAAGTTCAATTGTTTTTTTTTTTTTTTTCTTTTTTTTTGGGGGTAAATTTGTATTCCTTTTTCGTTGTAAACAGTTTTATCAATCTTATTATTAGTTCTACGTTTATGTCACGTACCATTTATATATGTATATATTTAATGGAACGATCACAAATAATTAATCACAATTTGCGACGTTCGAGACCATAACCACATGCATTACAAATTAATTTCAAATTCAGTGACAAACATGCATTCGAATTGTTAATTGTATAATAAAATAAACGAAATTATAATTGTTAAATGTAGCAAAGACATGTCTTTCATATTTCATATTCCTAAGGAAATGTGAAATCAATTCAATGGAACTAGAATTTATGGAAAGAAATGACTGCAACTAGAAGATAGACACGATTCAAAGACTCATTTTTAAATTCATGCATATCAAAAAGATTCATAATGCAAAGATTTACTGCAATCTATTTAGATTTACTCAGTTCACTACAATTTGACGGATCCATTATATTTGATTTATATTTAGTATAATTTAAAATCACTGTGATTTATGTAGATATACACAGAGATTTATTGGGATTCATTCTATTTTTTTCGTGTCTATCCCCTAAAATTTTTGTTGTTGTTTGAAAATTAAAACAATTAACATGAGCATGCAATACAATCACATTTAATGGACAAAATTCATTTTAGAAAATATCATAGATTCCTCTTTTTTTTTTCAACAGCCGAATTCTTGAGCTGTTCGTTAATGTAAAATCTTGCACAAAATATTCATACCAATGTTCCAATCCCATGTAATTTGTTTCGGAATCCGAAATGAATCCAAATCAAACAATAGCAGGCAAATGAAAAAACCAAAAACCAAAAAAAAAAAAAACAACAAAGAAAAAATTGAAACAAAGTAAATTGACATTTAATTTCTAATAAAATTTTCTTTTCTCACACGATTTTCATTTATAATTGAATTATGCAATAAATGTCACAATATTGATGATATTCAAAACTATTTCTTCTTTTTTTTTTTTTTTCTTCTTATTTTTGTTCAACTATTCGTAATTCATTTATCGTCAATATAACAAATGGGAATCGTATTGGGTCGCATTCTCCAAACGACTGTCGTTGTGTGAAATTTAGTCTCGAGTTCAATTAAGGCATCAAATCTGTATCTTTGTTTTTAGTTTTCAATTTTTCTTTAGTGAAATGAAACAAAAAGTTAAACTTCCCTAATTAACTATATTCATTTTTTCTTCACATTTCAAAATATAAAATTAAGAATCATCTATATGAAATGTTATTTTGTCTCCGAGAATTTTTACTCCAATTTTTCTTTTAAAAATATGAATGCAAAGAAAAAAATTAAGTATTTTTGATGGAAAAAAAAAAAAAAAAAAAAAAAAATTAAGAAAAAAAAAGAACAAAATAAAATTTGATAAAAAAAAAAAAAATTACATGAGAAAAATGGATTCATCGATATTCTAAATACATATTGCGTGTCGTGATGAGATAGAAGAAGAATATACCTTGACCACTATCTTCATTGCCAAGCGCGACTTAATACTATTGCACACTATTGTTTTGATTCTTGATCTTTTTTTTTTTTTTTTTTTGTTTTTTTTTTGTTTGCATTGGTTATTATTGCTCTAAAAGGTTTGATTTATTTCTCAAAAAAAAACTCAATTCCTTATAAATTAGACAAAGAAAGAAAAATTGTTGTAAGTGAGAAAAAAACGTAAAAAAAATATATATATAATCATATGAACTAAAAATTACATCGTATTTTGTTTAATTTCTTTATATTTTCGATCTTGTATGTTCTTATTTATTAAGTCTATTCATGTACAAAATTCTTTCGGTTTTGTAATCGTGTTTTACTTTTTTTTAAATATCCTATTGACATGCCATACCTTTTCCATTTTCGATATCGTTTCATTTCTATTTGATTGTATTAAAATCAATTTTTTTTTTTCTTTTCGAAGATTCTGGTTTTTGTGCTCAAAAAATGTCAGATTTTTTTTTTGTGTGTCTCTGTGTGTGTGTGTGTTTTTTTTTTATATTAATTTTGCTTAAATTGTTCTTGCTTTTAATTGTTGTTTTTCCCTCTTTATTGTATAACGCGGATTTTTAATGGTTCAGGTCGTAAATTCAGTCAACATAGTTTGATAGATCACCGAAGTCAGCGTCTTCCATTGGTATATCCAAATATGGATCGCTGGGATTGGTGAAACGGTCTGAGTCGTGCGGGAAACTAAAAAAAAATTATTTGGTTCAAGAAGAGAAATCAAAATATTAAAAGAAAATTAAAATAAAAATTTAAATTTAAAAATAAAAAATAAAAAAAATGATTAATTTACAAACTAAATTGTGAATGAAATTGATTGAAAAATTGAGAAAGAAAAAAAAAATATATATATAAATAAAAATATTGGCTAATGAATGAAAATAAACAAAAAAATTCATAAAATAGAAAAAAAAAAAAAAATTGAAATTAATTTAAAACCCATTCTATAAAAAGCAACCACGTAAAAGCTGGTGAAACGGTGCAATGATTTTTGTTTTCAGTTTTGCTACATGAAATCTCTATGTAAAAATTTGCCAAAGTGAGAAGCGACTATATGTATATTAATCATTATTTTATAAATTTCTTTCACAAATTAAGAGAGCATGTAATATGAAATTAAAATGTGACGAAAAAAAAAAAAAAATGAAACAACAATACTGATTGAGTTTCCCTGGTGTTATAATGGCGCAGACTTAAAATTTCACAATAAAGACCAGTGAACATTTTCTCAATGTCATTATTAAAACAAAAAAAAAAAAAAAAAAAAAAAAGATTCCCTTTTGATAATTTTAACATTTATATTCTTCTACTTATTGGCTGACATACAAATTATTTATGATGAGCAGCAGCAAATATATGTGCACAAAAATGTGTCTATTTCACAATTTCAACATAAAATATTGAATGGTGATAAAAATGCTGAATATGCCTTTAAAGGTGTATGCAAAATGGAAATACAAGTTAAAATTTTAACATTTATCAGTATCAAAGTGTCGCTATGTTATGATGCAGCTTTGCCTTTTTTTTTTCGCGAATATTATTTATCTAGTTGGCCCTATGATTTTATTGATCTAATCGTCGATTTATCCGCACAATCAGAAAAAAAAAACTGTCAATTTACTGTCATCGATTAAACGCTTTAAAATATTTAGTAAAAAGTTCATTTCATGAATATTTCTGTTTTGCATTAAAATGTTGTTCACATAAGAAGAAACATGTCTTTTCAATTACAGTAAAATCATGAACAAAAACTGCATATATATCGAACACATAATTAACAATAGATTCCCACTAAATTTAATAACGATTTATATTTATAGTATTTTGGATGCCATTAAAAGTGTGTGTGTGTGTGTGTGTGTATGTGGGTATGAGTGTTTGTATATATAGTATTCAGGTTTGCAACGAACAGTGCGTTCCAAGTCACATAAAATTACATTACATCACATCAAATCACATTAAAATATTTGTGTTTTATCTATTGATTATATCGTATTTTAATAATTTATTTAATAAATATCTTGACAGTGATAGCTCAGAAAAAAAAAAAAAATTGGTCGAACATCATTGATTAGCTACATTGGTTAACATTTAATTCACTCTTTTAATGAAATATATCATCACCATCATCATCATCATCATCATCATCATCATCATCATCATCATCATCATCATCATCATCATCATATTATTATTATTATTATTATTATTATTATTATAATCAATATCAGGACAAAAAAACAACTGAATAATTGGCATTTTCGTAGTTTAGTTGAGACAATTGACAATATTCAACAATTTAAATTCGTCGTAATCACAACATCAATCCAAAATGAAATCAAAATGGTTGATTGATTTGGTACCCTGTTCGTATTTCTAAATACTGGCCTTTCTTTGAAAATTAACAATTGGACCTAATTGCTCACATCAGAGCTGATTGGCTTTTTTTATTCCTTTTTCCTTTATCATCATCTTGCATACATATAGCACATTTCACCAAGCATTTCACTTATATCAGATATATAACCGCTTTTGCCATCGCATATAATCGATCAATGGATGAGCGTGGATACAAATCTTTATTCAAATTCAATAATTTCATATAATTATCTTCAATTGAATGAAGAATACTTTATATGAAATTTCAAAATTAATGAAGACCATTGAATATTTGGTTATGCTTAATATTTCGACACAAAATATATTTCAATTTATCTAATCATAAATGTGACAAATGAATTAATTGAACACTTTTCGTATGCAACACGCCCACATTATACATCGAATGAGTCGCATTTAATTGAAATTCATTGCACTGTACTGTATTATTGTACAGAAATTCTAGAAATTAAATGATATAAACTCTCTAAGTTAATCATTGTTATTTTGCTCTTTTTTCATGAAAAAGGATTTCATGATGAAAATATATGTTTTCTTATGTTGAGCATTTTGGACGTTGAAAGTTTATTCATCTTTAAAATTAATAATGAATATAAATTTACTCAAGTGTAAATTTTAAATTAATGTTGAACGAATTTATGTAATTCTTATATAATACTAACTTTACTAAAGAATCAGCTAGAATGATTCAATGGCATTTACAAAAAGGGGAATAGAAAAAGAAGAAAAAGAAGAAAGGAAGAAAGAAGGTGGAAAATGATATCCATACAAACAATATCAAACTGTTGATTATATTTTATGAAAATGGCATTGTAATCAGCTTTAAATGAATAACCTTCAAATGTAATTTGTTTAAATATGCTGTGCCATTTGTAAAGTTGAGTGCAAAAGATTCCTAATCAATGTTTGAATGCATATGTTTCATGTTTTCTTTTTTTATTTTTCATTTACGTCTCCTTATTCTTCTTCTTTTTCTTCTCCACTTTCATTTTCTTATTTACTCAATTCAATGTATAATCAATTAACGACCCTAACGATATAACATTAATGAATACAAAGAAATATTCGCTCAAGGACAATTCAAAAACATGGATTTATTTATAAGCAAACAAGAGAAAATAAAAATCAACAGAAACAACATGATACGATGAAATCAAAAACGATAAAGAAAAAAAAAAACATCATGCACAGAAATGTATCCTTGCATACCACCGTAGTGGTTAATGTTCAAGAGAAAAAAAAAGGAGAGAGAAAAAAATATGTGCAATAAATCAATGGTTGGATGATGCGTAATACAAAACAAATGAGATCATCAGAACTCGTCTGTATGATGATTCGTAACCAAATAAATGCAAAACAAATGAAACAATCAGCGAGTGTCTCTCTCAGAGACAGCAAAAAAAAAAAACAGAAACAAATTCACATGCAATTTTCATGAAACGCATCATCTCTTGACACATTTGCAAAAACAAATACAAATTATTTATAAACGTAGATTCAATACAAATATGTGGCATGCGCACTTTTGTCTTTCCTTCTTTTTTTTTTCATTTCGATGAGCAGCGAGATACATTAATAATAATATGATATCATTTATTTATAGCAATTTCATTGTGTCTTTTTTTCCTTTTTTGATTAATAAGTAGTATAATTAAACAACATTCAACAATTTTCATTTATCGATTTAACATTGTCCACAAAAAAAAAAAAAAAAAAAAACGGAGAAAATTCTACTTCTTATAACTTTTTCTCCTTTTTTTCTATTTACTTCGATCGTTGGTCACCCATATTATCTTTTGCGGTTCAATGATTCCATCATTGAAATTTCAAAAAATAATCAATTAAATGCATTCAATGTATTCATATATTAATTAACCTTTTCACATGTTCACATATTCAAATTGTTAAAGGGAATTAATTACAGATGCATTATTGTACTATTCTGGTAGCTGGAACGTGTTGTCGCAAAAGAGAAGAAGAAAGAAAAAAAAAATCAACAACATAAAACTTATTTCTGTCCACAATAAGGTATGTCTGTTTCATTACATTTAAATTTTTGATAAACACCGATTATTTCAAAAGGTTTGATTTTATTGGTGCAAAATGATTGACTCAACTCATATTTGGTTCAAAGATTAAATTAATTAAATAAACTGTTGTCTGCAACCGATTCGAGAGGTCAAATAATCGAAACAAATTCTTATGAAAAATAAAAAAAAAAAAAAATTTCTTTTTCTCCTCTTTGATTAATTCGAAAGAATTGTAATATTTTTATTGCGCATTTCTCATATTTCCAATGATAAGAGTTAGACAAGAATGGCAATTCAAAAATTCTCAGTTGGTTTGCTTCCTGCTATGTGATTTTTGATTTTTGATTTTTTTTTTTTTTTTTTTTTTTTTTTGTGCATTATGTGAATGGATAATGAAGCGTGAAATGCGAATTCTTTTCTAATGCAAATTTTAGTGCATTCTAGTGTGAGCCATCAATTGCAATAAAAGAAATAATTTTCGCGAATTAATTTTCCAATGAATACAAATAAATTTCAATTCGAATGAAAATTAAATAGAAATAAAATAACAAACGATTCGCACGAATGTCGTTCATTTTTTTTTTTTTTTTCATTAATCAGTGTCATTTGAAATAATTACCTTGCTACTGATGGTGTATCACGTGTATGATCATCCGGTGACTGCCAATTATGTTGCGGAGTATTTGGATAGCTATTCAATTGTTTACACTCATCTGGCACAGTTGTTTTAAGAATTGGCTTCACATATCCATTTGTAGATGATTCAACTTTATTTCGAAATAAAATCCATTAAAAATGAACACAAAATGTAGTAAATCATGAAAATCGAATGGTAAAACAAAAAAAAAAAAAAAAAAAAAAGATTGAAATTGAAATAATCTTACCACCCAACGGTGTATAATAATTTCCAAATGCTTTATCCTTTGGAATATTAGGATAGAGATCTACACATTGATTCAGATCTTTAATACGATCACCAAGTGAACGGATGGCAAAATCTTTGTGGCAAAATGGTTGTAGCATCACAATTTGTGGTACTTGTTCGACAGATAATTCAACCCAGGCAATGGTTATGCCTCCTAAATTACAACATACAAAAACAACATAGAAAATTTAGACAAAATTTTACGAATTATGACAAAGGAAAAATTTAAAAAAAAAAAAAACCAAAAATATTTAAAAATTAAAATAATAAAAAAACAAGTAAGTAAGTAAGTAATAAGTTAATTAATAAACTTACCCAATTCACTATCTGAGAATCGAAGTAAAAATGTACCAGGCGTACATTTTAAAAGCATTTCTTCTGCTTGACGTTTATTAATGAAACCAATAATAAGACCTTCGGTCCATGGACCGCGAAGTTGATCACGTGTCAATTTCATGACAGCATAAAACCAGTCCCAAAACGTAAATGTTCGATCGGGTAATGCTTCTTTACAAAATTGAGACCATGTTATTGGACGTTCTTCTGGATTAAAGTTTATTGATGCTCGGTACGCTTTTTCACCTAAAAATCGAAATTAAAGAAGAAAATGATTAAAAAAAAAAAACAAAATCTCAATATTTGAAGAAAAGAAATTGATATTATTTACATAAGTAGTATAAGTTGTCATTCGTCAAACTTCTGCCGGTTTGAGAGTAGAATTTCATATTAAGAGCGGATGCCATTCTCGACCACGGTACTCGATCAACAACATTAAATGGAATACGACTGACTTCAGAGAATGCATTATCCCATGTGATAGTTGCCCAAGATTGTGGCTCTTGATTTCCATGAACGATAACAACAACCGGCAATGACATTACCCAAACCTATATTTTAAATTTTGTATTTTAATTATCAAAAATATTGCCGGATATATGGGGCAAAAGAAATATAATATTTTTATTGTATTTACATTAAGTTGCATGTCACCAGTTTGAAATTTTGATTGAAATAGTAAAGCAAATTTTTCATCCATTACGCTTTCGGTTCCTTTTTTCTCAGCTCGTTTAATCTTTTTTAGTTGCATATTCCGTAAATTGCATGTTAAATGCCGTGTAGCTTGCTGCAGTTCTAAGTTGCCCGTATTGTTTAAAATTTCACCGGATGTATCAGCCAACGGTGATGAATGGTTTTGCTGTTGCGCTTGTGCTTGTGATTCTGCAGATTTTATGCAGAAGATTGAAAAAAAAAATAAAAAAAAAAAATATTCCGTAATGTTTAAAATGAAAAAAAAGCATAAATTTTAAAATGAATTACCCGACAAAATCGAAACAGTCACAAATGGATTGTTGAGGTGAATGCTAACATTAGCTAACAAAAGACGTACAGTTGCAGCGAATCTATAGTAAATATCAAAATGTATTTTCAAATCAAATTGGTTCATGGAATTATGTCAATAAATTTGTACCTTGTATTGGTTTTCATAACTTGTGGCGGTTGCTTTTCCACAATGAAACCTGATACGATCAAATTTTGAAGTAGATTGGTGATTTCACGGTATGTAACTTCAAATCCTTCAAAGGCTTGACTAAGTGGCATATGAGATTTTCGCATTGTATCAATCAATGTGCGCGTATTCCAAATTAATTCAGCCAAATCTTCAAACCATATTTGAATTTCGTCAAGTGCATTCAATGGTAATGGTGCACCATTGCCGGCCAATGCTTGTTCACGTTGCCATTTACCTAATCGCTTATGGATGACAATCTTTTGTACTTCGTCCAATAAATCGATAACCGTTCGAATTGAATTATAAATTTCAATACGGCGTGCATTCATATTTTCTGACATTAAACACACTTGTCGTTTGCAATCTTCAACAAGTGCCGCGCAACGTTCTTCATTTTCTAATGTTTTTGGCATTTGGCTCATTTCTTGAATGCGCTTTGTTGTTTCACTATAACGCAACATACATTGTTCCAATTCATGTTTATATCGATTGCCAGCATCATTATTATGCATAATTAATGTGCGTAAATTTTTAATTTTTTCATTAATACCAATTACTTCTTGATCCACATAATTCATTTGTGGATTATTTGCACAAGAATCCAATAAATGCTGTTCATACATTAATGCGTCCCGAATTTGTTTATACAATTGTCCTGGTGTGTATATATTTTGTGTAAATGATCGTACAGCTTCTTCGATTCGATATTTAATTGATAGCTCTTCGGGTTTTTTTAATCGTTGCTTTTCAAGTTCTAATTGTTGTATCAAATTTGATATAAAATTTGCTGCACGTTGTTCATATTGTGGATCATTTATATCAATAAATTGTTCGGCTTTAATCCGTTCTTCAATCCATGCAGCGCATAATATACGCACTTCCAATGGGAAATTTTCGTTATACAACGATTTAATTCTTTCGAAACCCGCTTGGCCAGATACTCGGTCCCACAAAGACATGATGTTATTCCATCAACAACAAAAACGGGAAACAATACAAATAGACTCTATTTTTCAGAATAAAAAAAAAAAAGATAGAAAAAAACAAGAAAAATTAAAATTACAAAAAAAAAAAAAAAAATAATAAATAAATGGAGAGAATGGAAAAGAGTTGTTGAAACATATACAGTCATTTATTTATTTATTTATTTTTTGTTGATTTAAAAACTAGGAAAAATGCATAAATTCCGCTTGAGTAAATATTATATAATAAACCGCCGCAATGTTACTGTTTTCTTTTATTAAATCGTTCGCAGAATCATTTTGTATATTCTTACTGGTTTTGTATTTAAATTGTTTTCATCCTCCTTCTCATTATTCTTCTTTTTCTTCTTATGCTTTTTATCCATTGTGGCAGAGTATCAAAGCGTTTATATTTGGAATTGCGTCAATCATCCAACAAAAAAAAAATCTTATCATTTAATTATCAACAAACATTTCATAATTTTTCTCTTGAAAATGTTTCCAGGATATGCTCGCATTTTAAACATTGAAAATCAACGCTCCCACTCCCTCTCTATCTCACTCTCTCTCTCTCTCATTCTCTCTCTCTCTCACTCTCTCTTTCTCTCTCTCTGTGTGTATGTGTGTCTTTCTCTCTCTATTTCTCTCTCAAAAGAACTAATTTTGTTGCAACGATACAAGATAACAATTTCCATTGAATTGAATTTAACTACGCAAGACGTTCATATGATTCAGGAGAACAAATGCGTTTGAAAAATAAATTCGGGCTGAAATGGAATGTGAAGAGTAGAAGTAAAAAAAAAAATAGAATTTGTATATATGTATATATATCCATATTGTGTTTGTAATAAAAAAAAAAAAAAAAAACTAAACGGCAACTGAATGCGATGATATTACCGATGAAAAGAAAAACAAAATATCTCAAAACAAATAACAAATATCTATAATCAACTAGCATTGCAGTAAGTGTTTATGCAGCATGTGTAAAACTTCTAATAACAGAGTGTAAAATGTGCAATCTTTGTGAAAACATTGAAAGAATATAAGGAAAAGAGCCAGCAAGAGGATGAATAAGAATAAAAACATAACAACAAAATACACACATACACGCTTGAACGAGAGAATGAATAGAGAGAAATAGAGAGAGAGAGAGAGACGAGAGCGAGAGAGAGAGAGAGTAAGAGAAAGAACAAAAATCATTAAAGACAAAATACTTGAATATTAAATTTTATTACGTCTATACGTCTGCTATTTTAAGGAATTGAATTGAAGAAATAAAGATACAAAGGAGAAAAGAATGCTAGCACAGCATGAAAAATAATACGTTAGAATGAGAATATAAAAGCAAAATATCATCAAGAAAGATAGGGAAAGAGAAAAAAGAAACCCAATAAATAGAGTTGAATTTTCAGAAATCCATGGAAAATGCGAGATGGTATTCACTGCAGAAGAGAAATGGAAGCGAAAAAAAAAAAAATTGAATGAAGAGAAGGAAATAGTTTAATACGGTTTCCATGCAGGCTTTAAGTTTAACAATGTGCTGATCGTTTTGCCAAACATATTACACTACACCACACAAAGTATGCACAGACTCTCTCAAAATAAATGTAGAGAAAAAAAAAACACACACACACACAGTAAAAATGCAGAAATAGAAGAATTATGAAAATGAAAATAAAAAGAATAGAATTCAAAAAGCGTACACAGGTTTTTAATGGTATGTATTGTTATTCATTATGCTACAATACATTGTTTTCTTCTTCACGCTACCTTGTGTGTATGTAGCATTTTTTTTCCTTCACATTTTCATTTCATTTTTGTAGTCTCTACAATTCTTGTCTAAATAATAAGCTAAACAATAACTTAATCAACATCAATTCAATTTAATTAGTTTGCTTTGGGTGTATTAATAACACGGTAAACTATAAATTATCGTTTTCATCACGATTGTTTTAATTAAAAAATTATATTATTAATTTCGAGTATTTAATTTTCTTTTGCTATGGCATTTGCTTTGCATTCACATCCATTTCACATGGTGGAAATTTTTGCAAAAGTGTAAAAAATAAAGGGGAAAAAATGAGAGAAAAAAAAAAAGTTTATACATAATCCAACACAGTCAGTTGATTGGAAATTTTCACGAGAACTTCTTACGTACAGAATATTTAATTTAATCGAAACGCGTAAAATTGGTTGCAATAAATATGAATTGTATTGGAAACGGGCAGCAACCGCAACAAACTCAACAAAATGATACATATATTTCCGTTTACGGCAACTGAACGAATTTGCACACGTGTGAGTCTAATTTCGAATGTGATATGTATTATTTGGTTTTTCTTGTTCATTTTTTTCTTTCTCTTTCTCTTCTCTCTCTCTCTCTCTCTCTCTCTCTCTATTGCTGTGTTCAAACACACTTACATTTTATTTGATCTGTTTGCTTTCAATCAACACAATGTATGTTTATCGATGTTGTTTCTTTGAATTGTTCAGCGAAGTGATCACTGCCACAATATGAGAACAAATGTTTTGATTTTATTTGGTAACCAATTTGTTATTCCAATACGTTGTGTTGCGTTGTGATATGATAATAATTCCCCGAATACAAGTCAATATTTGGCAATAACAAATAAAGTTTCCAGCCAATAGTAAATAAACAAAAACAAAATCGTATAAATATTGCGACATTTGCAATACGATAATGGCAAACAACAACAACGTCAACAAAAATGTAACATTGCTTTCGATAATCAAATTTTGTAGGATGTTCAATATGGAATTCAATCGTTTTTTTGTTTTTTTTTTGTTTTTTTTTTTGTTTTTTTTTTGCCTCTGTATTTTCTCACTCCTTGCTTTGTTTGAATAACTGTGACGACAGTGCGTCCAATTCACGTGAAATGTGGCGTGTGCGCTCACAAAAAGGTATGATGAGGCCAGGTATCGACATAGACAATTTGCAAAATAGCAAGGACTGTTATTGCTCTCAATATTTTATAGTCAAATTCATGGAATGAATCTTAAATGAGATACGCACACGCACACTCATCAACGTCAAAACGTGCACTGAAGTATCGAACTCTGACACGAGCATTTCGATCAAATGACTGACAAACAGACAACAGACACACAAACACACACAGGCTCTTGTCCATTCGCCGTTTCTATGCGGTTTATTTTTTTATTTTTTTTTTTTTTCTTTTTCTTTTTCTTACGCTTTCTCAACTTCGTTCACTTTCCATTTGGTCGGTGTGTTGATGTCAGTGTATCAGTTGTATTGAGCAATCGGCTAGAAATCTCTGAATAAAAATAAATGAATATCAATCAGCAGCACGATGTATCTCAACACATACACACACACACAACAACAACACATATGTAATATTTTATTTGGATATCAATTTGTTCATGTTTGATTTATTCGCATTTTAATACAAAAAAAAAAAAAAAAAACAAAAAAACAAAAGAAAAAAACATGAAGAAAACGACGAAAAATAATCAAGAAAAATAAAAACGCGGCAAACGAATAATAAACAGATCGCTTAACGCAGTTCAGAAAATATCAAAGAAATACATTTCACAGGAATTTTGTATTGTGCATATATTGAATATTTCAATGTTCATTTAATTGGCTTACTGATCTCTACTGATCGGGGCAATTTTCATAACAGATGAGCAGGAAAGAGAAAAGAAAGATCGAAAGAGAGTGAGAGAAAATATGAACTTTACGTAGTGTACATTGAGTACATTTCAATGGAAAGGAGTCTGCAGATAGACTGTCATAAGCCAACTCAAATAAGCGACATTTTAAATGCATAGTTCACGTTTTGTTTTATTTATTTATTTATTTTTTTTTTTTTTTTTGTTATTTTTTGTTATTGCTTCAAACAATACGAACATTTATTATTTATGCATAAAACATAACATTTATTCGAAGCAAGGCGAAGTAGTAGAGAAAATAAATGAAGAGAAAAAGTACACACATACGGCACATTCATACTTGACGAATAGCTTATGCTTTATTTACCAAAGAAAATTATCCTCGAACATTTGGATGTTACCTTTTTTATGACACGTTTTCTTTTTCCCATTCGGTTTGTGCGATCATCCTTTTTTTTTTACTGTGTCTTTATCATAAAGCGAACATTGTAAAGTTTCTTTTTCTTGTATTTTTGTTGAGACGTTTTTGTTTTTTTTTTTTTTTTTTTTTTTTTTATTGAATAATATACATTTTTATTGTTTGTTTTCTTCTTAATATTATTTCTTTTTTCTTTTCCTTCCAAAATATTTGTTTTCACCGAAAGTCAAATGGTATAATAAAGACAATGGTAGACAATTCG
Organism: Resseliella maxima; assembly: GCA_029041755.1. NCBI lineage: Eukaryota > Metazoa > Arthropoda > Insecta > Diptera > Cecidomyiidae > Resseliella > Resseliella maxima. Next base: position 747,148 of record JAQOWM010000541.1, on the reverse strand, counting down.
TATATATCGTTTGTTCAAACAGAAAATGAATGCAAGAAGCATTTTACGTTTGTCAAGAAATGGCTGTGAATAAATTCGGGTGTCATGCGTTTGTGTGAAGGATAGAAAGACATGCACAATTCGATTGAAACATGCATATTGCATGGACACATAGCGTTGTTGTTGTTGTTTTTTCTACCAAATGCCCGGATTTAATGTTGTGTTGAACAACATATATTTTTTTTTTTTTTTTTCGTTTGAAAGTGGTCTGTATAATAAAAAAGCAGGTAGAAGAGTAAATATACAAATCCAAATCCAAATCCAAAGTCATGTAGTGTAAATTATGGTATAGTTTGGTGTGAAATTTAATGTGAGTTTCAGTTTAATTTTATTTTTTTATTTTTTTTTTTTATTATTTTTCTCTTGCTCTCTTTCTCTCACTCTATCTCTCAATCTCTCTGATTAACGAAAACCGTTCATTATCTTTGTCTCTTCATCTATTTTGTATGTGAGTCTCTTTGAGTATCTTTGTTTTTTTCCCTACGTTTTTATCTCCGTCATCATCTTCTTCTTCTTCTTCTTTTTCTTCTTCTTCTTCTTCTTCTTCTTCTTCTTTTTCTTCTTCTTCTTCTTCAGTCACTCCTCATAATTCAGGTGCCACTGGAAGATGATATTCCTGTGCTTGTTATGTCCGCTAATACTCGATTAGCTTTATTACCATAATATGCGCACAGGTACAGTATGTTTAGCGTTTAGCCAACGCACATGTGCAACTACATTGACTTATTGCCGACCAACACAGTAAATATGAATTAAAGTGTGTATTGTCGTTGTTCATCATGGTTCTTAATTTGTTTTAACAACGAGAATATGAGCAAATAAATATATCGTTCGATGGAGTAGAATGAAATGAACGTACCAATTTAATGCTAACCGATTATCAAGGTAAGCAATTTTATTCGTGTTCGTTAAGAGCAATTGTCTCTCTCTCTCTCTCTCTCTCTCTCTCTCTCTCTCTCTCTCTCTCTCTCTCTCTCTCTCTCTCTCTCTCTCTCTCTCTCTCTCTCTCTCTCTCTCTCTGTATGTGTGTGTTCCAAGAGGCATGTCCATCATCTCATTTCGTGAATATGTTTTGCAGCGGGCTCACGCGTCTAGATTATTATTATTATTACTAACATCATCATCATCATCATGTTGATGGTTCTTGTTACAAGTATATCACACTGAAAATTGAACCACTGACAAATCTCAAGTGTTCTTTTGTCTGAAGGCATAACGTTGGGATGGCGACGACTGAACGTATTATACGGATAATAATGATGACGATGATGAAGTAAGATAACGTGAAATAAATCAACATGGAAAATATGGACATGGAAACGGCATAAATGACATTTTTGGTGGTTTTCTACGCATTGTATACGCTTTTATTGACACACCAGCCATCCCATTCTATCCCATTCTATTCAATCTAATTCCATCCTACTCTATTTGATTTGATTTCATTTCATTTTATTTTATTTTCATTTATTTATGCTTTTTTGTTATGTTCATTTTGAGTGACATAGCAGCAGCAATGCGTATAAAATATGTCTTTTTCATTTATTTGATTTTCAGTTTAATAAGGCAAAAGGTAGCCAAATGAAAAGGCAAATGGTCTCTGGCTCTTCAAAAAAAAAAAAAAAAAAAAAAAAATTCACTTCGCTGTTTGCGCTTTGTATGCCTGACTGTTGTTTTGTTTAGTTTTTTTTTCTCCCTTTTTTATTATTATTTTTCATTCTCTTATTGAGTATGCGACGAATGTCTATCCAATGTGCATACGTGCGCCAGATTCAAACTCTTGGGATATTATGAGTTTCTTGAATTTAGCTTTTGCGGTAACAATGCCTTCTCTTATTAGAAACACAAAATCGGTGAAAATAAAATTAATTTTAAATGAAGCTTTAGAAAAACCCTTTTTCGAAGAAAATTCTCGATATGGAAATATTATCTTTTGATATCAACACGACATAACACACAAGGTATATGTTATTCTTTCACAATATATGGTATTGCATCGAATCAAAGTTTTGTGTTATGTATTAATTCATTAGAAAAACACACACACACATACACACACATACATAGACATCATGGATATTTCGATTTATCGACAATACGCTTTCCATATAAATGACGTTTGATATGTTGAAAATGTATCCGTAATAATATATTTTTCTTGCAGTGAATAAAACGTAATAATCGCAATTCAATCAAGTACAAATTAATGATAGAAAAACATAGAAAAAAACCAATGATTTCCACAAAACCCTTTTCATTTTCATTTTCATTTTTTTTTTTTTTTTTTTTTTTTTGCCAATTCGTGTGTTCGAATAAATGTTAGCCAAAACGGATATATCCCCTTCGATATGTATCATTTTACATGTGGAAAAGCCAAAGCAAAGAAATTTTTATATCGGTATCATTTAAAGTTAAACCAAACATTGCACATGCAAGAAACCAATTCAATGACTGTCTCAAGTTTAGCTGTATGGTTCGGGTGAAACTAAAAAATTTATAATGATGGCATTTTTGCGTACCCGTAAATATCCCTTTTCAATTTAAACACATAACCAAACAAAAAAAAAAAAAAAAATGAAGAAAAAATCAACAGAAAAGAAAAGAAAAATTGATTGAACGGAAATAATAATGCATAACATTCTAAACTAAACGTGCATATGTTTTCATACGCCACCGAGAATGTGTGTTTGTGCTGTTTTCTCTCCCTCTTTCTTTCTCTCTCTCTCTCTCTCTCTCTATCGTTTAGTTTAAATGGCAAGCACATTTTTTTTTTTTTGTTATTTTATGTAATTAATTCTGGTTAATTATTCTCCTGTGGTATACACTATATGGCAAATACTATGCAAGTGAATGAAAGAAAGAACAGAAGCATAGAGAATATGAGAGAATTAAACGCGGAGAAAAATACAACAGCAGCAACAACAACAAAAACAACAACAACAATAACAGCGAAAACAACAAAAAAGCGCACACACATGCATCCACTTTACAAGAATACACAGCGAATGACGCATAAAAAATTGCGAACGAGTTGTTTTGAGTTTATTTCATAGCTAATTGTTGTTGTTGCATTCGGTTGTGCTTCTGTTCTTAGCGAATTGGACGCGAAATGTTGAAAAAAGTGATTTTTTTCTTTTTTTTTTTTTTCTTTTTATTTTCGTCTTTTTTGTATTTATCCGCCGCTTGTCGTCATTTTTATCGGTGGCGGCGGCAATTCTTTCGTCAAGCGACGACTCTCAACAGAATTTTTTTTTTCCCTCTTGAAATTTACCTCTGCCTCTGTTTATTGCTTGTTTTTTCTCACTTTGCACGGACTTTTTTGAAATATTGTCGTGGTAAATGTTGTTGAGCTTATATGCAAAAATCGAATATCTTCTATTTGTGGCGAAAAAAAAAAAGAATTGCAAACAAGCAATATATCCAACAACAACGTAGAAAAAAAAAAATTGTCATGATGAATAAATTTACGAGAATATCTCGGCATTATGCATGTTTAAGTTAAATATTCTAGATATTTTTTCTGTTCTCTGTCGGTTTGAATAGCGAATGAATAATATAGAAGTGATTGATACACATTTCAAAAATTCACATGTACGCAGAGTGACCACACACAAATACTATTACAAAACTCTTAGAAAAACAAAGTTACGGACCGATTTTTTTTTTTTTTTTGCGACTTGTCGGAAATTTGCAAAATGATAGAATTTAGCGAAGAAAAAAAAAATGGTTGAACTTACTCGCTGTTAACACAATACGGTTTAAAAACGATTTTTTAACAAAATTATCTCTTTTTTTTTTAATATTTATGGCAATTTTTTTTTTTTGTTATTTTTTTTTTTTTTTTTTTTTTTGTTTGTTGAATAAATCTAAGCACTTTTAGTTTATCACACACTATCTAATCACAATTTTCCCAGAATAGCGTCAGCCATTTACAAATTCATATGTACCGAGAAGTCGACGCGCACTTGTCGCTCTGTCTTCTTCTGTTTACTTCATTCGATCACAACTAATGGAATAAAAATTTTTGTTCAACTTGACTCGCGCTGTACCCGACAAAACGGATTGAAATGTGATCCGCTTTTATCTTTCTATCCTGCTTTCATTGCGTTTTGGTCTCTGTTTCGCTGCGTTCATATACTGTGTACGCAGCCAGTTTTTGACATTTACATTCACATGCTTGCCATTTCTATCCTTTTCTTTCACAATATTCGATACAGCATTTTCATCAGCGTCCATACGTACAAACATTTATACTTTTGACAGCTGTACTGCTTGGTGCTTACAATTTTTCATTATATCTTGTACAATTAGGGTGTACATTATTTATGAATATTTAAAAAATCAACTCCAAATGATTAATTCATTGCTATCGAATGAAATTTTTTTTTTATCTATTCTATGCCGAATTCGAATTTGCATTATGAGTTCCAACAAATTGATTATGTTTTAAAGTAATTTTCGGAGTTTTTCTTTGATCTCAAATCAATGAGGAAACCAAAATACGTTGGAATAAAAATTAGAAAAATAATGGAAAAAAAAAGGAATATTTGTTCACCAGAATGATTTGATTTTCATATTTTAGGCTTTGAATTTTTTTTTTCCTTTTCTTTTTTTTTTTGTAAATATACATGAACACCCTACTTTACAATGTACACCATTAACATTTGGCCTTGAATATTTTATGTGTGTCTGTCTCTTTCGTGTAGAACATCGCTCCGTACCGCATTCATTATTACATGTGTTGAATGTGTATTTGTTCTATTAGTGCATGTGTTTATTATTTTTATTTTCAAATTTAGCGCTCACAGAGATAAAATGAAAAAACAAGAAAAAAGTATAAAGACAAACTGAAAGAGAGAGAGAAAAAAAGAAGCATTTGTTTTATATTTGAAATTTATTTAAAAAAAAATTCAAACATTTGTTTTAACACGTTAAAAGCATCCAGAGTAATTTAATTTGCCCAAATACTGAGTAATATTGCCTTATAGTTTCATAAAATCAACAATTTATTATTTCCTTTTTACATAAAAAAAAAACGAAAAAATTACTTGTACTAAAAAATAAAACCGAATATAAATCGAATTTTCAAATAAAACTTGAATTCTATTCTAAATGGTAATATATACGTTTTTAAAAAAGAAAACACTTTCATTCTATTTTAATGCATCAGGCACTAGTCGATTCAAAATTGATTAATTTCATTTGGTTTCACACCGATAAGCATAGAGTTAAATAATCTTTGGCACACTCAAATGTGGTAAAACTAATTCCAACAGCTATTGGTCCTTTCACCTATGTGAAGCAAAGATGAATAGTAAAAATAAATAAATATTTGGTGATTTTTGTTTTGAATTATGAAAAAATATCATGAAATATCATGACATATATTATATAACTCACCCAATTCATGCTTAATCCTTTGAAAAATCCCTTTATCACGCCTTCATTCCTACGAATAATTAATTAAATTGCATAAAAACAAAATAAAATAATATAGTTACTACAAATATATCAAATAATCACATACTTATAAATAATTTTAAGGCTTGACCAAATAGTTCGATAATTTTCTGTTGATTGTTTCAACATTCCAACAGTTTGCATTCTTCTTCGTACTATATCCAATGGATAACTAGCTGTTTGTCCTATTCCGCCTGCTACAGACCCATAAATGAACGAATATATTGGTTGTGGCTTCATTTCACCAGTTAATTCTATTGAAATAAAAAAAAAAAAAAAAAAAAACAGACACTTCATCAGCAATTATGTTCGATTTTGATGGATTCGATAAGAATATACCGAAATGTTTGCGTTTTAATGTTTCAAATGTAAAAAATGATGTGCCCGCATATGGAATGACACCCAAAATGGTAGCCCAGTAACCACGGAATAGCGTTCTTGGTCCTTCATCTATCCAAATTTTTACAAATACATGCCTTATTGATCTGAAATCGAATGTTTTTTTTTTTTTTTTTTCTTTCGATTAATAAAATGAAACATGTTCGATTGTGTTATTTTGTATACCTATATCCAGTGTATTTATCGGAAACAGCCATCCGTGCTCTAGCTAAATCTAGTGGGTATGTAAAGGACTGTGATGTTATTCCAGCTAATGATCCTGCCAAAAACCTCCGAATTTTTGTGCTGAAGTTTTTTTTCATTTTTTTTTTTTTTTTTTTTTTTAAATCAGTTATTATTCAAACAAGTTATAATTAAACGTGACGACATTTGATTTCGAATATACATACTTCTCATTCCTATCTACAGAAAGAACTTTTTTCCATTGTTCATGTGATGTAAATTGAATAGCTGCATATGGAATAATTCGTGCCATAGTTGCTGAATTTCCTCTGTACAGAGCAAAAAAACCTTCATTTTTTATCGTATTTCGGAGAAATAATGCAGCTGCCCGAAATGAGTAAGGAATATCTTTGCTGCAATTAAAATAAAATAAAATAAAATAAAATAAAATCAATTATTGTTTGTCAAATCAATATCATTTATTAATTTAAAAAAAAATTTAAAAATCTGATTGAATTGCTTACTGAATTTGAAAATTAATTTTGGCTCGATCCAAAGGAGCAATGGTGGTTTTTGCAACACCACCAGCTAAAGCGCCAGAGGATAAATTTATTAGCACGGTATTTACAGTGGTTTGCACTGAATCTGAAACGATTGAAAAACGAAAATAATTTAAAAAAAAAAATTGCAAATAGATCAAAAAACAAAAACTCAAACAATGTAAAGTTCAATTTACATTTAGTAACTAAAATAATTGGTCAAGGATTTTTTTTCTTTACACTTTTTGTTTTGCAATTTTGTATTAATTGTTATTAGCATTTAAATCAATTTATCCAACACTTACTTTCGTCATTTTGATTTTTTGACGCTTGGCGACCCATAATTGGTGTATTTTCTTTCAACATTTTCTCAATATATTCTATTTTTTTTTTTTTTTTTTTTATTCTTGTTAAATAAATTGCTTGCTCGTGAAATATTAACCGACGACGTCAACAGTAACAGAAGACGAAAAAAAAAAAAAATTGTAAACAGCAAAATATAAATTTAGATAATTTGTAACTATAATAAATGATACAATTGAACTATGTAAAAACAGCCAAATCTGTTACGTTGATGTTGTATAAACGTTTTTATATATTTACATTTATTGCAAGTCATACATATATGATTTTAGATTAAATTATCATAAATTTGTAACGAATTTAATAAATATATTTATTTTAAATACAACACTTTCCTTCCAATCTATGTATCTTTTATTTGTTTACTGAAATGATAAGTAGTGATTGCTTTGTTTTTTAAAAATAATTAACATGAAAATGGAAATATTGTGCCAGTGCACATTCAACTTATATTAACAATTTTTATAGAAATATATTTTATTATTAGTATTGAAATGAGTATAAAGTGTTCGAATCTATTTATAGAATTTGAATTCGTGAACTGAGAATTTCCGTAAAGCGTACGACAAAACTCTGCACCTGATTTTGAATCAAGTACTAATGAGAACTTTGATACAGAAAATTCACACAATTTATTTTTTTTTTTTTTTTTTTTTCACATTGTTCAATGGATTTTGTTCAAGCAGTCAATCAATTCACTTTCATTGATAAATGAAAAATACAAAAATATTTCACGGCTTTTCATACAATCAAATTCGCAAATCAATGCACGAGTATCTGTTATCGCCTGTTATTACACAAAAACATAATAAATAAAATAAAATAATAATGTTTTTTTTTTTTTTTTTATAAGAGAGAATTGCTAGACTTGTATTGTCTGTGTGGAATGCTTATTTAATTTGCTTTGTCACATTCGTGTAATTTATTTATTGTTATTATTGCTTTTCAATAAATCTCAAACTTTAACCTTTTTCGATGTGGTCGTAATCAATGATAACAAACATGTATAAAATTCTGTTTACTTTTTTATTATGTAATTATGTTCCATATGTATGGGAATTTTGACAGATACAAACTGATCCTTTACATGTCAAAGTCAATTTTACCGTACAAATGCAATCCGAAATTAAAATTCATTTTTGGATTATTATTTCATCTTTTGTTTTTTCTCGGCAAATTGCAAATTTTTGAAGAAAACAAAAGAAATTTTCCAAATAATTGATCTTAAGTAAAAGGAAAATGTACAAAGAAAAAATATCAATCGATTAAAATAATTGTCATTACGAAAAATCTAACTCATACTTACCTCATTATATACCCATATTATTTTCTTTTGAATGCTCCAGAAATATTTACATAATAAATGTTTGTCATTGAGACATTTCATTAACTGGCAACTGAATGCCAATGTTTTTATAAACAACAACACATTATGTTTTGCTGAATATTCTCACAATTTATTTTATTTTAGAAAAACGTTTTTGTTTTGAGAATAAAACAAAACAAAAAAAACAAACAAACTAAAATTTAAACATCTAAATTGATAAACAGTATAATTTTGCTTTGTTGATTATTTTTCATTTTCGCTGGTATTTAATCCAATAGCGTTTTTAAATTTTTTGTAGAATAGTCTTGATGCCTTAAAACAAAGTAAACAGACAAATATAAAATGTTGATGCTGATTTATGAATAAAATAATGAAATGTTCATTATGGAAATATGACGTATTGAATTACTTACGGCAAAGATGGGTTGTTCATGAACTTGTTGTTCTTTTGGTACTAATTTTTCATTTTGTTGCAACAAAAACCAACCATAATGCACCCCAATTAATCCCGGCACCAAAACAATAAGCGGCGCATAATTTTTCCACAATTTATCCATTGCTTAAGTCAAATAATTATTCAGAATATTTATGCTTTGCACACACATCTACACAAAAGCAATAAAATTTTGTCTATGAACTTGACATTTCAATAAAATGACAGTTCAAAATCGGTTCAGCTGATTATCGCACGGACCAGTTTTTTTTTTGGGTGCTTTTTTTTTATAGTATTTTTGTTGTTAGTCCAAAATTCAAATATTGCTTACGTACGAAATAAATGCCATACACAATTCTTTAGACATATATTCAATGAAATGCATTGAAATTTCTGAGAAAGCACTCGAAGAAAATGCTTAAAATAACTTGAATAAATCAAAAATACACAAATCAATGTTCATTTTTTTAATATCATCAATTATTATTATTATAATTATTAAAAACAGAACTTATAGATTTAAAACGAAACAAAGAAAATTCGTAGTGTTCCAATGAATTCTTCAATTTAATGGAAGAATTTCATTCATTCATTCTCATGCAAAGGCAAAACAAAAATTAAGAAAATATAATAATTAATAATTGCGTTACGAATATGCGTTACAAAAATGTCGGATATAATTGTTAAACGTTTTTGTTTTTAATCAATCATCATCCGAATCAGATGAATTCGATGATAGACGTAGATCTTCATCAAGAAGAAGTGCTGGAAGTGATGGTGCCGTTCCATTACTCACGGGATTATTATGTCTACCAATTGTATTTGTATGTTGGTTATGTTGTTGATGTTGATGTGGATGTTGTTGTTGTTTTGGTTTCATGTCATCATCATCGTCATCATCATCATCGCTATTGCTGTTGCTATCTGAATCGCTACTATTGCTATTGCTATTACTATTGCTATCCGAATCAGATGAATCACTTGAGTCCGATGAAGTTAATACACCAATTTCATTAGAAATATCTTTCGGTAATGATTGATGATGGCTACTATTTGATTGTCGTGATTGTTGTATTTTATCGAATGCACTAGCGCTTTGACGATTACTAGCTGAATTGTGTGAAATGTGATTGGTATTATGGTGATTGACACCGTGGTGTGTTTGGCTAATTGGTTGTTGTGAAATTGGTTGTTGTTGTAGTTGTTGTGAATTCGGTTGTTGTCGTTGTTGCTGTTGTTGTTGTTGTTGTTGTTGGTGTTGTTGTTTTTGATTTTTTGAAGGCGCTTTTATTTTGGGCGATGATTTTGATTGTTTTGAATGATAACTAAATGGTTGCGATACGTCTAAATTAGATGTAGTTGATTGTGCCGAATTGCTATTTACATGATTTGTGTTTGGTTTTATTGTTGGCATATCATCGTCCATACCAATGAGTGGAATACTTGGCAATGTTGATTGTCCATTGTTTGCATTCCATGCGGGTGCCTGTTGTGGGCTTCTATGATGTGGATAATTTGGTGAGCCTTGTATTGGTGAATGACGTTGAACAAATGTACCAATTGCATTTTTTCGAATACCAGTCGATACTCGCGTTTTATTCGATACACGTTGTGTATTATTTTGTAAATATTGTGGCCGATCTGGTGCACTGCTACTTGCGCTTGTGCTTGCATTACCACCGCCACCACCACCAATACCACTATTTCCACTTCCACTTGCATTATTTGCATTCAATTGTTGATGTGACATAAAATTTGATGATACTTTATTATTTGTTTCATCGCGTGTTTTCTTCACTTGTATATTATGATGTAATTTTTCCAATGTTATTTCACCAGTCACCTTATCGATTATCAGTACACATTCTTTTGTATAATTTCGTTGATTACCTTTGAATACAGTTTTTGGTACACCAGATGAATCCAAATGTGGCATAGTTACAGTCACTTGATTATTTGAACTAACATCTAATGTAGATGTTTTCGATAAATCTACACTTGCTGGCTTAAAATCATATTTTAATGTGTGAAATGATGTACGCGGTTTTGGTGTATTGAATGTTGAACCCAATTTTAATTCACGCACCTCATTGCCCAATCCTAGTCGTTGATCCATTTTGTTTGTTTATTTTATTTTATTTTATTTGTTTTTGTTCAATAGAATGAAATGCAAGGCAATTTAAATCCGAAATGTGTGTAAATTCGTAGTCCAGTGAGTTATGTATATGTGGCTGTTGAGCCTGTCCACCGTGCATACGTTCACAAAATATTATCGTTTTTTTTTTTTCTGTTGTTTTTTTTTGGTAAATTAATTTATATGTTTGAGATATACATTATTTGCTGGATTCATACCGCATGATTTGGAATGAATAAACTACATTGTGTGCGTGGTGATACCTCATTCAAAATCTGAAATGTGAAAACATATGGAAATTTTTTTTTCGTTAATACAAATGACCATCAAGACGATTGACTTTCACAAAATCACATAACCTTATTTGCAACTGCTGGAACAAAGAAAAAAAAGGCTACAATATGCACTGAAATTTATTCATTAAAATCGGAACTAAATTATTAAATAGTTAATATTTTAAATGAAAAATATTCAGTGTTTGATTGGCTCTTTTTTTTCTCTTTCACAACTCGGACATACACGAGTTGACTCTTGAAATGTTCGAACTTGTTCGTGTCCTTCATTTACAAACATTTCACATTTGACAAGTTCGAAACATACAACTATAACACACGCATTGTTTTCATTTTCACTTTTCTAGAAAATGTTATATATTGTTTTTTTTTTTTTTGACAAGTTGCATTTAAATAGAAAACACATGGACAATATTTACAGTCGTTTAGCAAATATTTTCTTATATTTAATTTATTGATTTAGGAAATTGCTACTTACATTGTAAATGCGATGTGATTTTGGCCATTTTTTTCTTATTTTTTTTAAATAATTTTCGTTTTTCTTTTTCACAATCTTTCTCTCTCTCTCTCTCTGCCTATCTCCCTCTCTCTCTCTCCTTCTGGTTCCGTCGTATATCTATGTGAGTGTGTTATTGATGAAGTGGTTTTCCGTAATATCAATAAAAATTAATTCAACCGCAAGATATTCTTATCAAAGTAAGGCAGAAATATTTATAAAAACCAATTTTCGATTAAAAAAAAAAAAAAAAAATGAACGTGAATATGGTTTGTTTTACAAAAAAAAAGGCAAAAATGAAAACAACAAATTCTCTTTCACTACAAATTGCTTTCGTTGATATATGTGCTTTTGTTTGTTGCCACTTTCAATCAATTTTGGCCAATGTTCGATTTAAATGACGAATGAATGAAATTACTCAAAAGAGAATGTATTTTGACACGAAACTAATGACTTTTTTTCTGTACAATTCCAAACTTACAACGCCATCTATGTTTGAATTAAATTGAAAACATTGAAATAGTGAAAGAAAATTTAAGCAAAAAAAAGAAATATTGTATGAATTTGCTGGCATTGAATGCTTGCATTCAAATGTGTGTACACGGTACATTTTTCTGTTTACGATGACATTGACATCGTGTTGACTCTTTTTTTTTCCACAAAGTTGCTTACAACATTTCTTTTGCCGAAAAAATGCATCACTTGCTCACATTCAATTAACAGATTATGTGTGTATGTGTATGTGTATGTTCGTTGATATTTTCAACTGTTTTTGCTAATTTAAACAACAAAATGTCAAAGAATATTTATAACTTGGAATTCAATGGAATGTTTATATGCACGATGCACGATATGAATAAATTATTTTGTAAAAAAAAAAAAATAGAATTTAATGATCTCACTGATTGTACAATATAAAAACATGATTTTGAATAAAAAAAAACAACAATAAAAATGGATTTAGAACAAAGAGATTTATTTAATATTCATTTTACATTTATAGGAAAATCATTTGCTATCTCATTCAAAAAAAAAAAAAAAAATATATATGCACATAAATCATTGATCACGAAGTATTTTCAGTTCGGCCAAGTTTTCCGTTAGCATATCTAGTAGAATGTCAACTTTGATTCGATTTAAATTATTCTCCTCTTCGATTCTTTGCAATCGTTTTTTCATAGCAGTTACTTCAACAGAGTCGAAATTATCGGATAAAATCCATTTTCCATCGATGAATTTGAGTTGATTTTTATTGTTTAAATTCAATGTAATTAAATGAAAATCGTCCAATTTGTCTGGAATTTGTTGAACAATTCCATCACGTTTACCTCTTTGTGGAATACTTTTGACATCGAATTTTTTCGAAAAAATTGGCATCTTTCAAAAACTATTACTTTGCCACACAATTAATGCGATTGAATAAATAAATTCATGCAATACAATAGTATGACAGGGTTGACAAACAATAAACACTTGCTGTTTTGTTAATTCAATATCCATAGCAACGGTTGACTTCTTTTTTTTTGTTTTTTTTTTTTTTTTTTTTTTTTTTTGTAATGCCACTTAGTTTGTTTTGTTTACTATTTCTATTTCGAAACGGGAAAGGGTACAGCGTGCGTGCAACATTTTAATAAGTTTGCTATTTTGGTGCTCTGTTCAATGACTTTTGAATGGTAAATAAATATTATTCATTTAATTTCAAATACGAAATATATTAAAATTTTTTTTAATTGACTTGAATCCATTTTATAAATCAGCGGTTGTAAGGACAATGAGCTGATCTTATCATTACAAAACGAAGTCGATTTTTATAAGGTAAAATGAATTATGGAATTGAAACTAAAAAGCATTTTATAATTAAAATTCAATCCAATTTTCAGAATGAACAAGAGAAATTACGACAAAAAATTGATGAAGTAGTAAAATCAAATACAGCACCATACAATGATGATCTCTCTCGAAAACTTATTCAGGTCGAAGCCAATTTTCAATCGCACAAACAAACCTCCACTGATGCCATTAATAATTTAAAACAACAAATTGAATTTATAAATACTGTAAGTTGCATTTTAAAAATTGATCACAAAGAAAGCAAAAAAAAAAAGAACAAATAATTCAGTGTAAAACCGACAGTTAACGGTCGAAAAGAAGAGACAAAATATTTCGATAGATTTTTTTTGTTTAAAAATATGTCATTTCAATCACAGGAGAGACTGACATATTACAATCTATGGAAAATATCACAGCAAACTATTTGCAATTTAGAAGCTGAAATCGAACAATATTTGAAAGAGTCGAAGAATCCAAATTCGGTTCAACAAGTAAGCAATCACTGTATTTTATTAATTTGTTTGGTTTTTAAATGTGAAAGGTATATTTTTTAATTTTTTTTTTTTTGTTCCTTGTTGGGAAAAAACAGTTAAAAAATCAAATTCGAGCTTCCGAACAAAAAGTCATTGAACTCAGACATGAAATGGACTCAGGGAAAACGATGGCATTGAGTTTAGAAAAGAGTAAAAGCATTTGTGAAGCCCAAATGAAAGAGCTCGATAAGAAATACAACGGTAATAACAAAATTTCCATGCTCAAATATACACACTTAATTGATCATTTACATTTGTTCTACGTAAATAAATTTAATGAATTTGGCAGATATGACAATCGAACACAAAGAAGTGTTGGCTCAATTGAAAAATATGGAAAATGTTTTGCGTGAAAATCGCTCTGAAATGATAGAATTGCGAAAGGAACGTGATGAATATAAAAAACAATTAAAAACATCATCGGAACTACATAAACAATATCAATTGCGAGAAACAATTTCACATGCAAAAATTCATGATGCTATTCAAATGGTTGAAACAGCTCTTTCTGAAAAGACTGCGGCCATGCAACGAGAGAAGGAAATTCGAGGTAATTTTACAATTGAAAATGAAGATCACTTACATTTGGGCAAATTTTATTAATGGTTTTTGGGTGATTTATATCTCAGAGGAATGTGATCAATTAGCCCTAACTATAAGCCGAGCCATGGAAGATGCTGGTGAAAAAGTTGAAGGCAATATCGATGAAATTAAAACCGTTTATACACAAAGAATGCAAAAACTGGAAGCTATCATTAATAAAGTATTAATTTAAAAAGAAAAAAAAAAAAAAAAACAAAAATCGTTCATGCTAATAATTTGGATGGGAATAATTCATTTTTATTGTAGTTAATTGTGTCAAAGGAGACTTTGATTAAATGCAATCAACAATCAAAAAATCAACTGCATGAAATGCAAATAAATCTTGGAAAAATAATTACGGCCAATGAGACGCTCAATACAGATCTGCAAACGGCTTCAAAAACAATTGTAAGCAAAATGAAATTTGTAATGCATTTGAATTAAAAAACTAAACAGTAAGAATTTACTTTCAGGTTGAGCTCGAAATGAAATTAAAAGCATATGAAAAATTGATTGCATGTGAACAAGCAACATTAAAGTAATTCTTATAAAGACATATCATTTGTGAACGACTAATTTTTCATCCAATTTAAATCAGTTCCATTTTTATTCCCAGAGAATCGGAAGAGCGATCAACTCAATTGCAACAACTTTTGGACAATAATATGAAATTAAAGCAAAAGTATTATAAATGTTACTGTTTGCTTTTTTTTCTATAAATTTTTGATATGTGATCGATGCTAAAATTTCAATTATATCTTACAGATGGAGAGATTCATACAATGAGATGACGGACAATCTTCAAAAAGAGCTCGTACATATGCAGAGTGAAAATTCTCGACTTATTGCTGATAATCAAAAATTGAAAAGGGAATTGCTTAAACGTAATAAAAGTTAAAAATGTGTAGACTTTTTTATCAACATTTATTATTGCGCCTAGGAAAATGGAAAATATGTACATATTTTTGCAAATGTATGAATAAAGGCAATAAATTGTGTAAACCGATTAAAATTAGACAGTGGTTTGATCTCGTTTTGGAAATAAACTTGGAAACCAATAGCTTTCTTCATCATCTTGTTTGTCAACCCATGCTAATCCTTCGCCAACTATTTTTTCAATGGCCTGTTTTGCACGAAATTCATTCCAACTAAGAAATGATTGAAAAAATTGTTTTGAAACATTTTACATTTTTATGTGTATAAGACAATATTTACCCTAATTCTTTTATCAGCATATTAATTGTAACAAATCCTTGGCCCTGATTCGATGCAGTGGTCAAAACCATTGTTTCTTGCAAGCTTAACTCTCCAGGAATTGACTGAACCATATGTTTACCTCGACCAATTGGATAAACGACAAACCTTTATGAAAAAAAAAAAAAAATTAATTTCATCATCAGTGGAATTCAAGTTTCGAGTCTCAATTTGAAATGGAAAAAGTGTTGCAATGCAAAAAATGCATACCCATTGCCGAAAATTTTCAATTTTTTTGCTGCCATTAGAATATCTTCGCTGGTGATTTCTTGATGAATGGCTTTTTGACCACGTGCTGCAATCAAACGGCGACGCAATTCATCCAATTCCATTAAACCGCCCGTAATATGATTTAATGCTAAGCATACTTCGACAACTTGAACGCCGAGTTCATAATAAAAATCTCCCATTCCTAAAACACTCCAAAAACCTTTACCAGATGCCAATGGATCAACACCAATTGCTGCACACATCTCCTGAAATTGGCGCCGAAATTGTGCATTCTTTTTTATTTCATTGCGATGTTTTGTTGCAAATTCTTCCAAATTTTCTCGAAAAATTTCCATTTGTTTGGTCATTTGTTCAAATTGTGATTCTTGTATTTCAGTTCCTTTGTCTTTAAACTTTTCCGCTTCAAGCTTTTGTTTATGCACTGCACCAATGCCAGCCTTTCGTCGCATTTTTAAAACAATTTGATTTCTATTTAAATTCACGAAAAAAAAAAACAAAAAAATTATTATTATTATTACTTCGAATAAAATGCAATGTTTACAAGTTAATTCTGACTTTAGTCATTATTTATGTCAATCAAAAGTATTTATACTTAATCGCTAGACGGCGTTACATCACATCCAAGTGTCAAATAGAGGCATTTACGTACAGAAGTGCTTCGCTTGTTTTTTTTTTGTGTATTGAAAGATAATATAAGCCTGGCAAACCAAAGCCGAACACCAAATTAATCAACAATTATTTTAATTAAATCATATTCTGTGCATATTTTTAACTGTAACCGGTTTTTATTTTAGAAATCGTAATTATTCATTATAATTTCATAATTTAACATTAAGCGCCTAACTTCATATGATTTGAGGTTAGGTATCAACTGGTGTAAACAAATGCCTAGAAACGTTTTACATGATATTCATAGAGAAAATCATCAAAAATATTTATAAAAAAAAAACGCTTTCATTTTTAGGATAAAAAGTGTTTTCAAAATGGATTCAGATCTTTATGATGAATTTGGTAATTACATTGGACCCGATTTAGAGAGTGATGATGATGATGATCAAAGCATCTATGGTCAAGAACCACAAGATGATGTGGATGTAAGTTTGGTTGAAACGAAAATGAAAAAAAAAAAAAATTACTTTTGATTTTCAATTAATTATATTTTAAAATAATAAATAAACGTGAACTATTTTATGGATTTTAGGATGATGCTATGGATGAAGACGATGATCACAATATCGATGATGAAAAAGTTTCAAGAGCCGTTGTGTTACATGAAGATAAAAAGTATTATCCAACGGCATTGGAAGTGTATGGTCCAGATGTTGAGACAATTGTTCAAGAGGAAGATGCACAACCGTTGGATAAACCACTCATTGAACCCGTTAAAAAGATGAAATTTCAGCTCAAAGAGCAAAATTTACCGGATACAACATATGAAATGGAGTAAGAAAAAAAAAAAAAAAAAAAGAAAAAATCTTTCCCAAAATCTCCATCTCATATTCATTCTTTCTTACATTTAGATTTTTAGCTGATTTAATGGATACGCCAACATTAATTCGAAATGTGGCATTGGTTGGTCATTTGCATCATGGCAAAACGACATTTGTTGATTGTCTCATTCGTCAAACACATCCACAATTTGAAACAAATGAAGAAAGAGCATTACGATATACAGATACATTGTTCACTGAACAGGAGCGTGGTGTAAGCATTAAATCAACACCAGTAACGCTTGTATTGCCGGATATTAAGCAAAAAAGTTACTTAATGAACATATTTGATACACCGGGACATGTGAATTTTTCCGATGAAGTCACCGCTTCCATTCGAATCACCGATGGTATTGTGCTATTTGTTGATGCTGCTGAAGGTGTTATGCTAAACACTGAACGTCTATTAAAACATGCCGTTCAAGAGAAACAAGCGATTACACTTTGCATTAATAAGGTTAGTTTTCTTTTCTAAAATCATTTGTGAAAATAATTTTGATTTTTATTACATTTATTAAATGAAACTCATTCAATTCAAAATTACAAATCAAAAAAAAAAAAAAAAAAAAAAAAAAACATTCATTTTAGATTGATCGTTTAATTTTGGAATTGAAATTGCCACCACAAGATGCATACTTTAAATTAAAACATATTATCGAAGAAGTTAATGGAATTTTAAGCAACTATTCAACGGACGAAAATCCAATGATTATGTCACCAGTTTTGGGAAATGTATGCTTTGCTAGTTCATTATATGGAATTTGTTTTACATTGAAATCATTTGCAAAATTATATTCGGACACGTATCCATCGGTGAATTATGTTGATTTTGCAAAACGTTTATGGGGCGATGTTTATTTTCAAACAAAAACGTAAGTTGAATCCAATCAAACAAAATAAAACAAATCAATATTTCATTGATTATTTCATTATTAATTTGTTTTTCTCCTCTCAATATTAAGTCGGAAATTTACAAAGAAACCACCACATAATTCAGCTCAACGCAGTTTTGTTGAATTTATACTTGAACCATTGTATAAGCTATTGGCGCAAGTAGTTGGTGATGTTGACGGTGCATTGCTTGATACATTGGCTGAATTAGAAATTCATGTGACAAAAGAAGAAATGAAATGTAATATTCGTCCATTGTTACGTTTGATTTGTAATCGATTCTTGGGTGATTTTAGTGGTTTTGTTCAAATGTGCGTTGAACATATTCAATCACCATTGGATAATGCCCGTAATAAGATTGATCATGTTTACACTGGTCCAAAGTATGGTACCATTTATGATAGCATGGTTAATTGTGATCAAAATGGTGCACTAATGGTACACAGTTCAAAAATGTATCCAACAGATGATTGCACATTCTTTCAAGTAAGGATATTTTTCAAGTAACATGTGTTGTTCTATTTCTTGTTTTTTTGTCGTTTTTTTTTTTTTCTTTTGCTAAAACAACTCTTCAACATTAAAAATGAAATTGAATTATTCGAAATAGGTTTTAGCACGTGTTATGAGCGGAACACTATATGCTGGTCAAGAAGTTCGAGTATTGGGTGAAAATTATTCACTTATGGATGAAGAAGATTCACGTGTATTACAAGTTGGTCGTCTTTGGATTTATGAAGCGCGTTATAAAGTTGAATTGAATCGGGTGCCAGTTGGTAATTTGGACTATTTTTTTTATTGATAATATTAAATATATTTACAATATTTTGAGAATATTTCGAATATTTCGAATCTTTTTGAGTTTTCTTTTGTTTTATTGTTTGTCTTTAGGTAATTGGGTATTAATTGAAGGAATTGATCAATGCATTGTTAAAACATCAACCATAACAGAAGCACAAAACAATGAGGATTTATATATATTCCGGCCGCTTAAATTTAATACACAAAGTATTATTAAAATTGCCGTTGAACCAGTCAATCCATCTGAGTTGCCAAAAATGTTGGACGGTTTACGAAAAGTCAATAAATCGTATCCACTGTTATCGACACGCGTTGAAGAATCTGGTGAACATGTGATACTCGGTACTGGTGAACTTTATTTGGATTGTGTCATGCATGATTTGCGTAAAATGTATTCAGAAATTGATATTAAAGTAGCTGATCCAGTGGTTGCATTTTGTGAAACAGTTGTTGAAACCAGTTCATTGAAATGTTTTGCTGAAACGCCAAATAAAAAGAATAAAATCACAATGATTGCTGAACCATTGGAAAAGGGTTTAGCTGAAGATATAGAAAATGAAGTTGTATCGATTGGTTGGAATAAAAAACGTTTGGGTGAATTTTTCCAAGTGAATTATGATTGGGATTTACTTGCGGCACGTTCAATTTGGGCATTTGGTCCAGATAATTCAGGTCCAAATATTTTGGTTGATGACACATTGCCATCTGAAGTTGATAAAAATTTATTGGGTGCCGTTAAAGATTCCATCGTTCAAGGTTTTCAATGGGGAACACGTGAAGGACCTTTATGCGAAGAACCAATACGAAATGTTAAATTTAAAATTTTAGATGCGGTTATTGCAAATGAACCATTGCATCGTGGTGGTGGTCAAGTTATTCCAACCGCTCGTCGTGTTGCTTATTCAGCTTTTCTTATGGCTACACCCAGACTAATGGAACCATATTTATTTGTTGAAGTTCAAGCGCCAGCCGATTGTGTATCAGCTGTTTACACGGTTTTAGCACGACGCAGAGGTCATGTAACACAAGATGCACCCATTTCTGGTTCACCATTATACACAATCAAAGCATTCATTCCTGCCATTGATTCATTTGGATTCGAAACAGATCTTCGAACACATACCCAAGGTCAAGCATTCTGTTTGTCTGTATTCCATCATTGGCAGGTAAGTTAATATGAAAGAAAATACAATATTGCCAAACACGTATACTAATTGAAATCAATTTGTTTGAAAAAAAAAAAACAAAAAAATAATTTAGATTGTTCCTGGTGATCCGTTGGACAAGAGTATCATTATTCGGCCATTGGAACCACAACCAGCAACACATTTGGCCCGAGAATTTATGATCAAAACAAGACGACGAAAAGGCTTATCAGAAGACGTATCTATTAATAAATTCTTTGACGATCCTATGTTGCTTGAATTGGCCAGACAAGATGTTTTACTCAATTATCCACTTTAAGTTTATGTAATTCACAATTATTCCAACAATATAACAATACATTTCAATTGAATAATTTTGAAAATAAAAAATAAAAAAAAGTCGCCAACATTTTGCTTCATTTTAAAAAAAAAATTGTTTTTATTTATTTCGAAAATTGCCTTTGTAATCGATTTAAAACATCATTAAAATTACAAGTTTGTTCTGGTTCAGTTGTTGTTCCATTATCATTTTCATCATCGCTAGAATTCTCATCAAATGTTTCCCAATCTGAATCATCATTTAATTCTTCATCACTGTTCGGTTCGGTTTTAATATCAATTCGTTTATTAAGTATTTCACATAATTGATCAACAGTCTCTTGATTAACTTGATTTGGTAGTGGATATTTGGTCCATAAATGATCATATTTTGTGACATGAATGTTGGTTGGAAGTCGATTTATATCTTGTAAAAATTCTTTTTTATCTGCATCGCTTCGACATCCAATTACACCATCAAGAAACATATCCATTAGTCCAGTGCCTTGCACCAATGGATCATATAAAAGTGTAATTATACAATATTTTAACAATGTTGGATACCAACGCATTTTTCCACCTGGCATCTCAGTGAATACGGAAATTAAACGAGCCAAATCACCATAATTCTTTTGCTGTAAACGTTCTCTCATTTCCCACATTAATCGTGTCGTTGATTCAGGACTAACAGTTTCCATTTGATTGCCTTGTAATTGATTCAATATGAAACGATTGCAATTTTCTTTTTCCACTGTTTGAGTTTTTATATCAATGACTGGTTTATTAGTTTTCAATTGTCGTTGAATATGTTGAAAAGTTCGTTTCGGTATATGTACAATTTTATATGTGACTTTTCTATTTTGTTTAACACATTTTTTTGTTTTTTTCTTCGATGGTCGTATTTCTGTTTCATCACTTAAGGACAGTGAATTACTTGATATCGACATCAATTCATCCATGATTTCTGTCAATAACTTAAATAACTAGTTTATTCGATTTGTTTTTTTCGAAAACAATGTGTGTATAGGCACACACAGAACAGAAGAATAGGTGTGTCAGATTGAATAAAAAGAGAACAGTATGTGACAGCAGTGAAATGTCAAAAAGAGCGGCATTTGTCAAATAATATATAATTATAATCCAACCAGTTTAAATGTGATTGAACAGATAAGATAAATTTAAGAAGCAAAAAGAAATTGTAAAATGAAACCAACCAAGGAAATATTTATTAAACAGCTGCCAAAAGTGGTAAATTTTTTTTCCATAAAAACTCAATTAATTATTTACATATTTTTAAATGAAAAAAAAAAAATATCCTTCAATCCAAAGGAATTGCATGCTCACATTAATGGATCATTTTCCAAAGAAACATTTGAAAAACTTAACTACCTGAAATACGGCACCATGACAGAAAACATCAATCGATCATATAATTTATCTACGAAATTGGATTTGGATGAGTAAAAAAGAATTTATTCTATTAAAAATTAAAAATACTACATATGAAGAAGAATACTGAATACAAATCATTTCTTTTTTATATTAGTATATTGATAAATTTCAAAAATGCGCACGAACTAACTGATACAGCAGAAGCAATTGCACTAGCAACTGAATGTGTCATTTGTGATTTTAATAATGATAATGTTGTCTATGTTGAATTACGATCAACACCACGTTCTACACCAAAAATGACTAAAGATGCATATGTAACGGCTGTTATTGAAACAATTATGTAAATCATTTATTAATTTTTAGTTTTTCATTGCAAATATTTGAATATAATTGATTTTGTTTCATTTATAGAAAAATGAAAACAAAATTACCATCCATCATTGTTAAATATATTGTATCGATTAATCGCCGAGAAAGTATTGAGTCAGCACAAGAAAATTGTGAATTAGCCATAAAATATGCGAAATTGTATCCAGATGTGGTTTGTGGTATTAAAAATTCAATTAAATTTCAGTAATTTACAACATAATTAATGGGCATGTTTTTTGTTTTTTGTTTTTTGTTTTTTGTTTTTTTATTTTTATATCTGATTTAGGTATTGACTTGAGTGGTGAACCAGCGGCCAAAACATTTTCCGATTTTCAACCAATTTTAATCAAAGCCAGAGATAATGGACTCAAATTGGCTCTTCATTGTGGCGAAATTGACAATCAGGATGAAATTAATATTATGCTCAAGTTTGGTATGAATCGAATTGGTCACGGTACATTTATCAAAGGTATTAGCATTCAATCGAAGAGCTTTCAAAAGAAATCTTAATTTTTTTTTCTCCATTTTTTTTTTTTTTTTTTTTTTCAAAATTAAAGGTGAAAACGAGGAATTTTTACTCAAAAATAATGACATCGCACTGGAATGTTGTTTAACAAGTAATTTACTTTGTAACTCGGTGCCAACATATTCCGATCATCATTTTTGGCGTTTCTATCAAAATGGCCATCCAGTTGTAATATGTGTATGTCTCACCAAATATTTTATATATTTTATTATGTGTTATAAGCAAAATTATTCTTAATAAGACCATTTAATCTTGTTATTTTACAGACAGATGATTTTGGTGTATTTAATACAACACTATCAAAAGAGTTAGAAATTGCAAGTGATACGTTTAACTTAAGTTTTGATGATTTAATTAAATTGAGTCATATGGCCATTGATTGTTCTTTTGCTAGTGAAAATGAGAAGCAAATTATTCACACAAAAATTGATTCATTTGCTAAAGCTGCAATCAGTTTGTAAAATGTTGAAAAAAAAAAAAAAAAAAAAAAATAATTTCAATCGAATATCGAATGAATGTATAAAGAAAAAACGCTCAGATTTTCAATTTTTTTTTCTGTTTCATTTATTTTTTTTTTTTTTTTTTTATTATTCATTATATGCATTTTTTTTCTCGGTATTTCATTATGTCAATATCATATGTTATGTTTTCATTTGTCATTAGAAAAAACATCTTAAAATTACAAAATAAATTCAAGATTTAATTGCAAATAAATGTAATCTATTTAATGTCAATATCTCATTGAATTATTGACATTAAGGAAGTACAACAAAGAAGAGCCGATTTGTGTTTTATTTGTTTCGTAGTGGCTGTAATTTGAGGGAAAGGATTTAAATGATAATAAAATGAAATTGAAAGCTGATACATTTCCTGATTCAGTTGAGTTTATGTATGAAGGTGTGTGTGTGTGTGTGGATTTTCTTCATTTTTATCTTCATCTTTTGGTATCTTCTTATGAGTTCTTAATATAAGTTTGCTTAATGATTATATAGAAAAACATTACTGAATTACTTGTATTGCATTTGCATTGTTAGTTTGTAAAAAAAGTTTGTTGGATGTATGTAAGTATGTGTGTGTGTGTGTGTATGTGATTTATGTAATTTGTATGTTTGCATTTTATTTTTCATAGATTTTCTTCGTAAAAAAATCCTGCTGTATATTTTCATTGTGTAATTTATATATGCTCATATTATATGCAATTCAGTACAGCTTCGATTATTAAGTTAGTTTAATTTAATTAAATTCATTCTATGCCTTAAGACTGTTTATATATTGGTTTTTATTGAGAAGACTCAAATATATCATGTGGATTTGTATATTGTTCTCGTATAATACGAAGATAAATTTGTAAGCTATTGACTTACTTATATTGCTGAATTTAAGCAAGCATGCATTTGATTTTTTGAATAATATAGCAATAAAAATTCAAATAAAATAAAACAAATTAAATGAAAGATAGAGAAATTGTATAGATAGAATTAGAGAGGAAGAGAGAGAGAGAGAGAGAGAGGAAGAAAGAGAGAGATAGAGATAGAGATAGAGAGAGACAGAGTAAGAAAGATAGAGTAATTGGGATCATTTAAATTTAAATGCTGCTCATGCTATTTCCTCTAGTGCATAATTCAGATTTCATACTATGAAATCTCAACGATAAACGAATTTTTAAAAATTAATTAAACATATGAGAAGATATGCAATAATTATGAAGATTGATCATATCAATTTAAATAATTATTCGAACAAATTCGAAATGGTCGCGCATTTTATTCATTTTAATTTTAATTTTTAAATTCACAAAGCTTCTATAAATATATAATAATTTTGGCATTTCAAATCGATATTTCGATTTGAATATACATAATTTATTTATAATTTGCGCACATTTTTTTTTTGTTTTTTTTTTTTCTTTTTTTGATTTAATTATTTTATTTTATTTTATTTCTTTTCCAAAGATAAAGCAAATGATTGGAACGCATGAAATACAATGTGTCCATATGAATTGAACATTGTGTACAAGAGGTAAGATGAATAAAAACACAATTCAATGGCCATTTGTAAATGCGTTGAAAAACATTCAATTGAATGTGAATGATAAAAATTTTGAGAATAAAAGCCAAAAATAAAAACGGACATTTTTGGTAAAATGTTTCATTGCAATCCAATTTTATGCACGGATTGAGGGGATTTTGTGTGTTGTGTGTGTGTGTATGTGGCGGTGGTGGCAAATGTGCACCTCGCAAATGTATTTTTAGCTACGCAAACCAGGCACTTTTTTATAAATTTAAAATCTATTTTTTCCATCTTTGTTTTTTTAATTGTTTTTTTTTTTTTTTCTTTTTCTTTTTCTTTTGTCATTCCAACAAGAATTTCGTCCTAGAATTCCTATTCCATTTTCACAAAATTTGTAATTAATTCATAATTTTTTTTTATGTTTTGTTTCACATTTTCATGCATTGATGGAAACAAAATAAATCATATTTTTTTTTTTTTTTTCATTCGGTCAATTCCTTTACGTTTGTGTTGATTCATAATCACGTTTGACATTAAATCATAAGCAAATCAACATTGAGTTAGTAGTTAATTAATTATTTAATTAGTTATTTATGTGTGTGTGTGAGTGTATTTTTGTAGGAAACTTCTCAGTCAAAAATACTGTTATCTGTCAGTATCTCAAACTAAGTGTTATTAATAAAAAAAATATAATGTAAGTTTTTCTATTGCTTGTTGAATGCTCAAAATGCTCACTGAAACCTTATTCAAATAATACGTTTTTCATTCTAGATTGTAGTTGTTCAGTCGATTCCTTACAGATAAACAAGAACGATGTTTTAATTTCAATTACAAATATTTAAAAAGAGCTCTTCATTGGCTCTTTTTTTTAGATTTTTTTTTTTTTTTTCACCATTTGCTTCTAAATCCATACACATTAGCATCGCAAATGAATTTTCACAGAAATCAGCGTGTATTTCGATTTCTGTAATTGTTTGAATGACATTTATGCTCTTCATGAATCTCAAACAGCAAATTATTATTGCATTTTATTTCATTTCTCTCTTTTTTTTTTCTTGATTAATAAAGTGTTTTCATTGTTTTTTTTTTTTCTAATTTTGTCCCTTTCATCCATAATTTTCAATTATTATTTATTTTTAACATGCCTGAATAGGTGATAGTATTTATAGCATTCAAAAAATTATTATGTGATAAAAATTATTTCGATACACGGAAGAAAAGACAGTTACATTGAACGAAATGACAGGATGTATACGGTGATTCAGTGTGGTTATTTCAGATATTTTCCATAAAACTCAATATATAGGTGAACCGCAACAAAAATGTTATTGATACACGGTAAACATCGATAAAAAAAAAAAAATCATAAATTATCAACATTTAAAGGAAACGCACACAAAAAAAGCAAGAAAAAAACTGATCGTACATATATCCTGTTATATTGCTCAAAGCACAGGCAACATATTTTTAGAAGATTTCTTAGAATTGAACAAAATTAACATAAACATTTTCGTTTTCTGTGGTTCTGTGATACTGACAATGTTTCATTGGTATTCCTCTTAAACTGAATAAAATGAAAACAAAAAAAAAAAACAAAAAAAAAAAACAAAACAAAACCAAAATTGATTCTTACGAACCAAACAGAAAGAAAAATAGAAAAACAATAATCAATTTACAGAATGAGAAAAAAAATGAAAAAATAAAAAAATAAAGCAATTCGGACTGACATAATAAATACGACTTTATTATTTATAATAAAAATACAACTGATTTCATGCTTAATAAAAAAGTTCTTTTTTTTCCTTTTTTTTTATCTTTAAAATATATGCATAAAGTAATGTTTTCTTTTCTTCTTCATCTTGTCTAGTTACAATCTTTTTCCCTTTATTTAGCGTTTGTGGTTTTTATTATTTATTTTTTGTTGTTGCTTTTTATCTGAATTAGTTTTATTAAATTTATCGAACGGAAAAGAAAAAAAAATGATGATAAATAAACTGGGCAGCTGTAATCTATCATTTCTCTTTTTTGTGGCAAAAAAAAAAAAAAAAAAAATTAAAAAAAAAAATAAAACTTCGATGTGGTGGTGGAATTCGTTTTTTGTGAATAACAAAAAAGAATGTGTTGCGAAACTCTTATGAGTGTATGTAATATATTTGTTTTTCTCAATATTTCCCTAAACCTGTCTACTTTCGGAATATTCTTGGCGCACATTTATTAACTCAATCATCAATATTGTTTGATATTCCTTCAGCTAGTGAAAGTTGATGATGATGAATAATTTGTTGATTAAAGTTTGATGTGTTGACGAAAAAAAAAAAAAAAAATAAAAGAAAATAAAAATGGTGATTTTCATTTGATTTCACTTAATTATATAGTTTTGTCTATCTATTTTGTTTCCTTTTTGTGTAATTTCACTTGTTTTCTTTTCTTTTCTTTTCTTTTATTTTTTGTGTTTTGTTTTATTTTATTTCCCCCTTTTAAATGTTGTTTTTGTTTATTTATTTATTTCATTTGCGTTAAACATTCCTAAAAAAAATTCTGTCGTCCCACAAAATGTTGTGTTTTGCGTGTACAAAATTATTACTGTTTAGAATTAATTCACTTAAAATAAATCCATTTCGATAATTTGATTTTCCTTTGTCCATTCTAAGTAGATTTTTTTTGTATTTTTTTTTGTTTTTTTTTGTTTGTTTGTTTGTTTGTTTTCGTGTTTATCCATTGATTAATTAAACGTTAAGATAAAGAAGAAAAAAACTATTCTAAAATAGATTAACTTTTTCCTTTTTGTTTCATTTCACTTTCTTTTTTATTTTAATTATTATTTTTTTTTTTTTTTTTCCTTTTTTAAATTGTTGATGTCGTTTTTTTCTTTTTTTTTCATTTTCATTCAATTTTTTTCATTTGTTTTCAATAAAAATTGATCGCGGAAAAATTAAAACAGAAGAACTTTGTTGTAGCTGCAGTAATAGCAGTATTAGCAGAGGCACCTACATCACACTTTGATTTTGACACATTCGTGGCCAATTAAAATGACCAAATCAAAATGACGTTAAATTTGTTTCATTTATTATTTAGAAAAAAAAAAAAACATTCTTTACTTTAAATTTATTTTCTTTTTTTGACACATTTATATTGAATGTGTGAATGTCGGTCAAAATCAATCAATTGACGAAAAAAAAAAAAAATAATTTTTAAAAAGAAAAAGAAGAAAACGTTAAATCGAAAAAAAAAGTGTTTTACTTTTCATGAACTACGAGCATGGTTCATATTTTCCTTAATTTTTTTTTTTCTCATGCATGCAAATGAATGGTTTGCTGGCTAGTGTGTGAGTGAAACACGTTTGAAGATTTTGGATGTTATTTAATTCTCAGATGTAACGACGGAGGATTTTACGCTTAGTGAATGACTTGTTGCGCGGAAAACTTAATTTCTCGTAAATATATTGTTGTTCTTGTTGTTGTTGTAGTGAATTTTTTTTTCTCTTTTTTTCTCAAATGTTATTTTATAAAATCTTGTTGTATGTGTTAATTTTCCAAAAAAAAAAAAAAAAAAGACAGAAAAAATATATGTTTCCATGTGCAACTCTTTTAGAGTAAATTACATCGTGCCTTCTTCTTCTTTTTAACTTGTAATGCAGCTCGTGTTGCTGTTTCGAATACTTCACGTACACCCTCTTTCGATTTTGCCGAACACTCTAAATATGCGAATGCATTAATTTTTTCAGCCATGGCGCGACCCTCCTCTGGCTTGACTGGTTCTTGCTTCATTTTTGCCAATTCCTATTTTATTAAGAAAAATTATTTAACATATTTTGTTACATTTCTTTAAGATTTATGTCAATTATTTTTGTTTTTTTTTTCAAATTTGCGTGAATAGCTTTTTTTCTCAAAAAAATAACAAAAAAAAAAAAACAAAACAAAACAAAACAATGAGTTTCGTGGAGTTAAAGAACATTTGAAATGCTTACCTTAATTGTGTTTGGATCACTTCGAAGATCTTTCTTGTTACCGACTAAAATGATTGGAACATTTGGGCAGAAATGTTTAACCTGGTGAGAAAGCAAATAAAATCATACAATTAATGATTACGTTAATTGCTAGAATTGATTATGATTTAAATAATATGTTTTGAGTATTTAATTGATTCATACTTCAGGTGTCCATTTCTCTGGTATATTTTCTAGCGAATCCGGTGAATCGACAGAAAAGCACATTAGAATGACATTTGTATCTGGATAACTGAGAGGTCGGAGCCTATCGTAGTCTTCTTGGCCAGCTGTATCCCATAGGGCCAATTCCACCTAAACATCATAAAGCAAATTAAAATATAAATAAAGGAAAACGTGTTATGAATAATACAAGGAAAGAAAAAACAAAGCAATATAGTATGGCATATGAGTCAGATTCAATCATTTAGTTGATTGATCATTATTATTGATTTCGTATTTGCACAACATTCATCTATGAGTCATACATTCAAATTTGTAAAATAACCGATCACATACCAAACGCACAAATCATCAATTTTGAATAAAAACATAAACATACCCACATAGAGAAAGAAAATAAACATAAAGCAAGAAATAAAAAAAAAATGTGTCTTTTGGTTGGAAAATTGTAGTAAATTTGAGAAATAATGTCCAGAAAAATATAAAATTATTCCGTTTGAGCGGTAGGAACGAATGCGAGCAAGAGGGAGAGAGATGAAAAGAGAGAGAGGAAGAGAGAGCGAAGGAGAGATTGAGAGAGGAAGAGAGATGGAGAGAGGAAGAGAGAGAGAAGCATAAAAAGAACAGAAAAATGAAACAAATCAAATTGAAGTAAAGAAAATGAGCAAATCCATCGACCGAGACATCGTTAAAAATGCAATAAACTGTTTAAACAAGAATAACGAGAACAAGATGAGATAAGAAACAAGTTTATGTGATCGAACAAAACGGGACGCAAATAATGCATGCAATAGCGTTCCGCATCCATGCACACAAAGAGTTGAAAAATGTTGATCGGTCATATTAATTTTAATTCTCTTTGTCATTTTATTGTTATTATTATTTCTATATTTTTTATTTTTTTATTTTTTTATTTTTTTATTAAAAAGCAAATCATAATTTTCTATGCATCCATGAAATGTCGTGACCACAATTGGACATTGATTTTCATTAATGTGTGCCTGATTGTGCGCTTACAACCGCATTTCAACATCAAATACTTTAAAATATGGAGGTGCCGGGGAAATTCAGCGTTACATAACGTGACTAATGTCCAGTCAGAATGATCTAATTTCTTGAAGCAATAAGCGTACACACAATTTTTTTTCCACTCTAATCTCTCTCACCCTCTCTCTCTCTCTCTCTTTCTCTTTTTAAATATCAAAGAGAATGCACAACACTATATTGTGTGTATCGCCTATGCTACTATAAACATCAAACAATGTCATATGAACTGAATGACTTTGTGCATTATGGGCAAACGAGTGAGCGTGAACGCGTTGAATGACTTCAATCATTATAATTTATTTGGCGTCTATGTTAAATGAGTGAAAATATGCGGTCTTGTGTGTGTGTGTGTGTGTGTGTAAAAGTATTTGTGTCGTATGTTGCGTATTTTGCGATCAATTTGCATATATGAGCAAATCAATTTCCAAGAAATTGAAAACAACCACAACAACAACAACAACAGCAACAGTGGAATTACAAACAATCCACTTTATATGGAGCTCAGTGGCACAATAATGAAAGATAACATCGCATGAGCATTACAGGGTTTACACATCGATGCCGAACCGTCCATGCGCAAAGACATTCCAAAAATCATTGTTGTTCGTTACAATGTCAAATAAATCAACCGATTTTTGCGATTACTTTTGCCGACTATCTTAATTTCTTTTTCATTTATTCATTTAATCATTGTTCGTATCTTTCTTTCTTTCTTTCTCCTTTTTTTTTTATATTTCATCCATTCTATATCAGAGTGCATTGGAAATATTCATGCAATCCACTAAATAGCATAGTGGGGAACCATAATGTGCGACCGGTTATTGAATGTCTATCTGCGTGCATACATATTCACAAGTTAGTAAATTGACAATAATAATTGATCAAGTGCGTCAATAAGAGTGAATTATACATTGAATCGGTGTTTTATCTGCAATTATTATAATCAATAAATATCAATTGAATCATTTAGACACGCACACATTTGTATTAAAAGTGATTGCATATGTGAAACAAGTGATTTGATCACATAGCATAGCATAGCATATCACAGAATATTGTTACTGAAATCAATTCACCGAGCGGAGGCCATGCACATTGATTAAGACAAGAACGCTCACTTAAGGGTGTAAAATTCCTTCAAACATTTTCAGATCATAATTAAAAATGTGTCGCTTTTGTTTTCCGCATGATTTCACAAAGGAACAAAGAAAAAGAGATGGATGGTGGGGAAGAGTGAGAGAGAGAGTGAGTGAGAGAGAGAGAGTACTGAACTGAACACAAAACCAACGTCAAACAAATATAATTTAGCTAATGTACAACACTTGATTTGCTTTTTCTCTATTCAATATATACAAAAAGGAATATCAAGCCATTGGACCGATTATTTATGTGCTCTATTGTAGGTTCTTATATGCTTCGTGTTTTTTTTTTTCTATCGCAATTTTCTATGCGATTTGCTCTTTTAAAATAAACTGAAACGCATATGTATACATTCTGACAATACACATGAGTGTATAGATGACGGCGACAACGACAACGACAACGAAAACAACAACAACAACAACATAATACAATACAGCGCCAATAGCCAAAATGGAAGCGGTGCTACTGAAATATCGTATGAAATAATATGATAAGTTCATGCCTGTGTTCAAGCGTATAGCCATATACTGACTTTAGTGTGAAAAGAGAAAGAAAAAAAAAACACTTCTTATTTCGGTGGTGTCATAACCGAAAAGAAAGAAAGAAAGAAAGAAAGAAAAAAAAAAACTGTACGATAACGTCAACAAATGACTGATGATTTCATCAATGGCACTCTAGTTACTTGGAATATCGTCGATTTTGTTGACTATGTGGTTTTTTTTCTCTTCATTTCACTCAATTCGCTGCTGAGACTTCAATTTCTTCTTGTCATTAAGGAATAATTGGATCACATATAAACACATGCATACAATGCAATTACGTCTACAGCAGAGAAAGGATGAATAAGAAAGAAAAACATACAAATTGAACAAAAAGAAACATATATATATATGAAACTGTATTCACGCCTTTTCCGATTCCTCTCTGAATGACATTTTCAATTGCATGGCAAGCAAAAAAAAAAAAGAAAAAAAAAAAAAACAAAAGTAAAAGAAAAAGGAAACGCAAATCCGTATAAGCTCACGCATGCAAACAAGATGATTGGAATGTTGGCAAATCGACAAAATATACAGCCACACCGATATGAATTGACATGACCGAATAAGATTAAATGCGACTTACCGTTTTACCATCAACTTCGATATCGGCCACATAATTCTCAAATACTGTTGGTACATACACTTCTGGAAATTGATCTTTGCTAAACACAATTAATAGGCAAGTTTTACCACAGGCACCGTCTC
This sequence comes from Resseliella maxima, assembly GCA_029041755.1. Taxonomy (NCBI): domain Eukaryota; kingdom Metazoa; phylum Arthropoda; class Insecta; order Diptera; family Cecidomyiidae; genus Resseliella; species Resseliella maxima. The sequence continues at coordinate 714,529 of JAQOWM010000541.1, read as the reverse complement.
CCACGATAACTAATTTTTTGCGGATGGCCGCCATTGGTTCTAAAATTTTAAGAATAAAACAAAAAACAGAAAAGAAAAGAATATAAAAAAAAAACGAAATGATATGAAATGATGAAAACAAAGCACATAAATATTGTACAGTTATTTTAAACAATTGCTTCTCGCTAACAAATTTTCAGTATTTTTCTTCTACTTCTGTTTTATTTCATTTCTACTGGTTTTTTTTATCTTAAGTTTTTTTTTTTTGATCATATGTGCGAGAGTTTTAATTCTTTTTCAATTGCTCAATTGATTCAACACTTTGAAAACAGAAAAAAAAAAAAAAACTCATATGATGTGGAAATGTGTGCAACAGATGAATATTCTGTATGTATGTGCGTTTTGACCAAGAGAAATTTTTCACATACGATAAAAAGAAGAAGAGAAGATGTATCACGCTACAGTTTCATTACCGATAACACAAAATGCTCTTAATTCAAGATCAAGTTTCGAACGTAAATATGAACTAAGAAATTGATTTTCACAATCAATGCGATCTGTTTGATTTTTTTTTTTTTTTTTTTTTTTTTTTTTAATTCTTCTTCTGCTTGTTCTCTGGTTTTGGACAAATGTCAATCAGTTGATTCAACTTCACACATTCCTGATCGTCTGCACTTGGTTTTATATTTTATTACTTTGCTAATGTGATTCGCTTTTTTTTCAGTTGCTTTTCTATTGATTCGCTTTTTTCGGCTATGGATGCGAATTTTTTAACCAACTTTTTTTTTTTCATTTCCCATCTTTAGTTATACATTCAATATATTTTCTGTTTGGGATATTTTACATTTTTTTTTTCTACGATTACTTCTTCTTCTTCTTCTTCTTCTTTGCTTTATCCTCTCGCACCAAATATCACAACGTCGACTAGGCATGAATTTTGATATCCGAATCGTCCGAACTTGTAGAAAATTGAATTGTAATTTTTTTCTCTTTTTAACAACAAAATTCGTCACAAGAATTTAAGTCTAAATCTTAGTATCACATTTTTCTCTCTACTTTTTCTCATTTTTCCATTGCTCGATATGTATCATTTATCACACAATCACAAAAAAAAAATTATATAGGAAGAAATTCTTTCTTAGATACCTTTTTTTTAATTAAAAATATTATATATATATATATATAGATATATATATATAGTAGCTGTATTGTAACTAAAAGTAACACAACAGATCGATCGCTTTAATTTAAATAATTTACGGAATTCTTGTGGAAACTAAATTTGTACGATTTTAATTAATTATTGTATCGTGATTTTGATATTTTTCACTGCTGCTAAATTTTTTTTTTTTTTTTTTTTTTTTTTAATAAAATATGCTACTTGTGCGCCCTCTCGCACTTTGTGATTCAGTGTGTATTTGTGTAAGAACAACGCCTTGTCGCCATTTTGGAAACGTACGGCTTTTTTCAATCCAACCAAAAGAATATGACACAGGGTTGATCATTGTATGCATATCATTCTTCTTGTCAATCAGCCGATAATAATACTGATGATAAAATACTTGAACATTTTACGCGAATAATTTGATAAAAGAAAATGATACCGTTCATACGATGATGACGATTTTTGAACAATAAAAAAAAAAAAAAAAAAGAATAAAGTATTTAATAATTGATTCTTTTAAATTCACGATTGTGAATCATCTATCTAATTCGAACGTTAATTCAAAATTTTAAAAATTCAATGCACGATATATAGCCAACCCTTTGTTTGACAGTTGTGACTACGTTGGAGGAAAGAGAGTAATGTAAAGTAAAGAAGAGAATGTATGAAACAAAAAGAAAAAAAAAAAACCGAACCAATTCATAAATGTTACGCACTTTCGGCGCGAATGTCTCATCAGTTTCAACGTTTAAAAGTCAAACTGTCGACTGACAGGTGAACCAACTGTCAAATTATACACCGAATTTTTATTGTTTTTAAACTGTTGAATATCCTGATTTTTGCCGTAACCGTTCATACACCATCGTTGTAAACAACTCACTATTTGTCGCCTGAATAATACTAAAACAGATATGAAACTTTGAAATCAAAGTCCATTTCAAGCAATCTATCAAAATTATCTGTTGAAAATATCGCACAGCAAAACGTCTAAATCATTTGCTTACATTCTCTTCTTTTTCAATACATTTAAAAATGTTAAAAAAAAAATTTTCTGATTATTTTAAATATGCAAATTATATGAAATTTGTTAAATTAAATTCGATTGAACGAGTAAAAAAAAAACAGTTACATTTATTATTATTATTATTATTATTATTATTAATAATAATTTTGATTATGTAATTCAAGTCGATAACAAATAAAAGCGAAAACAATTCGATTAGAATCACACATAACAAAAAGAAAAAAAAAAAAAAAAAAATGAGATAGAAATATTTGAAATGTTTTGTACCGAATACACCTAGCACGAATTTGTTATTTCTAAACAAGAATAATATAGCAAAAGAGTATAGTGTTAATCAGCGATACAACCAATCTAAATAAACAACAAACTCTGTACTAATATGAATGCGTCTCGAAAGTGGTCAAATACAAATGACATTTCTATATGTTTCAAAGCAACAACAAATCATTTCTTTTTGTTTAAATTCTTCTTTTTTCTTTTTATCTCAAAAATTCTGTCGATTAATAGAAATTCTTAGTATTTTTTTTTTTTATTTTTCTCTTTTATTTTACCTTTGATAAGGGAAAGTAGAATATGTTTATTTGTATCGGAACCAATTTCAAAACCAATTGACGAATTGGACAAATTGTGGCCAGATTGATAACTAATCACAATAAATTCAAAAGCGATTGAAGAAGTTTGATGAATCATCGAATGTATGATCAATTTGTTAGCCAAATGAAATGACAAAGTGGATTTTTATGTATGTGTGTGTCTATTTTTTTTTTGTTTTTTTTTGCGAGTTGGTTTTATTTAAGCGAATCCCAAATGTACCTGTATTAGTTGAAGCAAAGTCGTATGAAAAACACCACATTACTTGCAAGAAAGCCTTCACCACATGCAATAAAAATGATTTGATATTTTGGTTTTTTTTTTGAAAACTCACAAATTGTATGCTAATCGAATACCTTGCTTCTCTTTATGGATTAGACTGATTTTATTTGCAGACGATGTTCGAAACGCATACGTTTATGTTTTCTTTTCTTTTTGTTTTGTTTTGTTTTTTTTTTTTTTTTTTTTTTTTTTTTTTTTCGATAATGATATTTTCTTATATGTCAAGATAAACAGATGAAAGTACAATTTTGTAAAAAAATATGATAAAAAAAAAGAATTTTGCCGTTCAGAACGAAAAAAATTACTTTGCCGTCGATTATTTTTTTTTTTTCTCTCTGTATATTCGGTGTGTGAATTCCTTCTTATTCGTTGTCGCTTTTCGATCCGGTCAATATTACACTAACACAATAATTATGGCTTAGTTTTATGGAAAAACTTATTACAATTAATAATCTCAATGTGTTTTTTAAATGCAAAATAGAACGAAACAAGAACAAAAAAAAAAAAAATTTATATATAACAGAATCGATGTGTTTTGTTTTCTTAGAAAAATTGATGACTTAATTAATGGGACACAGAGATTCACAGTCAACACTCATGACAAATACAAATACATTGAACTTGATTTGTTCGTATTACTTTTTTTTCTTATTTAACTTTATTTTTGCAATGCCGGAATAGTGCAATCGTAAATGTCTTTTTAATGTCAGAGCTGCCAACATTTCAATATCAAAAAGAAAAAAAAAAAAAAAAAAGAAATAAATGTTCTAATTTGAGTTGGCAGAGCAAAACATTGATTGAAGAAAAAGTCGGTTCAACAGATTTGATAATTGTCGACAATAATTTTATTTTAACAAACGGAAAAGAATGATTAAATTATTAAAAGGAAAAACACAAAGAAATCGAATTAGATTCAATTCAGAAAATGTAAAATGAATATTTGAATTGTTTAATTCCCCATGCCCCCTCTCTCCCTCTTTCTGTGTGTGTGTGTGTCTGCAATTTGTTTCAGTTTCTGGACATGACTTAATGTTCGTCCATCAATTGAATAGGTTTATTGTTGCTTTTGCCTTCAGCACGGAAAATATGTTGAGCTACCTGTTTTGATCCAACAAACATATCCGAATTGTAAACATATGGCACTGAACCACGAATTTGGCTATGTTGATTGAGAAAAACAGCCGACGGCAGTGGAATTGTTCCAATGGCAAGCACATTTACATTCCGTAGTTCATCCAATGGTATTGTTGATAGAATATACAATTTATTTGTTAAATGATCAACACTTCTCACAATGGCTGTGAAAAAAAAAAAGAAAAACATTCTTAAATTAAAGCAAACAAAATCATTTCCAGAAGCTTCAATTTATATCAAATTAAAACTAACCAATGCCATGACAATCGACAATATTACTATCATTTGTCGAATTTTTTTCACATAAATAAACTAGATTGCCATTTAGTAAATTCAAATAATCAGAAGGATTGATCTCTTCACCGCTGGTTATAAGAATTGTTAAATCATTTAAAGATGCTCTGGAATAGAAATTATAATAAAATTATATCCAGAAGGGAATAAAACATTTCTAAATAAATTATTATTATGAAGAATGTGAAAACAATAAAATTATATAAGATGTTCAATTAAAACTTACTCAAATGGTTTGACGCTGGTCAGCCAATCAGAATTCGATTTTAAACAATTGCCCAATTTTGCTAAAATCATGGTGTATCTTATATCCTTAGCGGTCATATCGATTTGTTTGTAGTTACCTTTACTGCGAGTTGCATTCAATACATGAGTTTTATATGTGCAATGACCACTGATTTGATTCATTTCATTTTTGAAAACATTAAATTTAAATTGATTAACCACATCAGCATTGATGATTTGATCAAAATTTTCATTTGGCAAACGGCTTTGAATTTGTACTAAATCGGTTGGTTTGAATATTTTTAAAATGCATGCAATCAGCTCTTTGCCAAAACCACGATGATAACCCATTGTATTGATGATCCATGGCATTTTTTTATATTCGTCATTTGATGAACAAAATTTAAAAATTTCCGTAATACATTGCCAGTATTTTATTGGATCGGGTAAAACGTTTATATCACCAAATAAAATGGCTTTGGCTGGTTTTACATTTTGTAAATATCCAGGACCCAATATTGGTTCAATTACAATGGTTACACTTAATGTTTGCGGTACAAATAATTCGGGCTGACCGATGTCCAAATCAATAAAAAGAAACTTTTTAAATTTATTAAAATTCGAATTAATCAAATACCGAATAAATGTTGATTTTCCAACACCTTTTCCACCAATTGTTATCAACTTTGACTTTTCATTTAGATTCAATGTTAACCATTCATCATTCAGTATTAAACCATTTTTCGGTTCATTTAAAAATTTGCAACGTAACACAAATTCACTGCTATAAAATGGGCTTTCACTATTAAATGCATTAATATTTGGAAAAACCATTTCGCGCATATATCTTTCAATCATATTTACACCTTTGTTAGTTTGATCGCGTTCTAACAATAAAATTGCATCATTAAAACCATTGAATTCGGCTTTTAAATAGCTAAGATCTTGTGAATAAAAATTTTCTTTCAATTCATCCAATGCTGTTAGATTTGATTCAATGTTTTCAAAGTCATTTATTTCATTTGCATTTGGAATTAAGCAAAGCAAACCATGACCACGTGGCGAGTGAACGGTGACCATTTTATTTGGTTGTAATTCATAGCCGAATGCAGTTGCTTTACCGGCAATTAATTTAACATGTAAACTTCCATGAAAATGCAATGTTTTTCGTAGCAATAATAGAACGTGGCGCGAATTAATTGAATTGAAAAATTGCGATTCGAGCAGTTCTGCTTCTGATGTTGCTTCTGTAGTTGCTGTTGATGAGAAACTTTTCTCATCTACAGTATTAAATTCAACATCTTCAATTTCATTTTTACTTCCAGATGAACATAAACTTTGATCCATTTCAATTTCATCGCTATTTAGTTGTTCTTTGGAATTTGACAATTGTTGAATGGTTTTAGTTAGTTTTTCCTTAATTGATGATTTAACATCAGATGGATCTGGAATTGAAATCACAATGACTTTCTTTGATTTTTTGATATTTGAACGAATCAAATTGGATTGATTGTTTAACATTTCATCATTATCACTGTCCTCCAACCACACCAATGACGAATGATTAACATTTCTTGGGCACTTAATAATCGAAACTGAATCACTGCTACCTGATGATGATGAATTCATTTTTAAATTATCCATGTTATAATAATCTTCCACACTTTTTTCATATGCCAATTTATTTTGTTCCTCTCTTAATAGCGCCTCCTTTTTTTGTATTTCTTTGTCAATCATTTTTTTCTGTTCCATTTTCTGAAACTTTTCTCGATTTATTTTGATTGGTATTAACTTAACGCAACTATCATCATCTGAATCGCTTTTTAGAATTTCAATAATTCGGGATTTGGTATCATTTTCAAATAATTTGATACGGTTGTCGGTGATTTTATGAGTTATAGCTGTTCCTTGTGCAATTCGTAGATCATCGTAATCACTATCTGTAAAATAAAAACAAAAATACGATTATCGTTAATGCATTCATTTCGTATTCATTTTTAATAATATCTTATTTTATGTTAATTTAAAACATTAACTTTTTCTCGTTCAAAAACTACCACAATAAACGGTAGTAAAATTTAACTGAAACATAAATTGCAAACATAATCGATAATACAGAATATAAAAATCAAACGATTTTTTTTTTTTTTTTTTTTTTTGGTTTTCACAGTTTTCAAGATGGCATTCATTTTGACATTTTAACGCTGACAGCAATTTTTTACGATGAAAAAATCGATTACATAACCTAACCTCTAGAATTTTATTGTATTGTCGTATTGACTGCAAAGTGTAAGTAAGTTGCTGTGTCAAATTTTCTTTTCTTTTTTTTTTTTGTCATTTTTCATAGCTCATTTTTGAATTACGTAAGTAATAGAATTTTGAAATTTATTGAATATACAGGTAATCAAAACAATGGCAGCAAAGCGTATTTCCCAATCAAACATTAATTGGACCGCACTTTCTGAGCGTGTACCACCAGCTCAAAAAACCCAATTTTTGGCATTCAAATCACGCAGCGACAAATACCTTCGTGCTGTGCTCGCCAATCCAGATCAATCACCAAAAATCGATTGGGCCGCATATAAGAAAAAAATTCCAAATGCTGCATTGGTTGATTCATTCCAAAAGTCATATGAATCATTAAAGGTTCCATATCCAGCTGATAATTTATCATCTCAAATTGATAAAATGCGTGCTGAAGTTCAATCGGAAATTGCTGCATTCAAAAAAGCATCAGAAGAGCGTATTGCAAAGAATAAAGAAGAAGTTGCCCGTATTAGCGCATTATTGCCATATAGCCAAATGACAATGGAAGATTTCCGTGATGCTCATCCAGACTTGGCATTGGATCCACTTAATAAACCAACATTCTGGCCACACATCCCAGATATTCAACCCGATTATGTTGATCCAAATGAACAACCAGAAGAAAAACACTAAATCCAAAATTTATTCAATTGGAAACGTGTTCAATCCAATTATTATTGAGAAAAGAATGTGAATAAAAAAAAAAGAAATCTAATACCGCATGGATTTACAACAACAACAACAATAATAACATAAATAACGGAAACAATTCAATCCTAGTTGATTTCTATTCGATTGGAGTGCATTAAAGCGCAATCATTGTAGTTCGAACATTTAAAATCTATCAATAAATGTGTTAAAAATATAAATTCATTGCATTTGTTATTTTTATTTCAAATCAAAATATTTCAGCTTCCTTTTCAACCAAATTAATAAGACGGACGAAAAAAAAGAAGAAAAAAACCATTTTCAATTAATTATGAAAAATGGAGAAAAAATATCTGATTGGTAAAAGGAAGACAATTTCTAATAAGAAAAAAATTCCGTCCAATTTGAACACATGGTAATGACATGGGAACTAACTTTTTTTGTGAAACATGCTGTGAATGGAGAAATTATGTTCAGTACAAATCAATTGAAAAAAAAAAAAAATGAATCGACACTTACCCATATATTCATTATCATCATTTGAACTATGATCATCATCATAGCGTCTTCTGTGTAAAAATTCATCATATGTGTCACTGCTGCTACTAGCACTCTCACAACCACTACAATCACTATCATCGCATTCAGAATGCTCATAACCATCATATGATATATCATCCTCATATTCATTCATATCATTTGAATCGACATCAGTTGTATCGCATTCATAAGTATTATCCGTATCATCCGTATCAACTTCAGAAAGTAATGACATATCCGAATTGGATCCGTGCATTAAATCACTATCATTGTAATCACTTTCAGTGTAAATTTCTTGATCGTTACCGTATTCATCAAAATCATTGCCATTTTTATTTCTCTTGGAAATAATTAAATTATTTTCGGACAAGGTATTTTCATTAATTGATGATTCTTCAGTTTTTTTCATTTGTTTCGATTTCTTTTTCATGGTTTTTTTCACTGGTCGTGTATCTTCTGGAAATGCATTATGTGATTTTGTCTTTGATTTTTTCACTGTTACATTTCCAGAAGCCTTGGATAAAAAACCATTCTCTGCTTTTGATTGAATTTCATCTAATGAATAAATGTGATTTTCATCATATTCATCATCATTATCATTGTCAAAAAATTTATCAATATAACTGTCAGCTTCACTATCTGAATTATTGCTAGTTTCATCGTTTTTAGTCTTTTCAATATTATGAACTTTGATTTGTGGTGCATTTTCTGCGTCCTTAATTAATTTTGACTTTAACTTTTCCTTTCGTTTTTTTAATTTTTCCGTAACCAATTTTGTTTCAATATCATTGTTTGCATTTGTTTCAACAAATCCACTAACGGTTTTTAAACGCTTCTTCCCCTGCACATTGTCCAATTTTTCATTATCCATACGTTTGTCTTTGCCTAAATTCTTCTGATCATCTGTAGATTTTGATATAGATGTAGATGTAGATGAAATTGCATTTACTGATTTACCTGGTTTTGGCAATTCCGAATTTGATGTGGCCAATGGGGCCGAACACGTCAATGTATTTTGCTTTAATTTCCCTTTTTGTTTTTTCATTTTTTTACCATTCACCTTGGTTAAATTATTATTTATAATTTTCTTGGAATTCATTTTCTCTTTTTGCAATAATGATGATTGAATATTTTTTGTTTTTTGATTTGTTTCGTCTAATCCTTGTTGGTTGGCATTCATTCCATCATTTAATTGTTTATCTTCTTTGGATTTGTTGACCAAATTTTGCTTCTTTTTGATTTTTTTTTGTTTGGAACCACTTGGCTTTTTTTTCGATATTGGATTTTCAGATTTATGTTGAGTGCTCGTCGATGATGCAGTTGGAATATTGAATTTTGTTTTGGATTTTTGTTTTTTAGCTTCAGAAATGAGAGTTTCGGTGGCCACATTTTTTTGATTAAATATCGCTGATTTTAATTTGGTTTTTAGCTTTGCTGCAAATTTTTCTTTCTTTTTCAATTCATGCTTTTTATGTGGTTCCGAATGATCGGGCTTTTTAAACTGATTCTTTGCCATAGTCACGCACTGATAAATAAACAAATTTATTTATTTCGATTAAATGTTAAATTTATTGGTTATCATATTCAAGTGACACACCGCACTTAATTCACGAAATAAATGCTTACCTTTTTTTTTTATAAATATATATATTTTTTTTTTCCTTTTTACTTATTTATTGAACTATTTACGTTTCTGGGATCAATTTAAAAGTTAAATGGACATTTATCATGAAGTGTTTTAGCTTATTCGGTATGTTGATTTGATTCAACTGTAATGTGTTTCAAAATAGTGTGACAAGCATTTGCACATGGTCGGTAAATAACATTGTGATAGACAAGTAAGCGATATTTGACAGTTCATTTTTCTACGTATATGTGTGAGTATTGCATATTGATGACAAACGTGCAATATAAACAAGTCAAAAGCACAACTTATCCGAATACATAAAAATACGTTGCAGAACATTCTTAAGAATTTCAGTTTTTTTTTTCTCAATATTTCGTTTGATTAACTCATTGATAAATTATCATTTGCATTATTTTCAATGAGAAAAAAAAACTTTTTACTGTGATTGAAAAAGGTTCCATTAAATTAAACAATAAAATAACAAGAATTGTGATAAAAAATAATGAACATTTTTATACATTTATTCTTTTCACATAATTTATTTGTTTTTTTTTTTTTCTTTCTAAAGTCGTGATCACAAAATGGACTCGACTCCGTCCAGAAATCAAGTGTGCCGCATTTGTAAAATGAGCGATACAAATGATCTTGATTATGGTCCATGGAAAACAGCAGAAGATATTTCGGTACATTACTTTTGCTTGGTATGTATACAAAATGATGAAACAATTAATTTTCAACGTAGAATTCATATCAATCATATTGTTTATCTGTTGAAATGAATTTTCGATCTAAATTAATATGATAAATGTTATGCATTGCCCATGTCACTCCCAAAATGAACCTTGAATATATGAATCTAATGCATTTTCATTATTAAATATTACTTGGATAGTTGCTTTCAACATATGCATGTCAAAAAGGCGAAGACAACGAAGGAATTGATGGTTTTTTGATGGAAGATATTCGGGAACTATTCAAAAAGCACACAAAAACTAAATGTTATTATTGTAACAATAAGAATGCATCAGTACGATGTTCAGAAAAAGGTTGTAATCGATATTTTCATGTCATTTGCGGTATGAAAAATGGATGTTTGTCACAATTTGTCGATACATACATTTCCTATTGTCATAATCATGTTAAAATCCAGGAAAAATATGAAATTCATCAAGATTTTTGGCAATGTCAAATATGTACTGAACGAATGGGCAATTATAATCCCATTACAAGCATACCATCCTGCTGCGATCAAGGTTATTATCACAAGAAATGTATTCAGAAATACGCAATATCAGCTGGATATCTTGCAAAATGTCCATCTTGTGGCAACGATGCTGAAGGTTATCGACTTTTTCTCTCAAAGCGTGGCATTTTTTGTCCAGACAAAGACGCTGGTAAGTCAATTCACTTACATTTCTGCTATTTGTACAATTAACAATTAGCAATTAGCAATTAATGTTTAACAATTAGTTACATCGATTTTTTCGATAAATAACATTTTGGAATTAAGACAATTAAATTATTTCAATTAATAGACTAATGTTTAACATTTAAAACGTTAATTATTTATAGATTGGGAGCTAACACCAGATGCATACCATGAACTATTGTTTAAGTACAATCATTGTGATGCTAAAAAATGTTTTTGTCCGAAAGGACGTGATTTTGTTGCCAACAAAGGATATTGGAGATTATTAAAGTGTCGTTACTGTGGTGAAAAAGGTGTTCATATTGGATGTACAATTGAAAATATAAATGTATTCAAATGTCTTGATTGCTCAAAAATAGTAGATACATTGAGTACTACACATGCTAACACCATTGCCGATGATTCTATCAAAAATTCAACAATCGATGTTGACGATGATACAAACCAGCTGAATTCATTACCTCGGTCGAAAGCAACGCAAAAATTTCATGCTGATGATGATAAAAATAAGAACAAGGTATGGAAATTGGTTGACACAAATCGTACTATACGTCGAAACAATGCACTCATATTGGTGAATCCCAATGAAAACGTGAACATCGATCCACTGTGTGATGCTGAAAGAGGAAGAATGCGACAAGAACGATTGAATGCATTTTTTGCAACAGGAAATTTTTTAGCCAAACCACCACCACCACCCTGGCTTATTTGATTCAAACACTATTTTTGAAATCAAATCTTCTGTAAAAATTCAAACCAAAAAAAGAAGAAAAAAAAAAAAAAAACAAAGTATAGAGGCTAAAAATTTTTACAAAATATAAGATGAAACGAAAATAAAACAAGTAGAATTTTGTTAAATGGTAACCTTATGTTTATTTTCCTTAAATATTATAGGAAATATATCGTAATTTATTGGTTTTTATATTTCTCATTAAATTCTACACCTTTCGTATATTTCCATAATAATTAAATTTAAGTCGCAAAACATAAAATCAATTTGATAAAAAAAATGTGTATAATATTATGTGTATTGTTTGTTCTTGTTGATTTTAATTTCTTTCGTTCGAGTAATAATTAATTCGGTATGAATTTTGTGGAGCTTAGATATTAAACATTCTTTGTTTTTCGTTTTATCTGGTATTGTTCTTCGTGTAAGCATATTTTGTGAAATGTTTGCGCATTTGTCGTACAATCTTACAATCTAAACGTGAATTGGAACAAAAACTGAATCGAATATAAAAAAAAAAATTATAGAGAAAATTAGACTGGATGAATATAGTAACAGTTTGCTGACACACAAAACGAATCATATTAAATTTATTCAGAATGCAGATAGGAAAATCATGCGATTAAATTAGTGAAATGCTAGAGCTAATGTACATAATTTGTGCACTGATATTTAACAATTTGATTTAGTGTGTGTGTACTGTGTACTGTGTTTGTACTGTGTACTGTGTATGAGAGTGAATATTCAGGCGGTTATTCTCCTTATTATGTACCTGAATATATTCGATAAGAGTCTTATCATAAGACTTATTTATAGTATCGACGTTATTTTGTGCCGTTTTCAATTACCTGCATGAAACAAAACATCTAACTCCTCTGACTGATTCAATAGATATACATATTTATAAAAAAAAAAAACTGCACAAATTCGAACAAATTCCCTTCATTTGTTGCTTCTAGTAATTGATTGCTTTGGAAAATATATGATCGAAAATATATAAATGTCATTCAAAAATACAGTTGTCGTTTTGCGTGGTCATTCATTATTATTATTATTATTATTATTTTTTTTTTCGTTCAATGAATAGCATTTAAGTGGGATCCGTGCTGTGTAAATTTTGTACGAAAAATCCTTGCAACGATTAATCAATAAAATATTAATCATTGAATGGATCTCAGATCGATTATTTTAAATCTAAAAGTGGGTAATTTCGCCATATCGACAAATTGTACAAGCCATTTTCGTTTACGAATACACGCACTACAATGATAGTAACTGAAGCGTCTAAAAAAAATACTTGAATTATTGTTCACATCTTTTATTTATTTGCTTGTTTATCGTTTATTGCAAGATTAAAAAATTCATGTCGTTTCGAATGATTATGAAGTGAAATGATTTTTGTACTTTTCTCACAACATTTGCTCTTCAATTGCTCGACGATTGAAATACAAAAAAAAAAGAAAAAAAAAAAGAATAAAAATAATAACCGATTTAATGAATCAGAAATTCAAATGTGATTTATTTGATGTTCTATTTGTATTTGGTCGATCTTCGATATTCGATTTGGCAGAAAGTCCATTAAATTTAATTCGTTATCATTTTCTATTTTTATTTTTTTTTTTTTTTTTTTTTTTTTAATTTGGATTATTGTTCAAATTGCTTGTGAAATTCACACAAAATTACAAGTATTTCTACGATTAGAATAGGATTGAATCCGCTACAATACTTAATTTCTAAAATATTTCATTGTCATAAATTTGTTTCTATTTTTTTTATTTTTTTTTCTTTTTTTTTTGTGTTCGCAATTATTTTTATTTGTATTTTATTGTTAATTATTCAAATGTTAATCAACATAAAACCACATATTGATTCAATTTGTTCCAAATCATTCGTTTATTTTAATAAAAACATATTGATTGATATTCAAAATTAATTTACGAATGAAAATAGAAAAAAGAAAAATACTTTTAGCCATTCGTATTTCATAATTCTTGGTCATGTTTTTTCATTTTTATTAAATGCTTTTTCTTGTTCGTATTTGATTTCATTGACAAAAAGTTCATTTTATTTGAGTAAATGCTTATAAAACTTGGTTGAATCGTGGCAGTGAATTCTGGATTGTGAGAGTTATATGCTATGAAACTATAGGAAAGGACATTGGGAATTGTTCAAATGAATACCCAAAGCTCATTGTCAATGAACAAATCAGAAAAAAAAAAAAAAAAAAAATCAATTCTTTGTTAATAATTTAAAATTTTGTATTCAAATTTTGATTGGTATACAATTACATGCACATGATTTTGCGAATGATTAAAATTTTGCGGATATTTGTACATGTAATCTTGATGCATAAAATGCTAGTCAATTTATTAGATCAAAAATCTATTTCATTCAAAATTTTGTTAAAAGCAAACTCTAATTTGCTATTCAATTAAAAACATAAGCACATTTAATTCAATTATTTAACAGAGTCTCTTATTTTCCATTCGAATAATATTTTCTTCCTAATTTTGTGATTTATTTGTCCTAATTTTTTGTTTGTAGTTTTTTTTTTCTCCATTTTTTTGCGTCAATGATAATTTTCTCTTAGCAAATTTCTTATGTCGAAATTCGGCTGATTAATATTGATTTTTAGAATTTTTTGGAAAAAATTTAAAAAACACACAAATTCAAAACGTATAATTTATTTTTCGTTTACAAAAAAAAAAAAAAAAAAAAAAAACAATCATGTATCAGACATGCCGATTGAATAAAATACCAAATCCATCTTATTTATCGTAACAATTATTATGATTGTTATAGGTTTTTAGATTCTTAGACTTCTTATTTAGATGCTATAAAATTCGATGGTTCAAATGGTCTCAAAAGATGTATGTATGTTACAATTCTTTTCATTATTCTTCGAGAGATGTCGAATTGTATGAATTCATTGTAAAATTATAAGTAAAATGATACTTTTTTTTTTCTTTATTAAGAAAATGATATACAACTTGTGTGTAACACTGGCCATCACTGGCTACTAACTTAGATCTCATTAGTCATTATGATTTGACATAAACACTAAATTATGTCAGTTCTGATTAGTTCTATTGGTTGATCAGTTCTGATTATCATTTTGTTTATACTCAATACAAATAAAAGAAAATATGAGATGTTTGCAATTTATGTTTATCCTCTCATTGCATTGCCTTAGATTTTCATTCTCATTCTCTCTCTATCTCTCTCTCTCTCTATCTCTCTCTCTCTCTCTATCTCTCTCTCTCTCTCTCTCTCTCTCTCTCTCTCTCTCTCTCTCTCTCTCGGCATTTGCTTGTATATTTGTATGTGATTTGGCTGATCCATTTCACTTGTTCAAGTAACCTTAAACTTATTATCTTATAAAAGTTAGTCCTGTGTGAGTATTAAATGTAGAATGACGTTTGGTTTAAGGCGAGACATATGGTGGGGGCTTTCTATATGATGGTGTTACTGGTGATTTGCCACGCGATTCTCGTCCGCTCATTGCAACAGCTGGTGGTGGTATATAGTCTTCTAAATCTTCATGATCTATAATTGAAAGAATAAGAAACGAATGTCTCAATCAATTTATAATTTGTTTTGTAAATTTGAATGGTAAAAAACATACCGTCTGGATTTGTGCTATTGTATGATGGAGGTAAAAGTGGTGGTTTTTCATCTTTCAAAATGATTGGCGATTTGTTTCCAATTTCTGGTTTTTCATCCAATTCATCTTGAAAGATGACAGGTATGCCTTTTGAACGGAACGCCCGGCGTTCTTCTTCGTCTCCAGCTGTAGAATAAATGATTTCGTTATTGAAATATATAAAGGAAAAACCGCGATATATTTGCAAAACAAGAATAGGTAAGAAGTGCAGAAATAAAAAAAAAAAAAAAAGATAGAGAGGAGAGGAGAAGGGAGTGAGAGAGAGGGGGTGAGGGGATGAGGGAGAGAGGGAGAGAGGGAGAGAAAGAGAGAGGCAGTGTGAGAGAGAGAGTTAGTATGAAAAGCCGACATTACCATACTTACCAAGCTCCATTTTGCCAGTCATTCTTCGGCGATGTAAAACACAGGCAATGATACAAGTTAAGAAAAGCATTGCAAATATGATAACCGCTGGAAGAATAAATGTAAGTAGATGATCATCTTTGATATTGAATGTATCGGTATCATCTGGTTTAAGTGGTATATTTGCCAAACGTGTTTTGCTTGTATCTGTTGATAGACATGGTCCCGTCGGTGCCAAATTAATTTTAACTAAATTTCCAATGATATCTTTGACACGCGAACGAATTGTGCCATCCGCAAACATTAATGCATTTTTTAATTTATCAATTTCCTCAGTTGGACAAACATTGTGTGGCCGATGTAATGTTGTATTGAAAAATGTAACATGTGTTGAACCAGTTATATGAATTTTACGAATTGAACGAATTTGAATGTTTGATGTTGTTGGATCAAAGAAAATTTTTGCTATATCTTCGATAAATCGACGTTGTATTGCCGAATTATTAAAATCTTCATATGGCATATCCAATGTAAATTCGAATGCTGTACTGTATTCACGATGTTGTGGTTGGCTAACAACAACTACAAGTGCATCAGTTGCTTGTAAACCTTCACGATCTTCGGCTACCAAAACATATTCACGTTGACCAGCATCGCCAAATTTCGGTACACCATAAAATTCTTGATTTTTTGAATCAAATTGTAACCAATGTTTTGGATCCAATTCGCTGCGCTCGTAATTGAGTAAATTTAATTTCAAATCAGTTCCATCTTCTGGATCATAGAATGTATCCTAAATGAAATTTTACAATTGAAAAATGTTAGCCATTTTGTGTTTCCAAATTTGAATAGGGGGAGATAGAGAGAGAGAGAGAGAGAGAGAGAGAGAGAGAGAGAGAGAGAGAGTGCAGAGTATTTATGTATAAAAACTTACCGAAGGTACTTTGAATACGAGCAATTGATTGATCGTTGCATTAACACGGTCAACTTGATTACGTGCAATTGGTGGATAGTTTTTCATGACATGTTGTGTTGGTTTTGGTGCGGTTGGTTTAACCGTTTCCGGTTTTGAGCATGTTCCAATTGTTTTACCTTCAACTGATTTGATTGACATTTGCGGTGAAACTGTTGCATTCAATGCGATTGGTGTTAATTTTTCAATAATGTGATTTAATTGCGTTTCCGGGCAAATATCCTTTGGCAATGAATCATTTGTATATATGAATGTTGCTGAATTTGGATCTTGTAAACCATAACGTATTTCACGAACTAAAACGCTGCTTGTATCACCCAAAATATCAACAATTCCTTTAATTAAACGCATTTCCCAATCAACATTACTGGCAAATTCGCTCAACAATTGAACACCAATGATAATCTCATGATTTACACTTCGATATGATTTATGCTGTTGCACTGATACGACCAATGGTTCGATAACACTTTGATTTTCACTATCGGTAGCTCGCAATTGAAATTCCCATCTAGAAACAGCATCTTCAAGTGGCCTGTGTACAAAAAGTGTTCACATGTCATTTTTTTTTTTTTTTTCATTTTTTTTTCATTTTTTTTTTTCATTTTTTTCATTTTTTTTTTTACTTCTATTTTTATGTTTCACTTTTTACTTACAATCCATAAATTTGTTTATTTTCCGGATTAAATTGAATCCATGATTTAGCATCAAGTGGTTTTTCATTTTTATCCAATAGTTCAAGTTTTAAATTGCTACCATCTTCAAGATCATAAAATGTATCCGTTGGTACAATATGAGTGAATGCCTTTCCAGCGGTCCATGCAACTTTTTGTAATCGTGATTTAACAAATGGGGCATTATTAACAATGATTTCATCAGTAAATGTTGTCGTTGGCACCGTTGTTGTCATTTTTGTAGTTGGTAATACAGTGGTTAGCACTGTTGCTTTTTGTGTTTGTATTAATTCGGGTGTTGTTGTTTCTTGTGATGTAGTTGGAATAATTGTTATCTGAAACATCAATGTTTTTAGCTAATAATTGCACACGACAATTGTGAATGTGAATTTTATTAAATTACTCGAAATCACAAAATAGAAAAATAAATATTAAAAAAAGAAAAGATAAATATTAATATTCATGTTGGTCTCTTACCGGTGTGGTTGCATTTTGTATGGTTTCTAATGAAGCATCAATTTTTGATTCTAGTTTTTTGTTACTTTTAATATTACCCTCATCATCGTAATCATAATCATCTTCACTTAAATCTTGTTTATTATCAATCGTTTCTTCATTGTGAACGTTATCGATTTGTTTCGGTACTTGAGATGGTGCTTCAGCGATATCAGTCTAAAATAATGCAATAGATATGATCAAAATAAAAATAATTCAAATTAGTATGATTGTTAAAAAAATTGATTCTAATTTATCCTTTATCTCGTATCATAAATGATTAGTTATTTACATAATTATACAGTGTACATAAACCAAAATATAATGTGATCTTAAATTAAAATTATTTTAATAGGAAAAATTATATAAATTATTTTCTTTTGAATGAAGAAACAAAAAATTATTAATAAATTATATATATATATATATATTGATATTTATATCAAATAAAACATCCTCAAAACGGAAACCAAATTCAACGCGAACTGCAACGAAATACTATTTGAAAACAATAAAAATCTTGAGAAGAAGAGAAAAAAAAAGAGAGAAAGAGAAAGAGAGAGAGAAATAGAGATAGAGACAGATTTGTTGTTATCACCTTTGCTGGTAATGTTACTTTTGGTGTGGTCACGTCAATAGTGCGAATTGTTGACTCGATTGTTATCGATTCAGAACTAGTGATTGGCACATTTGTGTTAGGGGCCGTTTCAATTTTGTTCGTTATTGAAATGGGTGAATTAACCGTTTGTGAAACGATTGTCGAAAATGTTGTTGATTGCATTTCAGTTGTGTCAACATTTAGTTTTGGTGTCACCGATGCGTAAGATGATTCTCGTAATGTGGTGGATGCGGATGTGGCAGATGATGATATTGTAGTTGTTGATGATGGAGACGATGATGATGATGATGATGATGATGATGATGATGGTAGTGGTTGCTGTGTTACATCCAATGATGTCTATTGCCATTGTGCACATTCCACAGTAAGTTAGTTGTGAATATATTTTGTGTAATTGTTTTTTTTTTTATGATATTCATGTGTGTATATGTGTTTGTGTGTGTGTGTGTTTGTTTGTAGAATGGTGTGAATATTTTCATATGTGATTTCATGTGTGTACATCGCGATGAAAAAAGAATACAAAATGGAAACATTGAAAGTATATTTTGGTTAGTAACATGAATAAACATTGATTTTGCATTGGAAAATGATTATATTAATAGCAAAACAACCAAAATGAAAAGAAAGAACAAAAATTGAAAAAAAAAAAAAAAAAAACGTAAACACAATCGTTAGAATCAATCACCATTTCTTTGTTATTGAAAAAAGAACCCAAACGTAAAATACAAAATCCAAACCAAAGCAAAAAAAAAAAAAAAAAAAAACGAAAAAAAATAATTAAAACTCCGAACAGCATGCAAAAGCCCAAGAACCAAAGTATTTGTTGCGCTGAAACCCCTCAATTAAGATAAAGAAAAGGATAAGGCGCAATGTATCTATATATATGTATATGTATATTATATAGAGCAAAAGAAAAAAAAAAAAGAATG
Source organism: Resseliella maxima (assembly GCA_029041755.1). Classification (NCBI taxonomy): domain Eukaryota; kingdom Metazoa; phylum Arthropoda; class Insecta; order Diptera; family Cecidomyiidae; genus Resseliella; species Resseliella maxima. The sequence continues at coordinate 694,861 of JAQOWM010000541.1, read as the reverse complement.
CTTAGTGTGACGGAAGAAAGGAAATAATTTTTGGTGCTGATTTACGGACAATTTTGAAACGAAAAAGAAAACATAAATGATATGGAAATATGTGTATGTTTGTATGTGTATGTATATATGTGTGTGCTGCTGTTTGCTTTTGCAATAGTATAAGAAGATAGAGTGCGGATTGGGAATACAAGTCTTACCTTGGCAGTTTCGAGACTTATCGTAACATCATCGAATCCATTATTATTATCATTATTATTATTTATATTGCTATCGTCAATATCGATGGATGCGTAAATGGGTTCATTTGTTTTTACCACAGCCATAGTGGTTTTTTCTTTATCATTTTCAATGTGAACGGTGGCCAATTTTCCATTTTTCATTGAATTATCTTCAATAACATAATCAGTTTCTTGCGCATCGCCTGAATTCCGTTCATTAGCCGATTGTTTTGGTTTAATAACAATTGCATCATCTTCCGAAAATGTTTCAACAATTGGCACAAAACCATTGTTTACATCAAATGAATCATCGGTTAATATGACATTTTCAGTGGCCATTTTACGTTCATTTTCAATTTGTTTTAACTCTTGTTGAACTTCTTTAACATTTTCATTATTATTTTCAATTGTTTTTGTAATGACCGATTTCAATTGTGTAACCTCCTCTTGGATTGATGATTGTTCACTGGCTAACGTTTGTGTTTCAATTGGTTTCGATTTTGTTTGTTGCATCTTGTCCAAATCGATGATGTTACGATCAGCCGCTTTCTCAATCGACCCGGTCGAATCGAAAGCGCTCAATTTTTCATTGATTAACTTATCGTTGTGATCTTTTTTCGAAAGCTATAGGCAATGAATATGGTGAAAATACAGAAAGATTATAGAAATGATGGGTTTTGGATTTTTTTCTTTTTTATTCTTTTTTTCTTTTTTTTTTCTTCTTTGTTTTGGGTTACGCTTCAATTTTTCTTTTATCCTTTTGTTAAATATTGTTGCTGTAAATCATAATATGATTTACTCACCAAAGTCAGCACACACTGTATGTGGTTGACTTTGGGTGTCATTTTGAACAACAACAATAATAATAATAATAATAAAGAAAACTAGTCATGAAATAGTTTAGTGAATGGGGAAAAGTGAATTTATGACAAGATAGAGACAACAACACTACCAGTATTTATTAGAGATGGAGAGATTTTTTTTTGCCAATAACAATGCAAACAGCTATGGGATTTTAGTTTAAAGCTAGGATATTGTCTAATGGAAGTAGTCAAAAGTAATAACAGCGCATAATGACAGTGTAAAAGACAGTGGCAAGGGAATACAAATATATCAGAAGCAAGAATATGTGTGAAAGAGAAGAAATAACAGTAATAGAAACAGTATTATCAGTAGTAGTATCTAATTTGGATAGAGAGATGAGCACATAGGTCGTAACATCGCTATCCTACTTATGGATGAAAATGTAACATATAATCATTTTCATTGACAATAATAGCTACTTTGAAACAATGTAAACCTATCAACCATTTCTTAAATGATGTTATGTATATTTGTTAAACAATATGCATGTAAATATTTCTAGAATGTAACAGAAATGAAACGAAACGAAACCAAACCAAAATGAAATGTCTAAATACTATTTTAATGACTTTAGTGTGTGTTTGTGTGTGAAAGAGAGAGAGAGAGAGGTAGACAGATCGGAATTATGGTTTAAATAAAATAATAATTAGGGAATAATATTAAGATAAAGTATCTATGATCGATCGAACACAAACGAAAGAGCATCAATCAGATGTGAGTTTGGTTTGCGGATTAAATACAATACATGAAAATTTAAAAAAAAAAAAAAAAAAATAGACAAAAATAACGAAATGCCTCAAATCACTAAAGCAAAAATATTACCGGTCAGTTTTTTCTATTGTTTTCTTATTTTTATTTGTTATTCATAAATCGAAAGTATCAAAACTCAAAAATACGAAATGTTCGTAACAAACAAAACAGAAAACATAAAGTAGAAACCATAAAAAAAAACAGGGTTAATAACTATCAATAAGGTCAATTTTTCATATTCCAAATCTCATTCAAACGAGAATTTATTATTTTTTGAAACATTACCAATAGTTTTGATTAATTTTTTTTTTTTTTTCACTTATGGAAATTTCACTCAAACAACTAAGTTTCTCTTTAAAAAGTCGATTATTTTCTCTCATTCTAATCTGACTACATTCCAATGAAGAAAATATGAAGAAAACACATGGCTTAAAAGTAAACCGCAACTAAAATGATTACATTAAATCATATATGCCATAATACATACCGTTTCATCGCCATGATGATGACGATGCGGATGTTCATCAACTGGTGCTGTTTCGGTAGGTTCATCATTTTCGCTAAAAAAAAAAATGGGCAAAGAAAAAACGAAATATTTTTTTTTTTTCTCTCTCAAAAATAAAACATTCACAATATATACAATTCAAAATGGAAAAAATTTTCATCAAATTATTCAAAAAGACATTTGTCTTTAAGAATGTGTCAAAAAGATATGCAAAATAGAAATCCTTGAGCTTAAAGCGGATTGACATATTCAATATGAATACTTACTCATCGTAATAATCGTATTCATCCGATTCACGGGCATTTTGATCGGTGGGCTCTTCACGCTTATTTCGTGGCATTCTGAATAAATGAACATTAATTTAAAATGAAAATTCAAAAATGCTTCTGGTTTCATTTCTTTGTGTAATTGGTTTTGAAGCGAAATTTATTGTTAACAAATTCACTAAACCTACCGGTAATTTGATTTTTTTTCCCAAATACACCACCATTCGAAATTCAGTCCGGACGTTAAGCTAATTAAATTTTCGTCCATTTGACGCGAAATATCTTCAGCAATTGTGTTACCGGCTGTAAAATAATTATTGCAACCAATCTGTTTCGTAGTCGAGGACAAAATATGGAAAACGTGGAAAAAAAGGTCAAAAAAAAAAGAAAAAAAAAAATCAAATATCATTTGGAAAAAAAAAGAGAATAAGTAGAAAAAGTCGACCATGTTAAAATCAATTATATGAGCATTACATTGATGATAATGGTTTGATTTTGGCACGCAATATTACTTACCACAAATTCAAGTTTTCCGAAACGTTTACGGTTTCTTGGTATATGTGGACCTTTTTGAATAGAATTCTTTTCCATTTCCAAAATGTCACGCTGTATAATATTGGTTGTGACCATCAGATCCTATATTGAAACCATTATTATATTAACGAAATCGATTGATTTTCCTCAAATGTGAATGTTAGTAATGAAAAAACTAAAATTTTGGTAAACGAAACAAAAACAAACCTTTGGCACATTGAACCATTTCGATAATTTACTTAGAGCTCGATCACGTTTACCAACAACAATATCATCCCAGTTATTCTTTTCCAGAATCAATGAGAGCATGATTTTTTTTGGTGCATTTGTACAAGCTGCCAATTCCTAGAAATAAACACATGGGCAATTTTATGAATAAGCAATTTAATAATTGAGCAATTTACGAACAAAAAGAAAATATCAAAACGTTGGTCGAAGAGAATAAATTTTAAAATTAAATTATTTATTGTTGATTTTTTTTTTTTTTTTTTTTTTTTTCGAAAAACAAAATTACATTATTTTGGTGTAAATGTTATAAAATACCTTTTTGTATGTTGCATCGTCAGATGATTTCATTGGTTGAGTAGATTTAGCCTTAAAAAAACAAAATAGAACGACAGAAAAAAGAATTAATCAAATGAGAAACATATCGACACATCGTAAATTATTCAATTTTATGCAATATCTCAATGTGATGATGAAGTTGACGTGACTTTTGTTCATTTTCCTATCGTCATTACTCATCATTTTGTGCATCAAACAAACGACAGCTAATTAAGGCATTGTTATGCTTGAAAAACTATGATCATCATGTGTTTTAATGTGCATGCATGGCTCTTTTTTCGTGGTCAATTAATGTTAATCGACAGCTCAATTCCCTGTCAGAATATTTCTCTGTCACTTTATTTTGTATATTCCAACAGCATGTCACACAATTCGATTTGTTTGGACGAATGAATTTCTCTCTCTCTCTCTCTCTCTCTCTCTCTCTCTCTCTTTCTCTCTATCTCTTTCTCTCTTTCTCTCTCATTGTTGCTCATTTTTGGTCAATTCCAATTTTTATTCCCATAAAAAAACATTTCGCCTTTAAACAGATGCAAAATACGAATTGATCACATCCTAGCTAAATTTCAATAAGCTACCGAATAAATGTAGCAAATTAATCTGAGATCGTCCCCTATGCAATCGCACTTTGTATACTATTTCACTATCTCTGTGCGGTAGTCTGTTTTTTTGTATATTTTTCCCTCATTTTAGCATTTGTTATTTTTGAGTTTTTATTCTGTTTTATTTATGCGATTGTATCGGTCATTGGCGTGCGCTTGAGAACGCGTTCATTGCTCAGTAATTAAATCGACACAAAATATCGAGCTTCAATGAGCATGGGCATCGTGCAATGCACTGAGAATGTCACATATCAATGACAATATAACCATTAAATTGACTAAACAAATTCTCTTTCGATCTATCATTCACATGCTCTCTCTCTCTCTCTCTTTTTTTTCCCATTTTTCATTGATTTAATTTTACTATTAAATTTTCTGGTCTATTTGTATGTTGCTTAACATTCTGACTGACATATCTGGAGTAACGACTGATGATAATTGTTTTGTGAGCAATATTCTTCATTTTAAATACATGATTTAATATGCACATTAAAATAAATTCAGTCAAATATATGTATATATATATCGTGCGAAAGAAATGCGTGTATATTTTTTTTTTTGTTGTTGTTAATATTGTTTATGTTATTCGCTGTTTCTGTTGTTTTTATTATTTTAGTTGCCGGAAAGACGGGCAGAAATGCAACTATCTCGAATATTGTACGCATTCTAATTTATATGTGTAATAAAAATAACATTTAAATTAAAATGACAAACAGCAACACAATGAATAAGAAATGCAATATGAAACTGAGCTTTGGGAGTGTTTTTGGGAATTTCATTTTGTGTCTGGTTTTATTTTTTCGTTGTTTTTTTTTTTTTTTTTTTTTTCTTTCTACTCTATTTGTGGCTCTGTTTTTGTCAAAATCGATTGAATTCGAATATTGAAAGATAAACTAAACAATGGCATGGAAATAGTGTTGAGAATTGTACACAAGAAATGAGTGAGAGGAATGGTGCTCAACTAAATCAGCTGCTTGATATGTTTATGTGCATTTATGTATTTGAATTTCTACTTGTATTTGTTATTTTAAATATATTTTATATCAATAGTATTTTGGTATTGAATTTTAAGTTTGCACCGATGCATAGAATGAATATGAGAAAAAGAAATAATAAGCGAGAGCAAGAGACTAGCAAATGAATCGTGACAGCTGCTACTTATGCTACTGTACAAATTCAATGCAATAAAATAAATTTTAATTTGTTAAAAATCCACATTTTACGGGCTAACTCATTCCTCTTGCCCTTTTTTTTTTTTGGCTTTCTCTCTTCTCAATTATACAATTTTGTGTCGCATTATGAATGATTTGTTCCTTAAATTATACGCATCTTATGATCATTGAATTTCACCGTATTTTTCGAAAAAGCAATTCTCTAAAGTGCAACGAATTGGTATGTTTAAAATGAAATGAGCGAAAATGTTGGGAAAAATCCGCAAAAGTTGCAAAGCATCATTAATTTTGCCGGCAGATTGTATGCGTGTATATTTGTGTGCGGTTTACTGGATGAACAATTAAACACGAATCACATTTAAACTTGGAATATTGTCGACAGTAAATGGTTTAAATTCTGTATTATGTTTCTCATTGTGGGTGTATTTATACGAAGAAAAACGCTAGTTTCAACACATTTGACAATGGTTTCCGTGGCCGCACTCCATTTTTCACTAAGCAATTTAACATTTTACAATATGCTAAACATAAATAATTCATTTTAATGGGCATATGTGAAGTAAACACAAATTCAGATATAAAACATTTTTTTTTGTTGTTGATTTTTTCTACTATTTTCGTTGGTTATGGCTATTATTGTTGTTGCTGGTGTTTAGAAATGCAATTTTGGCGTCAAACTTTTTATTACGATTGTGATGTCACTTGAAGAATAATGTGTGCAACATTGGAAAACGACCGATATTGTCAAACAATTTAACAGCATGCAAATGGATGAAACGTGTACTGTGCGCATTGTTAACATTTGATGATACCCATTGATTGTTGAATGGTTTGGTCATACAGTTCCATATGTTCGAACAAAGGTTGTGCTCATTTTACCATATTACGCACATTTGCCAAATGGTCGAATCGATCAACGGCAAATACTAATACAAACACGAATATATATATGCACACACACAGAGAGACACACAGACACCAAATGCATGCATTGAACCATCAACAATCGTGTATACATTTTCGGCACATGTCCAATAATATAATACATATAATCCCATTATACTTGTGAAGTGTTTTATGAAATTCCAGTTTTTATTACAATTTTCATGCCTTTTTTTTTGCCTTCACTTTCTGGGTATGTCCATTTATCCATTTATCTAAAGCAATCTGAGTCACTGTCGTTTTGTAATCTTTAGCATTGTCTCTTTCTCTCTCAGCATTTATTATCGCTTTCACTTATTTGTCGAATGATTCGTTTTCACAAATTCAACATAAAACATTTAGTTGTTTCATTTTACGAGTTAAACAGCATCCATATTCAACTCTCAGTAAATTTTCACAAATAAAGTCATTTACATTTTATTTGTTCAATCAGTTCCTTTGATTTAACTCGTAAAATTTCTAAGTGGAAATAATGTCCATGGTATGCCTATTCTGCTGTGCAAATAATTCAGGGAAATAGAATGGCATTGTACACTAATTTGTTAATTTCATTTGATTGTGTCCAGTGTATCGGATGCTTCAATTCGGTTAAAATTGCAAAAAGAAGGATAGCATCCTTGTCTTAATTGCATACCATCAGACATTGCATTCAATAATCACATTTTGAAATTCTTGTAAAAATTGATGAGTTATCATTCTCAATAAAATTTAATGATGTTATACAACATTTGTCGAAAGGCCGAAATGTGCATGGTATATGAAATCAAACCATTAACGTCCATAACGAAAAATTGAAACAAAAAGAATAAAAAAAAAAAACACTAGAAAATGGGACATACTATCGTGTGTATGTTTGTTATTTTGAATTTTAGTGTGAAATAAGATAAATAAAAGTGATAGAAAATGGAAATGGGTGCAATAACAATGCTGACTAAATGACACAAAAGGTAGAAATAAGAGACAGACAGACAGAGAGATTGAGAGAGAAAGAGCGGGAGAGAGAAATTGAGAGAGAGAGAGAAAGAGAGAGAGAAAGAAAGAGAAAGAAAGAGAAAAATGAACACACAAATACAATTTAATTTAGGCTGGAAACCATGAAAATGATGAGAAACTGGAGAAGCGCCTGATGCACATAACAAAACAGAGTAGAAGAAAAAAAAAAAACATCAATAGCAACTAGAAAAACATACAAAGTTAACGAGTATGAGCGCACAGGTGATAGCGATAGCATTGAGCCATATGCGAGTCGAAGGAAACAATTGAAATTTTATACAATTTCTATTCTATGTTTGCCTAGTCACAATTCTCTTTCTTTCATTCATTCATTATATCATTCAATATTCTATTATGGGAGACGTTTCGGATCGGAAATCAAATAAAATTATTTTTAGTTCATCTGCCTTTTTCGAGCACCGAATTTTAGCATCTGCCATTGCGTACTGACGCAATAAACGTGTTGTCGGTCAGATTTTGTACTTTTATCAGTTTGTGTGCACAGATTGTGTTGGAAAATTCTATAGAAAATGCAAGATGGAGAGAGCAAGAGAGAGAAAGAGAGAGAGAGAGATAATGTGAAAGAGAGGTAATCTCAAGTTTAACACACGTTCAGAGTAATGTGAGGCGTTTAGAGTTCGAATTGAGAATTGTTATGATCATTTGATTGGATTTAGTGCGTATGCGTATTTTATGTATAAAATATACACATCAAAGGGATCAATGATAATAAATCAAACAAAAGCTAAATGAACCGTAAAACAAATCGTCATGAAATTGAAATGAATGCTAAAACTATCTGTCTGGCTAGAAAATGGAAAATCGCAATCAAATTGACGGAACAAAAAAAAAAGAGAGAGACAGCTAGATAGAGAGAAAGAAAATCGCCGATAGCGATAGCAATTGCAACAGAATATAGTCTTATATTAGTTTGGCTTACCTGTAAACCATCGTTGAAAGAATGAGCTCGCGGCACGCTCAATTCAATCTGTTCCGCATTGATGGTGAAAATGGCAGTAGTCAGCAAAAGAATCGCACTTACGACCCACATTTGGCCGATACAATATCGTTGACAATTCGATGATTGCATTTCTTGCATATTTTTAGTAACACATGCACTTTGTTTCCTTATCAACGAAACAATTTTTCGCCGCTATTTTATGGCGCTCGTTTGTTTGTCTCTCGTTTATGTATGTACTTAACCGTTCACTTCGACTGATTACACTTATTCAGCGCTTTCCCTTGTTCAATATTTTTTCTCTTGTTTATTTGTTTGCTAGCTCGGGACGAAATTCAATCGTTTTATTTATTATTATTATTTTTCTTCAGTTTCTTCACGGCACGAGGAAGAGAATCAACGCAAAAGTTAAGAAAACGGTACGATATAGCGTTTGCAAAATCCAACGTATAAATTCTATTTTATCAATAAAATTACACCGATGAAAACCAATTCCACGGCTACAATTTGTTTATTTTTGTGATAATATCACCACAAATGTCGTTATTTTGTTGATTATGTGAATTTTTTTTCCCCTCACTTTGGTTTGTCGCAAAGATATTATTTTTTTTTTTTCTTTCTTTTCGTTCAACACTTTAATTTCACTTTTTTATACACACATTGGAATCACATCAAAGCAAACAGGATGAAAGAAAAAAAAAAAAAAGAAAAAGAATTTGCACACATTTATCTCATCAAGTTTAGTCATACTAAAAGACATGCGCAAGCACAAAAATCTATTTAACTTAAAAATGTGTGTTCATTGTTGATACACTGTTGTATTTTATAGTTTTAACATGAAATGCATTGAAAAATATTCTCCGTTTTAATTTGTCAGTCAGTTCATTTAATGTTCATCGACCGAATAAATATTTCATCTATATTTCAAATATGCAAAATTTTTGCTAAATAAACACACGCATTTAAATTCTGCCCGGGGAAGAATGTTCTGCCATATAAACACACTATGCAAGAGCAACAGAGTGATTAAATGACAATTATTTTGTTGGAAGAATATGATGATAAACAATAAATGTAGAAGAATGAAATGCTGACGATGACGATGACGATGAGTGAAGAATAAGAATGAAATCTTTAATAAATTTGATTCTTTCTTTCTATGTTTCTTTCTTTCTTCGTTTCAGTTGATTTGTTTAAACAGCGACTGTTCGATCTCGATCTGACTCACTTCACAGAACAAACGCAAATGAATTAAAATGCCGAGGGTAGAGATTATAGTGGCTTTGTATACTGTCGTCGATTGCTCTTGCAAGTGTTACCCGCTCAAACAGTTTATACTTTTTACACACGCATATAAACAAACACACAAACACAAACTCCTCGTTTTCTCTTTCACTCTTGGATGGTTGTTTGCGGTATAAATGTGTGTAAATATGTGTGTATTGGCTGCCAATGTGCTTTAGTTGTTCTCACAAAATATTGCTGTGTTTCCCGATCAAGCCACATTCGATGAATATGCTACTACGGTCGTTTCGATTGTGCTATTGATACGTTTTATTCGTTTTACTTGCTTTGTTTATTTACTTGAAACGTTTTCATTTCATTCGGGTTCAATTCAGTTGGTAAAATGATTATTATTATTATTATGAATATGAGAGTGTGTTTTTATGATGGCCGTGTGCCCGTCCAACTGTTTTGCCAGCGTTGTGTTATGATCGCATCAAAATCTCAATCTATAATTGAAAATGAAAACAAGAAAAGAAAGAAAATCACTCATTAGAAAACAATACGAATAGATGAATTGAAAAATATTTGAAAATATATTGAATTTGTAACCGAATTCAATTTGGACAAAAAAAAAAAAAAAAAAAAGAAAAAAAACTAAAAACAAATCGGTGTCATGCTCTCGTTCTAGTTCCTACGAAATGAATGGGAAATATTTCTTACTAATATTAGTAAGAAAAAAAAGGGAAATTAGTTGAAATATGCGCGGATGAGGTCAAGGGTTTCATTGCATGTATCGTCATTTACTGTCACAAATCAGCCCAGTTCAAACTGACTTGTGACTGTCGATTCAAATTGTTGTCGATTAACATATACCGCATAATCACCAACCATGATAACATTGCATCTATTTATTGTCTTGAATTACTGTTTATTAAATAATGTTTGGCGATGACACAGTTTCTCCAGCTCATCTTTGTTCAATGAATATGTATATTCTTTTTTTATTCACTTTTGCCGTAGTCAACATGATCATATCAATTGATTGTTATTTCTTTCCCCTTTAGGTCAGTTGGAATGGAATGTGCGCTATGTGCAAGTTTTCAATGAATGGTTTCATATTTGTTGGTGTGTTTATGCATCTATGTTGTTTGTATGGTGGCTTTTTTTTTTTTTTTTATAAAAAATGCAATTTATGATGATGGACTAAAGAAACGCTAACAATGAAAACGATTAAACTCAATTGCCGTTTCTCAATGAATTGCGCGGCAAATTGATGCAATAAATGGTTCTCATCTTTATCACTATTTTATTTTTTTATGCATTGATTTGCAAAATTCCATTTAAATCAAAATCAATGACATTTCACACATATTGATTACAATATCCTCAGAAGCGATTTAAATAACAACAACAACAACAACAACCACAACAATAAAAAAAAGCGATTAACCACCACGATTTGGTTTTTCGCTCATGCATGCATAAAAAAACCCCAGGGGTATTAACATTCAAATTTAAAAATTCAATTTCAATTGAGTTTTCAAAATTTGGACAAATGCAATTGTATAGCATCATTTATTGATTGTGATAGTTTCAGCTGTCGCAAAAATTTGCTTCAATCGTTTGTTTTGATGCATGTGGTTTATGGTTCAAAGGCATTTAACCACATAAAACGAATTCATTTAACCACATAAAACGTATGCTGGTTTAAATGATGCTAAACAACAACAACAACAACAACAACACCATCAGCAGCAGCATTAGAAATGAGAATAAAAAATCAATTTTGCATGGCAACATTTATTTCAACATAATGAGTCAACAACGGCAAAAAATCAATTTCAATTCAAAGTTATTTACTTCAGCTGCACCTAATGAATGTGTGCTTGTCGCTTGCATTTAGAATGATTCATCGAACGTTTGATTCGAAACCGAAACCGAAAGGAAAAAAAAACGAAATTGATTTCATTAAATGTGTTTGTGGGATGTTTGTCGGTTTGGAAAAGTAGGCTTCCGGTTTCTTTGCGTTCGAGTGAACGTTTATTCTTCTTCTCTTTTTTCATTTTTTTTTTTTCTATTTGTAATAAAAAAAATAAATTGTTTATAAAATGGAAATGCAGAGAGTGTTCGTGTACAAACAAATCTATCACAATTCAATGTGAAATCATTTTCAGTTTCTCGCAATGAATCTATGAATAGAATCACATATTGATAGATCATGTGGATTTTCAATCGTTTAAGTAGTATGCAAAACGATTTGACATAACAAAATATTCAAATCAATAAGTGTATTGATGATGCACATCAAATAGCAATCGGCTTATCCCGTCGTCGTCGTTTCCAAAATTGGCTGCCGAATGACAATGAACAATAACAATGCATACAAACAATTTTCCGCTCATTTTGAATAAATAGAATGAGAGACAGAGAGAGTGAGAGAGAGAGAGAGAGAGAGAGAGAGAAGCAGTTCAAAATGGTTTTTAATTCGTTTCGATGAGTGTGAAAAGATTCAATTATAAAATTAGAACGTTTGACGGAAACGCAGCGCAACAGGAAAAACGGCCAAAAGTGGAAGAAGAAAAAACACACACAAACACACACACACACAGACACATATGCACAAAAGTGGCATTGCTGTAAAGTAATTAGTCATGTTGCATGCAAAGTATTTAAGGTGCTGGACGAAACGTGTAATTGTACGCTTGCAGTGCATTCATAATCAGTTAATGTTAGATAGTGTTTTGTATAAACATGATGGTGCTATAATAGATTGTTCAGTATGCAACAATATGAAAATGGTTCATTTTCCCTTTTATTTTCACTCGAATATTTTGTGTGGCAAATACATCAGCTGCAATTCACCATGTTATTTTCCATTTTTGGCACGCGGCAGACAGAACTAACGGGAAAAGCAAACACCACACACAAACACACACACACACACACACACACACACACACACACACAAATACAGCAGAAACACAAAAACGCAATTGCATGTTTGGCTGAAAACGTAATTTCAAATTAGGCATTTTTTGTTTTTTCTTTCAAGAATTTTCAATTGGCCTCTCATCGTCATCGTCACTTTCAGTACATTTTGATGTAAATGATTATGCATCTGATTCAAAATGTGACTCTGACTTCTTTCATGTGAATACAAAATGATGTGTGGATGAACAAAATGAAGATTGAGTGAGAGAAATTGTGTTCAAGTGTTTATACTCATTTATCATATGCAATCATAGAATATCGTGTCATGCATTTGTTATTAGCATTCAATGTATTCGTACTTTGTTTCTTTATATACACATTTATGATCATTTCTGATTTTATTTTTGCCGTTTACATTAACATTTATGCCTTTTTATTACCCAAATAAATGTACACTGTACACTATGCACGCGTTCACACCGCATGAGTGGAAAACTCAATGCAAACTACAAATTGTAATGAGGATAGCACTGAATTTTTAGCTATTGAAACAGAAACGGAGAAAATGAATAGAAGAAAGTTAAAAAGATTGATGGAGCGACAGAGATAGATTTAAAAGACAGTGTGATAACTTTAAGTTTGTTTTACACATATGCACACAATAGCATTCAAACGAGAAAATATGTCAAAAAAAAAAAAAAAAAAAAAAAATAAAAAAAAAAAAATAAAAATAAGAATGAAAAGCGAAAAAGAATGAAAAGAAAAACACACTTCGTCAAAACATACACATAGCACAGCAACTGTGAATAGAATTGAGCCATTCATAGACAGAGTTCAATAAACTGATCATTCTTTGAGTTGAAATCCAGAAATTCCATAAATTTCGGAACAATTATACGGCGGTTTGAAACATAAAATAACAAATTAACTGGATGTGTACTGACTTCGTATTGACACGATATTTCAAATTTCTTTTTATTATACATACAGGGAAAAAGAGACAGCGAACGAAAGAGAGAGAGAGAGAGAGAGAGAGAAAAAAGAGTTATGATTAAAAATGGATTTCGTGGAAAATTATGACTTGCCTGTTGCAGGAATAGAAAGCGAGAAATGCCTTTTAATGTATATTTATTGGGGAAATGTGTGTTTGGTTTTGAAAGGAGTTCAAGTGAATTTTAAATGATTTCAATTGCATTTGGTGCGGTGTGAATGCTATTCATTTTTTTTTTTTTTCGTTGCCACTTGAAAGTGCATTCAAATGCATTTTTCATGGTGGCCATGAAATGGCACGCATTTCGGCACATTGCGTGATCGTTCATATGTCAAACGAAAGAACACTGAAAAAAAAAAAAAAAAATCAAACGAATATTGTGTGATGTGGGTGTGATTGTAAGTGCATATGTTTCACGATGCATATTCCACGTATGTAATGTATTTATAATGCCGCGGCGGCAGAGATTTTTCATTTTCCAATATCGATAAAATATTGCTTGTTTAGTTTGGCAGCTCGCGATCGCAATGATTTTTTCACATGCGTCATACAATGTTATTGTATTTTATGCAGTTGTAGCTGCAAACTAATTTCAATTAATATTCGTGCGACGTACACATGAAACATGCAACGAACGCACTATATTTTTGAACACTTTCTTTTTCCAAAGACGCGCAAGAGAGGCATGCATGCCGGGGATTGATACAACCGCCGATTGAAACGATATATGATATATAAAAAAAAAAAAACCAATTTCCGAATTATGAGCATATCCATAAGCGTACGTGTGCTCGAACGTTCGTCTTTTGCACAATTTGTATACAATTTCAACTTTTCTTTCTTCTTCTTCTCCTTCTTCTTCTTCATTTCTTTTCCATCAAATGTTTCTATTTTTAAAATCATAAAGGGAACGATACAGAACGATATTGTGGCTGCGTCTGTGTATGTTTTTTTTGTATCGAATCAAATTCATCAATCTCAAATTCTGTCATCGATTCACTATACATGCATTGTGCATGTGTTATACTTTTGGTTCATTTTTGTCTGTAATTCAAATATATTCAATAATTTTGCTATTTCAAAATAAATACGAAATGAATATTCTGGTTCATTGAATTGCATGCCAGTGAATTGGTGCATCACATCGTTTCAATTTTCGTGCATATGAATCTCAAACAAATTACTTTTCTACATTTTTGAACTATGCTGCGATCGATATGCGTTTGACAGCTTGTTTGAATTGCATCAACAAATAACGAAAACAATGATGCGTGCGCCGTTTTTCAAGCAAATTGATAAATGCTCTTTTCTTACCACTAAGCTACAAATTTTCAACTTGGCCATTCGAATGCATATCATTTTTCATGTGAAATGAAACGAAAACAAAAAAAAAAAATGTTCGTTTTTTTTCTCTTTTAAATTCTTTATACGTTGTCATTGTTATTGTTATTTTTTCACGCTAACCTATTTATTTTCCATTCAGCATTCAATCATTTTGTGTTTGCATTGTAATCATCAAATAAGAATCTTTCTCCCGAGTGTCAAATTTCGAAGTAGCCACGAAAAAAAAAAAACGATTTCTTGAAAGCTACAACAAACAAGCCACACAAAAACAAAAATGAGAAGGAGAGAAAGGGAGAGGGAGAGGGAGAGACGAAAGAGAGAATATTACTTAAAAGTAAATCCGACATTTTGATTGAAATTATCAAGTGTCTGAAATCATATAAAGAATGTCTTCTTTCGTCGCTTCTGTGATTTTTCAGCTGCTGAAAACATGCACTTTTCCAAACACACTCTTTTTTTTTGTCCTCCTCATGTTCCACAATACACAAGATATTCGAACAAGAAAAAAAAATCTCACGGAAAATGCCTCAACTTATCTGAATAAGAATCTCTTATGGCGCAAAAAAAAAAAAAACTACACAGTATTCGATATCAAGTATTCTGTGCAGTTGACATTTAAAAATAGCCTGTTCACACTTTCAAATAGTTATATAGTATTTAGTACTCTGTTGCTGCTGCAAATGTAGCAAACGAGAACGATCCGACATTCTATTTTCTTTTCGTAATCATTTTAACAGACAAACTAATGGTGGCCGCCACTTTTGTAAATGCCAAAAATAGTTTCGTATTTTCCGGCAGTTGGCATGTTTTTTTTTCTCGCCTTGTCCATACATATTTACTCACTTTCTGGCTCTTCTCCTTTTCATTTTCTATTTGCTTTACATCTTGTTACCTTGATAGCAATACATTGTATTGATTTTTTTTAATGGAATGGCATACAAGAAAATTCGTGATAAGAGTTTTGCAATCGAACATTTTGAATTCAAACAAGCGGAAAATCACCAAAAGAAAAGAATTGCAAAAGTTTGACAGTGCACGTTCAAAACATCATTTTCCAAGCTAGTTTTTTTTCTCTCTTTTCCGTTGAGCTTTTATTTGGTTTTTTTTTTTTTCATTGAAAATAAACCGGATTTTCTTTCGGAAAAAAAAAGAAAAAATGGAGGAAACTTTGGTATAATCCACACCTAATAGTAAGGCACATTCACAACTTAGATCGGTCAATCCTTTCTATTCAACGAAATATGTTTGAAATAACAAATTTTAATAATAATTCGTTCAATGGCTTCTGCTTATTCTTATTTTCTGCATAGCTATAATGCAATTGTGGTCATGTATGTTAAGCTACAAATTATTCAACATTCCTAAATTTAAGCAATAACATGAATTTTTACTCACTCCATAATTTCTCACTTCATAGTCTTAAATTATGAACTCTGTGGATTTCTTTCACTTTGTTTCTTTTTTTTTTTTTTTTTTTTTTTTTGATTTCAAAATTCATTCATGTGCAACATCGAGTAGAACGAAAAAGTTTACTCTATATGAGTTTGTGCTAGTTTCATGTGAATGCTCCCAATTTAGAAGTATTGTGAAAGTATTGCAGGAAAAACTTAATGAGCGATCAACAACAACAACAAAAAACGACGAAAAGTGAAAATAAAAACAAATAACAAAATAAACTTAATAAATTGCTTTGTTTTCATTTTCACGTCTTTGTGACTTTTGTACGTTTCACATTGTTTTTTATGCAATTTAATTTAGTTTGTTTGGACATTTAGTAACTGAAATGTCCACATCTTGCACTATTTTAAATGCTATTTAATTTGATTAAAGAAAAGAAGATTTTGGTCGAGACGTTGCTGTCAGCATTTAAAATTGCCATTAGACAACATTGCAAAGTGAGAAACGAATGAACAAAATCGAAATGAATGGAACATAAAAACTAAATTAAGTGTCGAATATTGGTTTTCTTAATTGTTATTATCAAAATTAAGCGCCCACCACCATCAAACGTGGATACGGATATGGATATAGATACAAGTGGAGAGTGTAATGGGACACACGCGAAAGAAGAAAAAAAAAACAAACAAACGCTGGATACAAAAAAGAAATAAAGTAGAACAGAGACGAGCAACTTGGGATAAAACAATTTTTAAGACATTATAAGTTTTAAACGAATTGACGACAAATGGCTACGTCATGGGAGCATTTAGCCGAAGGAAATGAGATAAAAGTATAAAAAGTCTTGTAAAAGTTTTATGCTCACTCAAACACTCTACTAACAATAATAAATAAAAATGAAATTTGCAAAAATGGACGAATAAAATCCACTAAGAGGTGCTCACAAATAAATTCCTTTGTCTGTCGCATTTTTCACAATTTTCAAAATGGATTACACTTCATTTCAATTCAATTCAATTAAATCGATTTCATTTTGGTGTTTATTTTGATATGTGCCAAATATTTTTTTCCACAACTTTCTAATAACATTGAAAATGGTTCATAAAATTGTTATGCTAAAAAAGTGAAAAGAAAAAAAAAAAAAAAAAAAATAAAATAAAATCAAGAACGAAAAAGTGCCAAAAGCGACAGCATCATACAAAAGAGGAAATTAATGACAACATTCCATTGAATTCGAAGTTGATGAGATTTTCCGAACTCCATTCAACGGTAAAATAAATGAACAGAGAGTGAGAGAGTGAAAGAAAGAGAGAACGGAACCAGAAACACTCTCACTATGGTGTTTGGTAGCACCAAAAAGACATAAATTATCGTTAGTTTAAGCATTTTATTTCACATTGAAAGACAATCTGCTCTACAATGATATCGCATTAAGTGAAATCAATTCACAATGAGCAAAGAAAACGAAACACAAAAAAAAAAAAAACATACACACGCTGAGCAGAGTGAACAGAATAGAATAAAAAAATGCATTTACACAATGTCGCACATCAAAAATGATCAAGATGGTAAAAAAGATATTGCGTAATACCCAAGAAAATCACAGTCGCACATATAAATGAAGAGGAAAAAAAAGTCCAGACTAGGAGAAAGTCAAGAGTGATGGGGAAGCATCGGTAAATATTTGTATTTGCTTTCAGGCATCTTTTCGCCTCTCTTTCTCTCTCTCTCTCTAACTCTATCCGTCCTTTTTCGTGTCTTTGTCTCCCTCTATCTTACATTTCGGTGTAATAAATACAAATTGACATTTCAATTGAAATGAAAATCTTCCGGCCTAGAAAATTACTTCACATACAAATGCCAATAAATTGTCATAAGTGCAAATTGGCTGGTGTTGCTGTATATTTGTTTTGGTTTTTTTTTTCTTTTTGCATCAATATTCTATTCTGCTCATCTCGAGATACATTTTCTCGCCATTCTGGGGTGCTGGAAGTATTTCTCCCTTTCTCGCTTCCATCTTTCACAACAAATCTGTCCCTTAACCAACTGAACAAACTGTTTGTTGTCGTTTAACGTGTTATTTATGCGATCGATAAGACTGAATTTAGGGACCCAAAATTTCGAATTGTGCATGATACGTACTAAATATCAAACAAATGGCACTTTCAACGCCTCTTAATTTATTTATGGGTATCGGTTTTATGTTATTTTAAATAGAACTATGACTTGTTGTGTTTCCCATTGCTGGATGAGAATATTCAAATAAATAATCTCTAAATATTGTTTTCACATCTTTTAAAGGGTATTGTTTCCTTAAAACGATAGAATGGAAATTAAATATCAACAGAATAACAAACTCTTTTTTTTTTATTGATTACTCTCTCCCTTATGCTCTGCCTCTCTTGATCCGCTCTCTGTGATGTCGGATTTACCAAATAAAATCTTTTATTATCATGCAATGTTTATTACATTTTCTTTAAAAACTTCCAAACCAATTGCGTTCTTTATAACTCTTTAAAAATTCGAAAGAACCAAAAAAAAAGGAGAAAAATAAAAGAAAATTCTCTTGATTTGAAACAATATGACAATGTTTGAATGAATAAATGAAAAAAATCACCACCCACGCAACAACAATAAAATAGAGGTTGATGGTGGTTTCTTGGGAAGAGTCATAAAAATTTCCATAAAATGCGCGTCAAAGTCGCAATGATTCTCAGTGGCTGTGTTTTTGGATCAATGGAAATTGCCTCAAACTCAGAATGATTGCATTCTGAAACAATTTCCATTTTTTTTCTTTCATTTTTTTTTTTCTTTTGTTCTTTTGATTTTTTTTTTTTTTATTTTCTTCATCAAATTAACGAAAGCATTTCTTGGTAAATTACGTACATTGTTTACTTGGCATTTGGAACGGTTGAACCATTTATTTTTTTCTTCTTCAACCAAATGGTCGTTGCTATTTTTACGATTGTGTCTGGTACATTCAGTTTATGGGCCGAATCAATACAATGTATTTATTTAATATGGAACAAGGTCGCAAATGCAAAAATTTAGGAAAAATCCAATTCGAATTGATGTATGTCATTTCCCAAATGGCTATCATCATTCTAACTAATAAAAATGATGTGATGATAGTGTGTGTTTGTGTGTGTGTGTGTGTGTGTGTGTGTGTGTGTGTGTGTGTGTGTGTGTGTGTGTGTGTGTGTGTTTTATGGAAGTGAATGAATGAGTAAACTTATGAGTGAATTAGCATGTCGAAATAATAAATAATACTGTTGATTTTCTATACGAGAACCATATATCGATTGTTTTCTGTTTTGTATAGAAGTTTGCATATCGTTAATGTTTTACGGTTGTGCTAGGTCAAAATATCTCACCATATAAATCTGGAATACGCTTATGGGACCATTTCCAGAAGTACAAAATAAACGCCTAAATTGAATAAACGATTTTGTTGTTAAACAACAACATGTACAATTCATGAGGGAATCAACCAAAAGAAAAAAAAAAAATTATGATCTACTTTGTTAAATTAGTTCGGATGTTGTCGATTTGTTGAGAAAGTCAAATTCATGTTTGTTTTCTTTTGAAAATGTCCGGTGTTGGCGGAATACAAGTGTATTTTATTTAGAAAGAAAAAAAAAAAAATTATGAATTGATTAAAACCTTTCGCTTTGATCTGATGCCGCACGAGGCGTATTTTGCGTCGCATTCAATTTTTTCAAATGCCGATAACTTAATAAGATAATTACATTTAATGCGAATGAAATCGTTCACAGGGGGGGGAGGGGGCGAGGTGTTTGGATGGCGGGCAACAAGCAGAGCATCTAAATTAATTATAATGGTAGATAAGACGAAATCAAATAAGTTCATCTGTCAATGTTTTGAATGCGAAAAAGGCCCAGTCTTGTATTCATTTGAAAAGTACTAATGCGACGTTTATTCTCTTGGCATCATATTTTCTCCACTTCTTCTTCTTTTTCTTGTTTTACTTCATACTTTTTGTTTGGTTTTAATGAGAAACCGTTCGAGCATGACAACCAGAAGAGATAAATAATTTGAAAATAAAAAAAATACACACACACACACACACACACACACACACACACACATTAACATCTTCATCAGTTTAAACCGAACGCAGCATTGACAACAAAAATTCCATTGTTGTCAGAAACTAACAATGAAACTGTATTTTTCTTTGAAATGTCCATCATGATGAACCAAACAAACATATAGTTGAAATTGCTTGCGTATACAGATCAAGTGTAAATAGTATAAATTGGGTTTGGTTTTCATTTTATTATCGGAATGCGTTTCCATTTAAGTGCATATAATTGTCGCTTGCAGCTCAGTCACATGGCACAGCAGGCATCAGCTGGCAAGTATTTTTTGGCTTCTTCTTCTTCTTCTTTATTTGATATTTGAACATGTAATTAATCTGACGTTAATTTCGTTTTTTTTTTTTTCTTCTCCATTTTGGGATGCCGATCGGATCGAACAACCGAAACTCATTAATAATGCCAATGTGTTGAGTTAATTCGTCATTCATGCCGCTTGTTTTTGTTTTTTCCATGCTCACGCCTGATTCTTTATCACTGTGTTGCAACGTTACTCAATTTACACGTGAACATTTTCTCGGTAGACATAGCAAAACGTGAAATAAAAAACAAAAGAACTTGAAATTTCAATGTTTGTTTTAATTCGATACTCCGTTGTGTTCTCTCGTTTGGTTGGAACGTGTTTCATTTTAATTCATCGAAAGAAATTGAAAGTTTTTTTTTTTTTTTTTTACTTTTCTTTTGTTGTAGTACGGCATGCCGACCAAACGTATGCGTAATTCCATTTGATCAAGAATAATTCAAAAATGATTGTGATTGTTGTTATTGGGTGCGTGTGATCGTGAGACATATTTCGAAAGTAAATTGTGTCCAAGTGAGAGAATCTTAAGCCACAAAAATCAATTATCTGTTTTATATTTTAAATTGACATAGGTTCATCATTTTTTATTATTTTCGTCTTTAGTTTATGGCATGTGTATGTGTATGTGGAAAGGCTTTCTTTACCAAAAGAAACCACAATGAAAAGGATGAGTGTTGAGATTGATACCGATAGTATTCAATTTTGAATTGACATCGAGCGACCATTCTTCATGTTGGAATGTTCTTTTTTTTTTGTTAAAGTTCTTTAAATGCATCTACATATATATCAAATTTATTCAGCCCAGCCGATAAGCCGATTTGATGCAGTCAACGACCTTCATGCAGTCTGCCATATCCGAACATATTTCGACAGCCATCACACCATCGTTTTCAATTTTAATTTCAATTGAAATTTAAATCGAAATTCAAATTCAATGCAAACTATAATTGAATGCATAAAAAATTTTTTGCGAAAAGGAAAAATATATACGCTTTCAATCACAAAGAAATGCTGAATATATTTCTGAAGATTTGAATTTCCGTTTGCAATCATAAAAATGATCAAAGAACGTGTTCGGCATTCCCATATTGAATTTGTTTATTTTAAAGCATACTATGACAACGTTGCCCGTTAACAAAATCGATTATTTGTGTGTGTATGTGTTTATGTGTGTCTCCGTGTTCTTTTTTTTTTCTCCATCTTCATCGATTCTGGCAATATTTCATAATTATCATTATTTTCTCTCTTTAACGCCTACGTGACACTGAAAACTGCATTTGATTTGTACCATTTTTATTTTCAATCACACTAAATTCAAATAAATAAACATAAAAACTAAGATAATTTAATCTTTTAAAACCCAAAATAAAAAAAAGTTCGTCAACATTCTAAGATCTTTTGTATTCGAAATATATTTTACATCGATTCTAGCATTATCATTCATTAATATCATCATAATTTCTGTGCATGTGCACATTCATGCGCAACCATATATACTGGTAGATTCAAATAAACTGAAGGGGAGCAAGATGGAGATAAAGATAGAGAGAAAAAAAAGAGAGAGAGAGAGAGAGAGAGAGAGAGAGAGAGAGAGAGAGAAAGAGAAGGAGAATAAAAACAAATACATAATTCAAACGTTAATTTTCGTAGAACATGTTCTTTCACCATATTTTATAAAGACATTTTCGAGATGATTTTGGTGTCGCTTACCAAGATTACACTTTTCGATGGAATTTTATTACCTAATCCAATTTATCAGCGAATTGAATAATATTGTTCTACATTCAACTGAACAATGCAGTTGTGTATGTGAGTATGCGCGCGTTCATGAAGAAATTTATTCAGCGGATCATGATTATTATTAAATGCACACACTGAATAAAAGAGCATTTTGAAAGAAATGGCATTCGTTGCCGTTCATATTTCACTTTTCGTAAGTGAAATATGCTTCCGTTGCCACTGCCACAATTGATTGTGTGTTCTTTTCTCGATTTTTTTTTTGCTTCTCCCGTTTTCATAATCGTTGTTTTTCAATGACAATTTACTTAATATGAATCATGTCATACAATGGAGAATGAATTATTTCTCACATCTCTCTCTCTCTCTCTCTCTCACACACACACACACACACACACACACACACACACACACACACAAACACACACAAACACACACATACTCAGTAACTTTCACGAGATCTTTTTAACACGCCAATATCATTCTCATTAAATGGCGCACAATTGAGCAATATATTAAGGCATCAAAAGATTTGCATTTGCGCTTCCTTTTGCAGTCATATTAAAGTCGCACATTTCATAAATCACAAGGTTATTTCACAAATCATATGTGAGACGATCCATGTTCTAATCAAGTTAGACATTTTATTGCCTTTACCATGCGATATCATTTGGAAAATTATCTACTTGTGATTTTTTTTTTTTTATGTCAATCATATGCACATGTGCATGTCGATGCTACCGTTACCGACGTTTCTATTGCTACCGCCATAGCTGTCATTTTTACCGATGGTGCTTGCATGTTTGCCGCCTTTTATTCTTTGGAAATTTGATTTTTCAAGAGCCTAAAAAACCCATTACAGTCAAAAACAGAAAATATTCTTTTTTTTTCTTTTTTATTGTCGAATGTGAAAATATAATACACACACCAACATATATATAAATATATTCGTATATTCGAAAGCCACTCGAAGATAATTATGCCTGACTAAATCATAGATTAATATTAATGGAGCCCGCATGCTATTAAAAGTCAAAAATTCTCAATCAAAATGTTTCAATCACTACTGATCCCTATTAATAGTGAGTCTTGCATCAACAGCTTCAGCCTCAGCAGTATACACATTTTTCTCTATTTGACATTCCAAGAACCACCCAAAATAAACGAAACAAAACAAACACAAAAAAAATACGACTTTAAATCGAATTGGAACGGGACGTTGAATTTTAAGAGAAAAAGAGAGAGAGAGAAAGAGAGAGAGAGAGAGAGAAAGAGAGATAGAGAAAGAGAGAAAGAGAGAGAGGAAGAGAGAGAGAGAGAGAGAGAGAGAAAGAGAGAAAGAGAGAGAGGAAGAGAGTGAGAGAGAGAAAGAGATAGACGGAGAGAGAAATATGAAGTAGAAGAAAACAGTACTGTTCGTCATACCGATAACAAGTTTTCTAACTAAAAGTGCACAAACGCCAACACAAAAGAATAGTTTTATGATTTCATCCACAAATTTAATCAACTTGAAGAGAGCATAAAAATGTTCATACAGTCAAAAATCTTGATTCTGAAAATCCAAGCGAATATATTTATCTTGTGATCGTGTTTTTTTTTTCTTCATTTTAACACAGCAATCTCTCTTGCTCGACAGATATGGCTTTGAAATCGTTTTCCAAGCCGCGCGCTTTGACTGAAGAACGAAATGTTACCAGATGACAAGATACAATTTTGTTTGTACCTCTTTTTTGCTTTCATCGTTGTGAAATTCATTTTTCAAAAACTTATACACAGAGCATGAGTATTGCGGTTAACATTTCACGTTCATTTTATTGGCTTGAAAATAATCTTTTTGCCAGCGCACAAGGAAATGAAACTGCACCAATGAGTATAAACAAATTTTTGAACAAAGTCAAAGAATATAAAAAGCCCACATATAATTTTCGTGTTTATTTTTTTGTTTTTGTCATTTTGCTCCTGATACGTAACATTTGATACAGATATAAAACGATAACGACGAATGCAAAATATGGTGTATGATAGTTGTGTGTCTGTGTTTCGAATAAAAGGAGTTGTTTTCGAAAGCAGTATATGAAGAAGTGAGGGAGAAGAAAATAAAAAAAAAAAAACGAAAGGAAAATTGGGAACAAAACTTCTAACCGAATGAAATGGAATGAATGAATGAATGAATATAATTCTTGAGCGATGATTATATCAATGCCGTGTTGACCTTTCAAAAATGATTTCAACTGAAAATAACCCATATGAATGGAACGATATGTTCGTGTATTTCAATCTTTTCTGACGATACACACCACACATGTAGCTGTCGGCCAGCGTTTGTTTTGACAAATAATTTCGTTTTTTTTTTATTTTTTTTTTTTTTTTGTTCTTTCACTTGGTTGATTTTTTCTCTTCTTTATGATTCTAAACTGCCCGATATAGAGTAATTTGTTACAAATATTCTCTTCTTCGCTTTTCTCTCTCTCTCTCTCTCTCTCTCGCCCCATCTCTCTCTCCCTTTCCTTCTCCTTCTCCCTTACACACACACACACACACACTGTATGTTTTTATCACATTTGTTTCCCGTTTGGGATTCATTTCAAGAGTGCCAATGAAACTGTATATCAAATGTGGATATTTTTTTTTTTTTTTTTTCTTTTTTTTGATATTCTCAGAAAATTCTGAGTCAGAATGGTCATTTCGTTTAGTTTTGTTATGATGGATTCGAATGAATCCAATGGGATTCAAACATTTTTATCAACATATTTCATTCTTTTGTGTCTCATTCACCATAAATTAGATCAAGAATTTTTGCTCAAACTAAAGCAAAAAACAAAAACATGTGTGTTTTTCTTTTCTTCTTCCTTTGAATTCTCAAAGTAACAGAGATAAATAAGAAAGAAAAAAAGAGAATGAATATTGCAGAAATCATGTTCATATTGAATTGATTTTCTCAACGGGGATTTTTCGGGGCATAAAATTGCTGCACAATCACAACTTTAATTGTGTGCACGTATGCGTTTAATGGATGATCACAAAATGAGCTTGCTCTAAATTATGAACATAATGTGGCATTCTCATTTGATTTGATTGGACAAACGGGATTCTTTCGTTTTTTAGTAATTTCATAGTGAATGATGATTGTTGGCTATGAAATCATATATGCACATGGTAATAATTAGATATATCTAAGCGAAGAGAATATGAAATCACATTTGAATTTATTGTGCACGAAAAATAATATATTTTATTTGAACGTGTGCAACTTATTTTTATCCACCCGTATCATGCATGTCACACAACTAGAGAATAGAGCATTTCATCCAAAAATATGAAAAAACATAAAGAGTTATCATATTACGGCTCTTTTACTTTACTAAAACTATATAGATTTTTTTTTTTTTTTTTTTTACACTGTTGTTGATGTATTCAGTGAATTGAATACTATTCACAGTATGCACCGTTTTTTCATTTATATGATAGAACGACAAAGTGTGAGTATTTTCATTCGGACAAAAATCGATATTTTCCTTTCACAACTAACAAAACTAACGAATTCAAAAAGCAAAAATACCGGCAATGGAAAAACCATCACGAATCCTGCCCTCTGGAATTATTGCCTTTGATGAAAAAAAAAAAAAAAAAAAAAACAGCTCATATAAATTATTATTAATATAATAGAACGATGTATCATTAGACTAACCAAGCATTCACAAGGATCTAACTCACTCTCTTTCTCAGAATCATTACTCTGATTCTCACTCTCTAGTTTCACTCATAAAAGAATATGGCGCATTAACGTACAATCAACAATATTGCTACACACCATAATTCACCGATGAACTTTTGCTTGAACCGTAAAAATTGAATGCACTGGATTAACGCAAAAATTCCAGAAATAAAAACAGACAAAATTACTGAAAGCTTGATACATATTTTACCGTTGATATTTTATAAGCCGGAAAAATGTTTACGTTTACGTTACAGAGACCGAATTTTCTAATCAACGTAACAACGAATAAGCCAATTTGTCATATCAGTTTGAGTTTGGCTTAAATTTCGCTTATCGTTGAATTAATTTTTTGTGTAACAAATTAAACTTGATGGCATTTTAATTATGAGTAATATATATATTTATGTTTCATATTTATATTGATATTAAAATATGAAAGCAAAGATGTGTGCCATAGCCAAAAAGGGTTATGAAGTACGTTGAAAGTGACAGAAAGAGAGAGAGAGAGAGAGAGAGAGAGAGAGAGAGAGAGAGAGAGAGAGAGTGAGAGAGAGAGAGAGAGAGAAAGAGTGAGAGAGATAGAGAGCCACCCAGACATATTATTTCACAAACTACTTGACAATATCAGTGATTTTCGTGCAAGCGGAACCAAATATTACGCACTTCAATCATTCATATGTAGAGAATACAATCAAAGCCGCTTGATAAGAATTATCAAATTACAAATATTTCTTACGCGATAAAAAGAATCTGATTCACATTTCATGCATGATGAATCTGGTTATAATTAGAAGTGCGTGAATTCTTTCACTAAGAACACTTCATGCGTAACCACATATTCTTTTCCGTTCGAAATGTTTGTCACATTTTGTCGCCGTTTTTTTCTTTCCCTTCAATTGTTTATCAACAAATGTACCGAATGAATTGTGTTACGGTGCATTTACGCTCGTGTGCATTTATAAACGCTTGCTGATAAGATTGCCTCGTTAAATCCTTTTCTCGTTCTATTTCTCTCTCTCTCTCTCTCTCTCCTTCTATCTCACTCTCTCTCTCTCTCTCTCTCTCTCTCTCTCTCTCTCTCCCCTGTCTCTGTCTCTCTCTCTCTTTCTCTCTTTCTCTATCTATTGTATTTACTCATCCTTTCGTTTTCTGCTTTTCTTTCAATCTTTTCTACATAAAGTTCCATTCTTCTTTCATTTTTATTTTTAATGTTTGAATAAAAAAAAAAAAAAAAAAAAAAGAATAAAGTGAAATATATGTGTGCCATGAGTAAATATAAAATGGCGCTGAAAATGGCATATTTATTTAATCTAAAGAGAAAACATTGTGAAGTGTTTGATTTATTTGGGCATCTAGCAGCTCAGGTAAATATAAAAATTGCGTATGTTTATATTATATGTTGCGTATCTGTTGACGTGACTTGTATTGTGTCGTATACATTTTGAAATGCCCATATCTTATTGTTGGTTCTCATTTAATTTTCTCTTTTCACTGGTTGAAAAGTGAACGTTTTTGTTAAAACAAATTTCTTTCGAAAATCAGCTCGGAATGACATTTTTTAAGCATTACCGAAAGGAAAAACAAAAAACAAAAGTGAAATAAGAAAAGTTCGACAAGAGCGACAATGACAAGTGACGTTCGTACAAATTTACAGTTGAAGTATATTAAATTTGATAACTTGAGCACATTGGGCCAATTCGCTTGAGAACAAGACAAAAAAAAAAAAAATATAATATTTCTATGTGAAAATGAAGCAAAAGGAGCGAGAGATAAAATGAATACGTTTTTATAAGTCATCAATTAGGTCACAAAGTATCCACTGCACAGCGGTCGTAAATTCATTAAAAGTTTCATACAATAAGCGTTGCGCAGACGATCTATTGAAAATAAAATTTTTATTCATATCACCTTTAGCCAAGATGCTTGATAACGCACAATCGATAAGAAGAAAATCTTTATTTTTTCTCTTTTCATTTAACTATGTTGAAACAGTGTGTCAATGCGAATACTGAAGAGAGAAAGAGAGAAAAAGAAAGTGATAGGGATTGAGATACAATGTGAGTGAAAGACTAGTGCATATAATCAATGAATGTGACTGACACACGACTGCCAGGCATTTCATTAAATATTTTAAACAGAAATTCTTAATTTTTTTTTTCTTTTCTTTTTTTTTTTTTTGTTAATTCGAATGGAATGAAAAAAAACGAGCCTAAGAGGTAATTGACGTCAAATGTTCATTCATTTTATGAATGACTAAATTGGAAATGATTACGAACACGATGTAGTAGTTTCGATGTGTGTGTGTGTATGTGCAAGTGAATTTTCCACTCAGATTACATGAAAATTTGGAATTGGATGCTTTTTTGACATAATTTGTTCAATTCCTTGAACTGAATGAAACGATTAATGAATTTTACGACGATTTTCAGTTTCGGTGTGTAAATTTTTCCCGGTTCTATGTGGGGAGCGATATATTTATTCCGTTTATAGTCATTGAAACAGCAACATGAGTGGTGTTTTATTCGAAATATATGAGCAAGTAATTAAAATGGTTCAAAATGTTTCAAAATGTTCTACCGACTATATTTTCATTTTGCATTAAAACGCGCACAAGCCTTTTCATTTATCCGCTTATGTGCAATGATCACGTCACATATTGAATTAATATGACAGCCAAACTCGAATACAAACAGGGAAAAATAGAGATGAATATTGAACGAATGAGGAAAATAAGAAGAAGAAGAAGAAGATAGAAAAAAAATGAACACAAATGTTTTATGGTAATAATATATATGTCAAGATAAAGATAAAGATAATATGCAAGTTATTTACATAAAACATAAGAATTATTTGGGTTTTTTAAGTAATTGAGAACAGTGCAATAGTCAATGAGTGCTTGAGTGCCATGGTTTGCATTCATCTCAAGATCTATACATACATTTACCGAGTGAAACGAATTTTGAGATGTGCTCTCAAGTGGTGTGCGGCATTACGATGATGATGATGACGCCAGTCATTCAGCTAGTGGAAGATCTGTAATCATTTATTTGCTCTCTTTCAATTGCGACAAAATTAAACTTGATATGAAAGAAAAATTTTTAAATTCAAACAAAAACGAAAAGAAAAACAAAAGCGGAAATAGTCCCCATAATAAGATCGAAATGCTGCTGAATCAACAACGTACCATTATTATTATTTTCGTTTTTTTTTTTTTTTTTTTTTTTTTTTTTTTTGGTAAACATATCAGTAATTGAATGCGTAACCACATTTTGTGCACATCAATTGAATCAGTATTTGATCTGATAAATTTAAATGTAATTAAAATCAAATATTCATCAATGCCAAAAAATAAAGTTATAGTTGCACGAGCATTACAAATGAAAAGCACATTTAATTTCATCGAATGTGAGATCAAAATGAGAGAGAGAGGGAGGGAGGGAAAGAAGGAGCGAGAGAGAGAGAGAGAGACCGAAGCGGGTGCATTTAAATCAATTTGCTTGTTATATTAACAGTAAATAATGGTAATCACTTTGCTAGTTTAGTTGAGAATCGTGCTTGACACACACGATATTCAATTATTAACTAATTTGAATCGGCAGAAAATAATTCAAATAGTTAGTTTGACGTGTTGGTTCAGTCAGTATGCATAACGATGTCGAATTTTATGCGAATTAAATTAATGGTGGCACGGCTTACGGATGTACAATTTTGTTGAATTTTTTATCAATAAAAATGTAAAAACGGCACACAAACGCACACGTATATTTTTGGCTCAAAACTCATTTCAACGTTATTCACATTATGTGAATCACATACACTGTACGCGAATACGAATGTAAATAAAAATACAAAAATTGAATCAAATAAATACAATCAACACAAAAAAAAAATCTATTTCCGATTTTTCCACAAATTTTTCATGCGTTTAATCCGCATTTTAATATTCGTTTTGCATCCCTCTTTGTCGCACTCGCGTGGTTTTTTTTCTCTCTATTTAATGTTTTAAATAAGCGCACACAGACTGGAAGTCTTTTTAAAAAATGCTAATTTTTTTTTTTGCGCTTGATCCTTTTTTTTTTGATTATGTATTTCTATATACATCGCACTTATTCTCCTTTTTTCCTCTTGCCTCCCTCACTTTTTCGCATTCAAAATCGACGCTGCGAATGGGATTTGGGTACTTTATAAAAAAAAAAAAAAAGTATTGAAACCCAGAAAACTACATCCGGAAACCACTGTGCAATCGCAATTTACTAAAAGATTGCAAAACACTACATATTAAACAACCGCATAAGATTTTTCTCAAAAGGAAACCAAACCAGGCTTATGATTACTCTTGTTCTCTTCTTTATTATGCCATTTTTATTCCTTTTTTTTTAATTTTTTTTTTTTTTTTTTTTGTTTATTCTTTATTCTAGGTCTGTTTTTAATTCACTTACACAATGCTTGTCATTTCATTCATTCGGAACATATTTTCATTCTCTTCTCTTCCAATCATGATAAGATTTAGTGCTATACCGACCGTATGTGAGATGAAAATTGTACGTATTTTTTAAATGCGACATAAACGGATGACCAAAGCACTTAAGAGTCCATTAATTTACTAAAGAACTCATTGACAATGAGCTAAATGTTGAATTTATTTGATTGTAAACGGGTCAAAATGACTAAATTACGAAACAACAATTTGCCGCCAAACCATCATCATAACGTACTGCATCCCAAATGTGTTGTGATTGTAAAATATGTCATTGAAATAAGTTCATGTTGTTCAGAAGTAACAAAATGAGGCAAAAAAAAAAAAAAAAAAAAAAAATAGAAGCAAAATGCGAAAGAAGCGATTGCTCTGATTCTCTAATCTCATAAACACATAGCCTTCATTCAAAAGGCCATATCAATTTTGGTGTAAAACTTTGTCTTTATTCCACAGCATGAGGTCTGAATGCTGAAATAAAAATGCGCATGCATAAATTTTTCCACTCAAATTATATTCATATTTCTTTTTTTTTGTTACGTGCGCGCAAAAAAAAAAAAAAGAAAAAAGAAAAATATGAATAAAAGATATGGCTATATTGATTATATATGGTGCTATGCTAGTGTATTTTTATTCTTAACTCTATCTCAGGCCTTATTGTCACAAAGAAAAACGTCATTTATGTTTAAAACAAAGAAATACCTTTCTCGGAACGACGAGTGCGCGCATATTTACAATTTAGTTTTACAAATATATATATATATATATATATATATATATATATTATATTCATTCAATGATGATGAAAAAAGAAAAAAAATACACGAAAGAATCATTTTTATTTTGGTATTTTGGATGTATGTCGCAAATGGGCCAATTTTACCTAGCATTTTAATTTTGACTAGCGTCAATAAAAGTAACAGCAAAAGTAACAGCAACAGCAGCCGCATATTCTTGTTCCGTCTCTGTATTGTGCGAATATTTTAAATTGTATTTGCATACATTTTCACATTCCAACGGAAGAGACGAAATTCAAATAAATGGCTAAACTTTTTTCATGTTGTCGATGTAGTTGTTGCTGTTGCTGCTTTTGTTTCGGGACAATTGAATGTCATGATGTTTGCTATTGAGTTTGTATGCATTCAAAAATGGCATTCCCTCTCTTCTCTTTTTTTGTTTTTTTTGTTTTTTTTTTTTTAGTGACAACGATAAACGAAAATAACCTTGGTTCAAGTTCTTCATTGCAAATATTCTGGACAATTACTGATGCCATATATTAGCATATTATGCATATGTATTTGGGAAATGCGCCGAAGGATAAATGATCCGAATCATCAGTATAAATAAATCAATTAAGATTCAAGTCAACAAAAGCCATAGACTGAGAGGGAATCGGTGAATATTTAACTGTCTGACATTTATATATAAATGCATATGGACCATTGAAATGAAACGGCAACACGATTTGGGCAATTAAGATGGCAGACTGTTGGCACAAACGAAAGCAAAAAAAAATGAAAGGAGAAAAGAAATCATATATTTTCGTTTCAATGAAATATATAAATTACATTACAATTGGTATGATCTAACTGCCATTTTATATATTAGCTACACTTTTTAAGTGTTTAACTTTAAAGTCCCATTAAATCATGATGAGTGCAATAAGCCAAGCATTTAAACACATTTGCAAGAATCAGCAAATATTTAAACGTAACGGTAACGTTTTTGTATTTTATTCGACTATTTTAACGTTATCCCATTTTTGGGGCAATATTAATTTTAAAACGTTTTTTTTTTCTTTTTTCATTTATTCTGCTCTTTTAATCCTATTAAGGCTTGCAGTGTGTCGCATTTTCAAGAATCATATCAATTAGGCGTATTTTCAATAATTTCCATAGAATTCTTTAGACCAAATTGAATGTGAAACATTTCATGCAGAATAATGGAATTAAAAAGCATGTTCTATTTAAAATGTGTTGCGTCATCCTTAACCCTCTAAAAAAAAAAAAAAATTAAAGCAGAACAAAACAAAAAACGCACATAAATTTGTGCAGCAATAGCATTTGCGATGCATTTTATCCGAATTATTTTAGTTCAAATTATAATGCACCGAATAAAAATAAATTCACTAAAATCATCTTTATCTATCGTCCTTTCAGGTAAAATACAAAATATGGATTATTTATACATTTAATAAGCAAAACGAATGAATGATGGCAATGAACTCAAATCCTATGTGTGTTTTTATTGATTTTATTTCGTGTTGCTTTTGACCAAATGCGACGGTAAAAACGTGATACATATGTCAGTTGAATTTTCAACAACGACAAAAAAAAAAAAAAAAAAAAAAAAAAACGAACACCAAAAGAATGAAATGAAAAAACAAAACATACAGCAACGAAAAATTGTGAACCAAACAAACTATTTCGTAGCATTAGAAATACATTCATATTTATGTATAAACAGCTGGATTTAATTTCCTGTATTTCAAACGATTATGCATATTTAAATGCACTTTTGTACATTTGATGGTGGTGCTGGTGGTGCTGGTGGTAGTGGTGAATTTTTCACTATAAAATATGTAGCAGGCAGACAAAGCGCCTAAGCTGAAAATTAAAAGACTCCGGTGCAACAAAATGCAAACGAAACAATACAATTCATTATTTGAAGAAATTCAACATCTCTCCTCCCATTTCACACAATATGATTTCTTTTTGTACGAATGACAAAAGTTTGGAATTTGATTATCGTTCCTGGTGCGCGTTCAAGAGCAAACCAAATTAATTATTCACACAGCAACAAGATATAACTTATTTTCAGTTGCTTTGCCAATTTTCTATGTCATCTCATACATTTCCATTTTATTTTTACTTGTCTTATTGTTAATTATTTTACATGGTTTGCAGTGAACCAAATCCGAATCCATTTTGTTTGTTTGTTCGTTCGTTCGTTATTCTTCTATTTTATTTTGGTTCTAAGCATTTACACAATGAATTCCGCATGATTTCATTACTCTATTAGTGGAATTGCTTTCTCTTCGCAAACATGTGTATTATTCTCGTATATATTTTGAAAATAATTACGGATGTTGAAGAAAAAAGTGAAAAAAATTTAAAAATTCTGGTACTTTTTCGGACAAATTAAATAGTATGGTGATAAAATATTATAGGCAAATGGCCTATGGTTGACTGTTTAATTTGTGCGAACAAACAAAATATTGAAATGAAAATATTTACTATGTTCAGTTTTTCCAATGTACTACTAGAATGTGGGCTGGTTTGTTTGCACCATAGATTATATATTTCAGTTTTATTTTCATTTTCGGGCAATTTCAAACCACATACAATTGTAAATGAAAATAAAAACAGGGCTCAACAAAATACAAAATTGCAACATTTCTTGTCAAAGTGTAAAATTTACTTAATTAATGCATAAAAAAATAACCAAAATGCAGACATTTGAAATGGACATAAATAAGAACATCCGATTATGTATTATGCGTAAATTTAAAAAAAAGAAAAACTACACATAATTACGATGTTACATTTTCATCTTGACAACGAACATGCAGTATGCTGTCGAATTTTCCAACAGTTTGGTATTTTAATTACTATTTTTTGACGCATATTCAATTACTTGGGAGAGCAAGAGAGAAATAGAGTGAAAGAAGAAAATGGAAAACGCCCACCAAACTCGCAATTAATTCACATTGTTTGCACTATTTTAGGTCGGCCCTGTCCACCGTCAACCAGTTGTGTCAAGCCTATTGCATTTTAGCATGTTCATTCTAGTCATATTCAATTGCTATAGCTACCAGATTTGTTTATAATTATTCCGCATAGTTTACATGGGGCAAAGGAATTTTAAACAACAATGAAGCAACAACACAGGTCACACGTTGACGCTTTCAATTCATGTCATACAAAAGAATTTATTTTTGTTGTTGTTTTTTTTTTCATTTTAAATGGAAAAAATAAGTGATACCTTGCATTGAGACTGAGATAGAAAAAGTTTGAGAGAGTGAAAGAGATGGAATTTGTGACAGATAGTGAAAAGAAAAGAAAAGAGAGTGAGAGAGTTAAAATTAAAAGAATCGATTATTGCGAGACTAAAAATAACAAAACTTAAGATGATCTTAGACTTTGGATCAATTTTCAAACTAAACTTCAATGCAATTATTTTCCAGTTTGGTTTCAATTTTCTATTCTTTTCCAATTTGGTTTCTCGCCACATTGTTCGTGTACGGAATCAATATCACCGCATTGGTGCATATTTTCTTTCTCTCTTCTCAAGAAAAAAAAATAAAAAATAAAAAAATAAATAAAACAATGGCGGCATTCGATGTTTGTCTTCATTAAACTAAAAACAAATGTAAATATTAGAATGTTTGTACAATAAATTGTCACATTACTTGTTCCTTCGCTCTATTCATGCACCGATCAAAAATTGTTTATTAACTTCAGCTTAGACTAATTTGTATTTCTGTTTAGTGTTCATTTTCAGTTGAGATACGATTTTTTTTTTGTTTTTTTTTTTCTGATGTTTTACCAGTCAAGTCTAATCGTAATTTGTTTCGTATTTGGTTCTTCTTCTTTGTCTTCTTTAAATTCTATTTCAACAGAAAATTACTTGTCCATATTTGTTCAGTAGTCTTGTTAACAACAATAGAATACATGAATTGCAATTAAAAATATGATGTCAAGAGAGAACCAGAAACAAAAGCAGAAGGGAAACGAAACAAAAAAAAAAAAAAAAAAAAAAATGGTTTGTCCGTCGACATTCGGCCGGAAATTAATTTATATTCAACTGAAAGCCGTTCGCCTGGGATTAGTGCACAATGTGTCGCCAACAGCCAAATGTGCAAGCGATTCGTTGTCGTTGCGCCGAAAAAAAAAAAGATTCATAGGAGAAGTGTGTAATGGTTAGCGCCATCGATGCAGTTTTGTCTTATCCATAGCTGCTATCGATCCTATGGAAACTTGTCTTATCACAATTTTGTTGTTGTTGTTTTTGCTTGTGATGATAGTGGTCACAAATTTAATTGATTGCACATTTCATAGTTGAAAATTGCTCGGTCGTATAAAATGAGAGTGAATTATTGCATTTCACGTTCCATTCATAAGCTGACTTTATTGCTTTCACCCCAAAGTGACTAACAATACAATGTTAAAAATAAAAAGGCAATTTAATTGATTTGTCAGCTGTAATTAGATGTACACATGCACTTTTCAATGTACGGTCGGTCAAAAACCATAAATCAAAATTGATAAACAACGAAATTATAAATGAAAACGACTGAATGCCCATATGAAAGAATATGATAATGAAAACGAAGATAAAGACAAAGAATGAGAAATGTGCAAAACATTAAAAATATGCACAAGCAATTCAATTTGATTTGGGGCATTTGTATGAATTGCATTAAGTTAAATATTCAGATCCTATTTCATGTATAAAATAACATCTATTTATATATGTTGGTTACATGACTGAATGGCAAACGGCAAAAAACTAAAAAAAAAAAAAAAAAAAAAAGAAGTGGTCATTGGGGATCAAAAAGAGCTTCATTTAATTTTTATTGCAAAATTCACGGGAAGGTTTGTGCAAAAATGATGAACTGTAATTAAATGTTCTGTGTGGAGCACATTTAATTTAAATGGCCATTGAACACAGTTTTCCATATTTCGTTAACTATTTCGGTTGTTCATTCGGTCAGATACGGTATTGAATTTCAAACCGACCGGGATTCGTAACACATTTGCTCCCGTTACTTGATATTCGTGAACAGTGCGTGTTGCCGACCAAATTCCATTTCACAAAGGTATTTATTTTGTTGTTTTTTTTTTTTTTTTTTTTTTTCGTTTTTAACCGTATAGAAATGCGAGCAATATTTGTCCTCAATAAATAAATAATACGGATATCATTTCACGTATACGAAATAAATTTAAATGAGCGCCATATTATTTTGCAGTCGTAGTTTTTTTTTTTTTTATCCATTTGTTTGTGTGGCCGTGCAATGATTATGTTTTACAATGTTCAATTTAATTTGCTGAGAAAATTGATGGCTGGCATGCATTTCTTACTAGTTTTTTTTTTTTTTGTTTTTATCATCAACAAAATGCTTTTTTTCTTTCCGAACTAATTTAAATTGACTTTGATTTTGCTTATTTTTAAAATGGACCAAGTATTTTATATGCCATTTCCAATCGATAAGGCTGGACCAGTTTCGATTAATTTATTGGTTATTCACCTTCATTAAAAATTCGATTAAATACCGCCGTTCAAAGTGAATAAAAAAAAAATAACGAGATAATGTACATTTGATGTGATTGCTGAGGTACAAACTGACAAACAAAAAAACATCACAACAAATGCTATGCATAAAAATGGATTTTATTTGCCTGTGCGCGATCGGTAACGAATCAGTATTTGTCTTGATTAACTACCATTAAACGTTTCGATTTTTTTCGAAGTGCATTGTCGCCTTTGTCATTCTTTTTTTCTCTCTCCAGTTTTTTAATTCATTTTTTTTTTTGTTTTTTTTTTTTTTTTTTTTATTTCAATGTTGTTATTGTTGTTGCTGTTCATGTTGAGCGCAACAAGCTGGTCTCTATTTAAGTATATATAATATTGTTTAATGTCTGCAATTGTAAGTTTTTTTGATTCGATTTAAGCGGTTTTAGTGTTTTATTTCATGTGCGCTTTGTGTAGGTGAAAATTTTTTTTCCGAGTTTTTGTTTTATTATTGCATTCGATGCATTCCTGTGAATGTGTTTATGTTGTTTTGCTTCAAGGGAAGAGCAAACTGTAATGAATATATATATATATAAATTTATTTATATGTATTTATTGTTATAACCTCTGCCTACGCAAATACACAACTTTTTTTGGATTAAAGTACAGCAATCGTTGATAAAAAAAAAAAAAAATAAAAATAAAAAAATAAGAAAAGACAAGAACGTCGATTAGAAAAGAGAAAAACAAAACCTGTAAACATCTTGTCTTGTGCTTACAACCGTTGCATTGGCATGGCCAAGCATAAAAACCGCATCAAAAGAATATAACCCCGTTTCATAAAATACAAAGTAAAATACGGTAGAATATTTATGTCTGCAATATATCGCGCACTCTGTCTAGACATTTGACTCTGGATGAATATGCGTGCCTGATCTCATGTGCATGTGTGTGTGTGTGTGTGTGTGTGTGTGTGTGTGTTGCGCGTGCGTGTATGTCTGTTGAACAGCATCGTTCTGTTTTTGTTTTCGTCTTTTTGTTTGTAATGTTAAAATGCTGATTGCTGTGCACTGATCTGTATCTCATCACATATTTGCCGTGATGCTTACAATCTGCTTCGTTTCGCTTCAATACGATCAAATCGATCTATTCTTAAGTGACCCAAATGTTTGTTGCGCTAAACAACAGTAGCTAAATCAATATTTTTACATCTTAAAATACAAATGGACAAGTGGAAAATGGATTCAACAATAATTTCAATAATAATATTGTGTGTGCGTGTGTGTGTGTGTGTGTGTGTGTGTCTTTAATTTTTGTTCAAAAACAACCGTTGAGAGGCCAACAATAATGTACGAATGATGAATGGCCGGTATGAGCACGAATAATTGACACTCATAGTGATAATTCAACGTCATGCACCAAAATTCTTAAGTGAGCCATACATAAACAATGAACTTGTTAACCATTTTTGAAGAATAGCATGCTCTGTTGACCAAACTGAAAATACCAAATGCAAATATTCAATTGAAATGTATTGCGCTATTTTGTTAAACAAATTAAAGTATAAGCATGTGTGGCTAATGAATATTTTGGTTACAACAAATCAATTTGAAAAAAAAAATGAACGTTTTTCCACTGTTTATATCGTCTAAAATGAGATGTTTCTTTTTCTTTTTTGATTTTACATTGTTTAAGTTAAAACATACACTACTTTCCATATCTTTTTCAAATATAAACTATTGAAATGTAGCATATATTTTATTAGTTCTTCATTGTGCAGACGAAAATATTTCTGTAATTTATTGTTATTGAAGCAAAAGGAAAAAAAAAAAACAACAACCAAGCAAACAAAGGAGAAAAGAAAAATAAAGCAAACCAATTGTGTGCTCGTGATTGTTGGTATTATTATTGTTGTTGTTTTTGTTGCCGTTTGGTGAAGTAGTCAAGTATAATGCATTGTATCAATATAAACAGAATAAATTACGTGAGACAAAACTGTATTAAGAAATATACCATGAGCTATGTGAAAAGAATAGTTGTCTAGCCAACATGCACATCACAATGCGCTGTGAATTTTTCTCAATTTACTAATAACTGCGACGCACACTCCACTGCATAATCTGGACCTTTGTCTTCTTCTTATTATTATTCTTCTTCTCATGACCACACTCACTTAAACGCATTTACAGTGGTGTGAATTGTTGACAAATAATGTTGTACGCTTCAGTTTTTTTTTTTTTTTTTTTTTTCTTTCATTCATCTAAAATACTTTCAACAATTCCAGTGTATGAGTTCAGAACCCGAAAATAAAATGAACAGTAAAAGTTTACATTTTCATTATTTCTCCGTTCATTTTCATGTGAATTCAATTGTAACAAACATCACGAATGCAAAATGAACACCAAATAAAACCAAATTGTCAACGCACTGGACACATTGTTCATAATGTAAATTGTAATGTTGCAGTGGGTCGACATACCGATCATTTCGAATCTGGAAACCATAATGAACCAATGCCATGAGATGCTCTTTTGCACACAGTCCAAAGAGCATAAATAATTTTTATTTGAAATAGAGTGCTCTTATCTGCACATCTCGTTGTTATCTTGTGCGAATTAAGTGCGATCAAATTTATGATGTGTCATTTTGAACATTGCTATATATGTTTTAATTTTTTCTTTCTCTTTCTCTCTGGTACTCATTATCCCTCTTACTCCTTCATTGTCTTTCTGCACTCTCCCTCTCTTTCTCTCTCTCTCTCTCTCTCTCTCTCTCTCTCTCTCTTTCTTTCTTTCTCTCTCTCTCTATCTTTCTCCCTATATCCCTCTCCCTCTCTATCTCTATCTCTACAATTTGTTCATTATTCCCTTCGTTGAGTTCAGTTTTTTTCGTTATTTCGCGCATTCCAATCACAGTATAAAATTGTAAGTTTTTTGTATCGCTTCAATTTTATACCATTCATTTCGATTCAATTAGTTTCTACAATTTATTGTCGAATCCAAATGATGGAGCCGAATAAGACTGAGAGCATGGGAAATGGAAGCGTGAACGTTGCACTAAAGCGCTCGCAACACAGTGCATACAAAATATTGTTCGGTGCCATCTAATTGCCTCAATTGAAATAGTTTGTGATGAGCTCGTGCGCATGTCACCATCTCAATTGATCTGGACAACAATGGATGTAAAAAGTTTTTTTTTTTCTGTTCGTTCGTTCATTGGTTTTGTTTTTGCCGTTGTTGCATACATTTTATGAATGCTCGATTTTAATATGCACAGAGAAGAGTTTGTGTATCGCCCTTTCATCGGAAAAACAATGAAGATAACGAATTGGTCTCTTTTCTTCTCTATCTTACCTACTTGCCTCCCCTTCCGAAAAGTATTCGGTTTGTCGCGCGTTTGCAATTGCACAATTGTGAATCCGTCTATAAGCAAAGTGCACACAAATACCGCACACATTTATCCTTAATTTCCGTATGCTTTCCTGTATGCGTTGGTGTGTGTGTGTGTGTATTTTAGTTTCATTCTTTTTTTTCTGCACTTCTATTTACTGGTTTCATTTTCATTGTAATCTTTCGACAATGAACCCATTTGCCTGAATCGTTTATGCAATATTTATCTTCAACTTTTGTGGGACAAACTCATCCAAACTTGCTTTGCGTTTAGTTTTTTTTTTTTCTTTTCTTCTCTCTTTGCCTTATTTGTCCTTTTCCCGTTTATTCTCTCTCCCCATCACTTTTATTCTTTTTCTGTGGCTGAATAAGCCGGATTCTTAGCTTTCGGCCGATTAATTTCACTGTCATATTGCGTGCAAAAGTATTATTCAGACGAATTATTTTACGGTCGAACTGAAAAACTTTTTCTTAGCGTATTTTATAGTCTATCCACCAAATACAAATACAAAAAATCGCACACAAAATTATTCCCAAAGCATATAAAATCGTTTGTATTTCACTTAAGCTATATATACTATATCTCATCATTGTACATTCTCATGTACTCTCTTCCTCTCAGTTTACTTCATTTTTTTTTTTTTTTTTTTTTTTTATTTTTCCAAACTATTTTCAGAGAAGTTTCAGTGTTCTATAATTGAGCACATACGCACACGCACACACACACACACACATTGTAGAACATACAATTTTGATTGCAATCTAGGGGCGAGGCACCTACTATTCAACAATAAAGAGCTATTCCTTCTAATCCGTCAATAGTTACATTTGAATTTATTGAGTCGATATTACAAATTGACAGAATCGCATTAACAAAACCTACACACTGAATTTTTTTCCCCTAAAATTAGAAAAATATTGTCTTAAATACGGGATAAAACAATATTGGTCTTATTTTTGGTAATTTAAGACTTGAAAAATCTTTAATAAAATCGTCATTCTGTAAACATTGATCTGTTCTATCGACTCAATAGTTTCGTCATTCCATGAATTTTTCGCTATGATTTTATATGCACTGAAATCTCTAATTTGTAACTATTTTTCATAATTTTTCTATTTCATATGAGAATCTCATTTCCACGTGTCTTGCCCCTGGGATGGAATTGAGCTAAACTCAACTACAAAATACATTGACAAAATAAATGGCAACATGAAATACACTACAAAATAAGCAATTAGTTTAAGAAGAAATGCCAATTAACTTCAATGTGCTCGATAGCTAAACGATTTCATATAAAATCCACTCGTGATCTTCATGCTCTCCATACTTGTCTGTATTAATGTGGAGCAGACGGATAGATAGAAAGACAGACAGATAAATGGAGTGAAAGAGATGAAGGAAAAGAATGAATCAGTGAGGGAGAGAGAAAGAGGGGGAACAGGGAGGCAGGGAGAGAGAGAAAGAAAGAGAGAGAGAGAGAGAGAGAAAGAGAAAGAGAGAGAGAGAGAAAGAGAGAGAAAATGAGAGGTGGAGAGAGGGCTTTGGAGTGAGAGGAGAAAATTATCGAGTGAGAACGATCGATGAGAACCAAGTTTTCATTGCTCCATTATCTATGCTGAAAAATTATTACAACCAGAGCAGGAAATATGAAAACCAGTTCAAGCGACCATTTATAGTCTAGCACATCATAGTGAATTTGTTCGAATATTATTATTCCAATTTCTGCCTGCGTTCATTTTTTTTTTTTCTTCTATGCTTGTTTCCAGCAAATACAACTGGTAACATTTAGTCGGCCATAAACTTTCTCTCGTTTCGCTTAATTTAATCAATATCAATTGGCCACAGAACCGATTCAGAACATTTTCTTTCTTAAGTTTATAAACTTTGTAAAGATAATCGTGCAGAAAAGTTTTTTTTTCTGCATTTTATTTTCTTTATCATCTTCATTTCAGCAGAAGTAACGATTAGTCACATGCGCTGAATATGTGTTCTCGTTTGAAAATGATATCAATTTTTTTTTTTTTTTTTTTTTTTTTTTTCAATTTTATTTGATACGTATGTAGCATGTTAATTGGTTCTCATTTGTTAATAGATACGAAGCAGATTGTTCACGATTTTGGCAACAATAAATGAATTTTAACAACAAAATATATTGTATCATATACAATCATCACTTTCAAATATTGGCACATCGAACGAAAGTGATTATATTGAATCATGCAGTAATTATTATCGACCATAAAATTAGCACCTACACTTAATTCTATTTGATCGAGACCGCCTCGGCGATTCGTATTTCGATACGAATAACAATGCAATAGCTTGTAAATTTGCTTGAGAAGATTGAAGAAAAAAAAAATAAAAATGGCATGAAATACACGTACTTAATGGCTCAAATATAGATGTATAATCCATTTTATTGCTAATGCAAAAATGGTTATTATTAAGAAATCACACAATAATTGCATGCAAATTATGCAATCGGATAAAGTGTAAACGAAACAAATGCAGAGAGAGAGAAAGAAAAAGAGATGGAAAAAAGCGAATAGTTTTTGCATTTAATCGGAAGCGATTTAACCAAAATCACTACGAGATCCATGACAATGTAAAGTACAGAGACGACCATAGTTGATTGTTAAATCATAAGAAATCATCGGATCTTGATTCAATTATGTTGTATGAAAAGAGCTAAAATGGAATCATGAACGTTCGCCAAAAGCAATTGAAGTGATAATAAGCATCGCCTTGGGTAAACAAAATCTCGAACGAACGTTTGAAACGTCTCGAGCGGCATCTTCTTCTCATTTCATTCTTTCACATTTTTATTTTTCTTCTTTGCCACATTTGATTTTTTTTTTTTTTTTTTTTTATTTCTCGTTCATTCTCACCATTTAATGCGCATTCAACTATAATTTAAATTTTTGCACTTTTCACTTGTACATCTAGCTCATCATCCAGCTTGGGACTATTGTTGTTATTCGAGTAACCGTTAATAGTAAAATCAGAAATTAGATTTCTGAATAAAATATGATTATGGTTGTTGTTGGTTCAAACAAGCGCTCATCGCATTCAATATTCAACAATGTTCAACTTATTCGCATGTGCGAACAATCAGTTGCGCATACAAAGGAATTGAATCTCTCAAACCACACTCAACTCAATGGATATATTGAAAAAAAAGGAACGCGTAACATGTTCAACAAAGGATTTTCACTATGTGGCTTGACATTGCCTTTGTTGTGTTAATGCCCAGACAGTCAGTTGCATCAAGAAAATGTTTAAATAGACACGAAGAAAGAATCAAGCAAAAAAACCCAACGCGAGTGGAAACCATGAAAAATTATTATTATTTCGCAATTTTCGTTGCTTTTCGTACACTGTTGAAAAATCACAGCGAATCATCCATATGCTCTTGACTCTATGCATGTCTATCGATGCATATACTCTATCTCTGTCTCTCTGTCTATCTCTATTTCGTTCTCTCTTTCTCTTTCTTTCTCTCTTTCTTTCTCTCTCTCTTTCTCTCTCTTTCTCTTTCTCTCTCTCTCTCTTTCTCTCTTTCTTTCTCTCTTTCTTTCTCTCTCTCTTTCTCCCTCCCTCTCTTACACATTTCGTCTACTAAGACACACTTTTTCTCAACTTTGTCTTGCCCATAACAGACTCCTAAGTTCACACTGTATTTGCACAGACTGTTTTTCAGTGTTCATATTTTAGCATTCATAAGCGTTCGTGAAATCCCTTGCTCATCGTTTGATGCGATTTTTTCATTTTATTCTGTTTTCAGTCATTTTCTCTCACTCTCGATGTTTTGCGTTCAATGTATTTTTTTTTTTTTGCCACAGAGGAAACTGACGAGAGAAAAAAAAAACAAACGGAATTTTACACAGAGTTTTGTGTGCATGCAATTCTGGCTATTCCATGTACTATGCGCATTATGAATGAAAATAAAAAGTTAGATGACATCTTTAAAAAAAATAAGAAGAAAGACAGTTGAGAATCATATCGAACAGATGAGGCAAACCGTTTTGATTCAGTCGTTACGCCTCAGCACTGTCGCTATTACGTTGTTGTTGTTGTTTTTCTTTTTTTTTTTCTCGGTTGTACATGTGTTTATTCTCATTCTCATTTTTGGGTGGTGTTGATTACGAAAAAGTACGCGCGCCTATTTTAAAATTCAACATTTCGTTTACACACACATACACACACACACACACAATTGCAAACAAACGACATTTTCGCACTGAAATTCGCGCCCGTTTTACATTACAGCTCTATAGAATTGTTCGTATATCCGGTCCATTGTGCCTAATTGTATATCATTCAGTTCATTTTCTTGTTGTTTTTCTTTTTGCATGTTCTTTTATCCGTCGTCATTATAATGTATTCGTGCGAAAGCACACCAATTTTTGAGCGCAATATGCTCTGA
Organism: Resseliella maxima; assembly: GCA_029041755.1. Classification (NCBI taxonomy): domain Eukaryota; kingdom Metazoa; phylum Arthropoda; class Insecta; order Diptera; family Cecidomyiidae; genus Resseliella; species Resseliella maxima. The sequence continues at coordinate 650,213 of JAQOWM010000541.1, read as the reverse complement.
AGGCAAAACATATTTCAAAATCAATTGCCATTTATTGGTTTTATGGCCTCCGTTTCGAAAAAAAAAAAAAAAAAAATCAAATACAATGTAAACGAAACAAAATTCATATTCAATTGGATTTAATGATGTTCGTCATTTTCAGGCCAAAATTAGCGTTAACTTGATTATCTATCGAAAATGGAAAATACGAATTGGGTTTATATTTATTTGTTTGCCATTTGGAGATTTCCGATGGCGATAATCAAAATGAAAATGATAGAATTGAAATGTTTGATAAATTGATGTCTTGATTCGAATGCACTGCATTAAATTGAATTGAATTGAATTGAATTGAATTGAATATGTGTTTGTGAGTGTGTTTGTTGTTTATGAGATCACCATGGCCAATTTGAATGAAGCAAATTCAACATTATATTCAAAGATGTTGTTGGACGAAAGAAAAACAAAAAACCATCAATCAATGGCATCCAATGGATTGTTGAAGTGAGCATTTGGTGCGGTTTTATTGCTACAACAACCAAATGAAATCAAATAGCAATTGAGTAACATAACGTGAGCACAGAATTATCAAGCTATCAATAATCAAATATAGACTAGCTCTTTCCCCTCTTCATTCATAATCTATTGTTTAAGAAATTTATGGATTTCATTTGATTTTATTAATCCATTTGTTTGTTTTCATTTCTTTTCTTTTCTTTTCTTTTCTATCTTTTTTTCGTGTGCCTGTTGCCACTCAATGAAAATTTTTGAGTAACAAAGAACAAAAGCGAATGAACGTCGTCGTCATAGTGATGAATGGATTGATTATGTAGTTAGCTTGGTATTCTATTGTGCGCAGATATTGCACATTGATGGTTTTTCATTTTTGATTCTTATCAATTCAACTAATTATAAATAATTGACGAAGATAAACAAAGTTTATTTTCGTTAGTTCCACGATCTGAATTTCATACAACCACAAATGGAGAATCAACAATAGCATTAGCAACATATCACAACAATAAGCAAATAAATGTTATTGTTAGGAATCGACAGAGTTCTAAATGTTGGGCTTTCGACTCGTTTCGATGCATGAATTGTAACAATTATTAGATGCGAGCTAATTTTTCTCACCAAAAGAAAACGTTGATATTGCAATGCCAACGAAAATTAATTGATTGAAACGTTTGAGATGAAATAAGATTAGTATGCATTTGTTACGCGAGATAATAAACTTGCTTTGCAAACCAGTCGAAAAGTCCAAAATACATGCATTCGACCCAAATGAATGATGGAAACGCTTCAAAAAAAACAACAAATGAATGACAGATAATGAATGGATACAGAGTCGTGAATGAGAGAAGACGATTGGAAAACAAATGTATATTAACTGTTTAAATATGATTCAACAAATGCCAGTTGACTCATGATGATCGAAGCAATTCTTGTTTTCACTCACATTTTACAAAAGTTGAGAATTTACAATTGTACAACTGTTTGCAATGAGGCAACGACGTAATGCAGACCATAAAAAAATAACAACAACAACACACCAAGCACACCACACGCATATTCGCCTTCATACAGTAGTTACAGTAGATCGAATAAACAACAAGGCGCTAAATAATAGATGGAGAAAGAGAGGAGGAGGAGAAGGAGGAGGAAAAGAGAGAACGAGAGAGAGAGAGAGAGAGAGAGAGAGAAGAAAACGCGCACGCACACATTGGTGAAATATTGTTAATTATTTTTATAGTTTCTTCTTCATTCTCACCATAATTATATCTATTGGCGTTTGAATGTTTGCAGGCAATGCCACGACTCATGGCTTATTACTCGAATACGATATGTTGAGTTCGAAAAATGTGTATATTATGTGATTTGATTCGTGTATATGTGATGCTAGGCGATTCGATTTTATTATTAGCTGATCTTTGACTGTAAGCCAAACGGAGAGCATGAGAGTTCAGTGTTTGGTGCCGCAAGCGGAACAATATCGACATAGACATTGAATGAGTCATAAAAATCTGCGTTAAAAACCATTCCAAATCAAGTGAAAAAATACAAAAAGAAAGAAGAATGCCAACTAGAATGAGATCGAGAATGAAAGCGAGATCGACGGAGATGAAGATAAAATACACAGTGTAGGAATTGAAGAGCGAGAAAAAGAGAGAGAGAGAGAGAGAGAGAGAAAGGAAGAAAGAAAGAAAGAGAGAGAGAGGGAGGGAGAGAGAGTGAAATGAGCAATGGTTAGCGCGTATGCCCCAAACACATAAAATACATATCAAACTATTTATATTCCCAAAGCCAAATGAAATGTGGTCGAGATGTGCTTCAAATGTGCTGCAATACTGATTTCGATTTGTTTCATTTTCAGTTTGGTCGGTTTTTTTCTTCTTCTTTTTCTTCTTATTTTTTTTATGATAAAACCATTTGTTTGTGTACTTTGAAGACTGCAGTGAAATATAAATGCTTTTGATGAAGAAAATATGTGCGTTTTTCATTTCGGTTTGTTCTTAAACTTAGTGTGTTGAGTGTTTTTGTTTTTTTCTCTCATTCTCATCGCGTTTTTTGTTCTGTATTTCTTCGTTTATTTTCTTTTTTTTTTTTTTTCATTTCAATCCTCACACTCATTTAGAGATAACATGATCTGTGAACGAGCGACCGCGCTAAACATCTCGGTGTGCTCAATTTCGATTGGGCAAATAATTTGAATGCATTTTTTCTCCCTCAATGTTTATTTAATCGTTATTAGCACTTCTCATATCGAATGAAATGAATCAATTTAAAAGCGTATCGAATTCAAGTGGAAAACTAATTAAAATCGATAACTGAAGTCAATCGCAACATCAAAAGAATAAAATGCTTGTAACATAGCAATGGGCATCCATTGAAATACCACAATCCAAATGATATGCAATGTTCGGGTGTCCAGTCTTATTGCGACTCAGATATCTTTTCCATATTCCTCAAAGAAATGCATATTCTTTTTATTATTATCATCTTTGTCATTTCATTTTGAAAATTTATTCGTTTTCTTTCGTCTTTGTCATTCAATTTTTAAATGGAAATCATAACGACCAGCCGAATATAAAAAAAAACAAGAAATCACCCATAAAGAAAGAATGAATGAAAGACAAAAAGAAAATAAGAAAATTCAATGTCGTCGATGTCAATTTCCTCTGAACTTCTGTTTACATTCATCGCTCGCAATGGCTGAATGTGACAAATTGTTTTAATGATTCTTAAATTCTGTCATTCTGAATGTGGCATTGCACCCAATTGATTTGAACAAATTAAATTGTGAAGCGTGAAAAGAAAATGTTTTTTTTTTTTTCTTGCCTCCGAGCGTGCTCTCGATTCCTATTTCACTTTACCATCTTGTACATCTCACTAACAACTTCTTTTAAAACATGGAATTCATGTATCAAAATGGAAATTAAATTGTTCGAACAGACCGCTAGAATGCAATTAGAACGTTGTATCGTTTGTTAATTTGAAACAAATATGCACATCAAACCAATTTGGAATGTTACGGATGGGAGCAACAAAAAAAAAAAAAAAAAAAAAGTAAATAATTTTGTGAAACGTATGTAACTTGTTTGATACTCTCTTAAGGATACGTTTCAAAATGTCAATCAATTCGAAAACATTAAACTGTTTGTCACCTCGTGACGCCATACCTGATGAAAGAATAAATTATGCGTTCATTTTGTTTCTTTTTTTCATTTTATCACATGAAATTCTCCATTCTTTACCGTTTACATTGTGTACAAAGAAAATACAAAAAACCAAATAATTGAAAAATTACTCACCAAATTGGTATCGTTGGAATCACGTGTCATCCAAATCGCTTGAACATCTAAACAAACAAATAACAGAAGAAAAATGAAATGATTAAAGTTAGTAATTTTAGGTTTCTTATCTGCACATATGAATGCGGTAATTTCCTCATATTACATTAATTTCAAGAACAATGATTTTTGCATGAATAATTCAACAAAATGAGCCAAATTAAACACTAAATATATGTGCATGTGTGTGTGTTTGTATGTTTCATTTTGCATTTTTCTTTCTTTGATAAAAACTAATCACAATCAAATAAATGGTCGTAGTGTTGATGACATTGCCATTCTTGTTTGTTTGAATGCGAATCAAATGCAATTTGCATTTGTTCATTTTCTGTTCTGTTCATTTGTGTACATATTTTTGATTAAGTCATTGGAAAATGACATGACAACAAACAATGTACGAGGAATTCAATTGCGTATTCGGCTGCAAAAAAAAAAAACTTATTGTAAATTGTTTATTTGCGCAAAATGAGTTATTGGCTGAAATTATGTGTGCATGTGTGTGTGTGTGTATATGAGTGAGGTTTCGTTGTTTGTTTCTTTATTGTTATTCTTTCATTGCTTTCAGTTTTCTTAGAGTTGTCGGTTTTGGTTGTTGTTGCGCGTTTTGCGATATATTGCCTGCTAATCGATATGCAAGCACCAACAGAATAGTTGGCATTTTCTCGGAGTATGCAAATTTAATTTTTTTTTTCCGTTTCGTTATTCGTCGGGTTTTTTTTTCTTCGTTTCGTACAAAAACGAAAAAGTCTTCGTCAGTCAGTCAGTTAGTCGGTACTTTTGTTTGTTGAAGCGCACTTTGGTTCGTTTACTTTTTGACGCTGTGCATGAATTTATTAATTTTCGTTATTTCTTTTTTTTTCTCACTCTTTCTCTCTGTCCCTCAGTCTATCTCACTTTGTCAACGGAGAAATATTGCAATTTTATTGTAGCAATATAAAGCATTATTTTTTATACATCGGCTCACCCAGTACGTGCGTTCCGCGTACATGATGACTTCACAACAAACGAGAAAATAAACACAAAGCGCTACGAAAAAGAGAAGAAAAAAGTAATTTTAAGTTGTGCCATTTTGTGTAAATTATCAAGACGACAAGCCAGAGACAGAATGAGGTATTTATATGCATTTGACTTTGACACGCATAAGGCGCAATGCATGTTACCATCAATTTTTTCTTCTTCTTCTTCTTCTTCTTCTTCTTCTTCTTCTTCTTCTTCTTCTTCTTCTTCTTCTTCCTCTGTGTGAATCAACTCTATTCAAAATATATTCGAATATGCGAAACTTGTGTGACGCATACCATTTATTTTTTTTTCACCATTTAATTCTTTCAACTTTCGACATTCGCCTTATTGACTTTAAACACTCAGTGCAAATACATTTTCGAATGATTTTCAAAAAAGCTAATTTTCTGTGAATATGTACAATACACTCATTCTATTCGTCTCTTTTTATTTGTCACACTTCCCTCTTTTTCTCTTTCTCAAAATTTCTCTCTTTCTCTCTCTCTCTCTCTCTCTCTCTCTCTCTCTCTCTCTCTCGCTCTCTCTCTCTCTCTCTCTCGCTCTCTCTCTCTCTCTCTCTCTCTCTATCTCTCTCGCTCTCTCCATTTTTCAGCGGCTAGAAGTTATTTTTGATTTTCTATATTCATAAATGACGACAAATGGTGGTGTTCAAACTGTGGTACTGTTTGCAATTTCTCTTCGTTTTGCATAGTTATTAAATTAACAATGTGTGAGACCACAGCAATGTCAAACAATTTGAGACATTGGAGAGTGACCAATCAAAAATTGTGCTCAATAATAATCGAACAACTGTCTACATTTTTCCCACCGATTTTATCAATATAAAGGACAAACTCTTTGACAAGTGCCATTTTTCACCTTAAAAATTTCAAAAATGAAAAGTAGAGAAAATTTGATATGATCGATGGCCATTGCCATTGCAATCATCGTCATCATCATTTACCACATTGTGATGTTGATGTTGAGTCAGAATGTTTGCTTTTACTGTTGCATGAAATTAAAATAGAGAACAATGTTTGAATGCATTTACAATGTACATAAGTTACATTGCTTGCACTTGTACGGTTGCTAAGCTGCTGTCAAACAGCCAAACATTGTATTATAATATGTAAAATCCGGTTGGGCATTTATGTGACACATTCAATTATTCATTGTAGCCACGCACCATAAATTCATTTACGCTCAATAGATAATTTTCAAGTGGAATCAATCTTTGATGCCATTTTATGTTTGCTCTATGCGTTACCACTTGTGCGAGTGACAATGAATAAGCCGAAAATAACGGGGCCCAACAATCAGTATTTTGTTGACAGACTAATGATCATTACAGACATAGACGGAATCATGAAACGAACAGTAAAAGCCAAAAAAAAAAAAAAAAAAGGAACAAGACGAAGTCTAAACCACTAGACTTCGAAACCCAAAATTCTGTATCACAAAGGCTTTTTCACTCTCAACTGCCATTTCTTTGAATTTCCAATATATCATGTCTTTCACTTATGTCGCAATGGCCGATCCATTCGAATGAATCGACCATATCTTTAAAATTCTTTTTCTCTCTCCTAATGCATTAGAAGTGATTTAAGTTCAATTCAAAGATTGAGCACGAAATTCTATTTCAACAATGTATGTATTTGAGAATATCATGAAGTAAATTCGAGCATTTGATTTATAATAAAAGAATTCCATTTAATGTGTGAACACACTGGGAATGTTCAATGTTGAGCACCATTTGTAAGACATTTCAAGTGCTGACAAGACGTATTAAAATAATAAATTTTACTAATTAAAACATAATTTTTGTTTTCTCTCTCTTTCTCTCTCTCTCTCTCTCTCTCTCTCTCATTTTTATCTGTGCAAGCGTATCGCATTAGAATCAAGTAAAATTACTATAAGTATGACTTTTATGTAAGGACTTTGTTAAGTGTTTTCGATCTAATTGACCGAAAGGAAAATTCGAATAAAACACATACACACTATCTCTCTCTCTCTCTTTCTCTCTCTCTCTCCATTTTCTATTTTTCACACAACCACATTTCAATATGATTTGAATGCAAGCAGAAGTGGCTTGCAATTTACTGAATTTTTAAAAATGATCATATGATTTAATTTCGTTTGGTTTGATTTAGACATGCAAACCAAATAATGTATGAGTAATTCAACTAATAACAATAATCATGTATGGAGAATGTGTTATTTACACTTCATATTTAACACGCAATGTTCTTTCGATGTAGTAGCCATTTAACGATGAAATATTCATAATGACTGAATGTTAGAATGTGTCCCGGAGCTAAAGCGCTGCTTGTAATCATAATTGACAGCATGTTAATTAGCAATTTCACAACATTTTTTGTGTCTTGATTTTATTAATTTTCTCTCTTTTTTTTTTCCTTTTAAATTTCAATAATTATTGTCGTGATTTTGCATTTGATTACGTGAATCAAATTGGTGACAACAATCAACAATTTTCTCACAAAATATTATGTTGAGAAAATTCAATGCATTTTAATGTTGCATTACTGTAATGAGAGAGTAAAAAATATTGATTTTTTTACAACACAGTTAAATTGTATCAAACACTGGCCACTGACTGATGTATGTCGACTGACATGTAGATTATAATGCACTCAAACCATTTCAAGTTCAAGTGTCTTTTGTGCAAAATACACAATTTCTATTCAGTTATAAATGATGCTCTTTCTTTTTCCCTCTCGTTTATGCCTCTCGGTTTTAATTTTTCTCTCATTTGTCTCTTGTGCATTACATTTCTTTTGAATATAGTAGGAAGCACTTGAGGTGACAACTCACTTTGTTCGTTTCGTTATTTGGTTGACAAAAGAAAACAAACGCAAAGTATCTAAATGCACTATAACCATATGGATGACACAAAGTAGACAATATTATTTGCTTTAACAAATGTTTGTCACTTTTTTACGATTCCATTCGGATTGGATTGGATTGGATCGGATTGTGTCAGTTCATAATAATCATGGAATTCTTATTATGGGCTTGTGGTTTTTCATCAATGAAATAAAACAATAAAAACAAATCAAAATATTTACGATTCAAAGAATAGAAAAATCGATCGATTCAACAAATAGGATCAAATTTATCTTAAGTCAGAATAATGTTCGAACATTTTCTTTGTGCAATAATCACTGATTCAGTCACAACAAATGGAAAAATGTAATTGGAAAAGAAGAAAGATAGAATGAAAAAATACAACACACCAGATAAGTGTGACGAATGAGCGCGCATTTGAGGATGCGTGGGCACGAACAAGGACTGAATATGAAACCTAACAACAAAAGAATATTTATAGAAAAGAGAGAGAGAGAGAAAGAGAGAGAGAGAGAGAGAGAGAGAGAGAGAGAGAGGAAAAAAGTTGGACAAGCCATCGAATTTCTTGATTCTTAAGTACTTAAAGATAAAATTTCCATTTTCTTCTATGAATAATATCGCTAAGCAGATTAGTCACTTTTTATAACAACAGTTTTTATTTTTGTTTCCACTTCTTTTTCTCCTTTTTTTTTCCCCACTTTTGCATTTGGCTTAAGTGCAACGCTGAGAATGATAAAAATTACAGACAATATCGTCTCAACGGAACTATAAACGGTTTTTGATCCAAGTCTTAGCCCATTCTCAGCTTAAAACGAAGGAATAAATGCGATTAAAGTGCGGTAGGGAATGATGATGACAATAATAATAACAAGTAGAAAGAATAGAATATTCGTCTTAAAAAAATTCCCAAATAATTTCATTGTTAAGCGAATACCAATTGCGATCAATTCAATGAAACGTATTCTATTTGGTTTTTATTTTTAACATTTGATAATTGATTGAAATCAAACGGCAACCAAGGGCATTTTCGTAAATTCAAAGAAAAATAAAATTATGACTTATTTCAATCGAGATTATTTCATTCAATTTTCTCTGTTGCACAAAACCGTCACAATTTCTATTATATTGTTGAGAATTTTCATGTTCTCGATCATTATGTTTATGTGAATATTTATGGTTGATCCGAAGAGATGGTGCTATATCGATCATGAATAGAATTAGACATTCCACAGCAATATTATGCTATAAATTAATGGCTTCCGCATTAATATCATGCGATCGCAATAGCATCAAGAGCGTGCTGCATATCAACGACCGCCATTCACTCCATTTCTTTTTCGGTTAGAAGTGAGGACGGGAGAGAGAGAGAGAGAGAGAAAGAGAAGAAGAAAAGGATCTCTTTGCATCGAATGGAAAAATAATCATGATTTATTTAATGTAGTCATATTCATATTCATATTTATAGGTTTTGAATTACATGAACGCAACTAAATATATTGCGCTAATGCTGCCATTCTGACCGCAGAAAAAAGAACGAACACGCTTTACGTCCAGTTTTTGAATCGAGCCAGAAACATACATTGAGAGTGAGTAAAAGGGTTTGGAAAATCGTGAAGCGCGTTTGTGATTTTTATGTAAAGTTAAATGGCTTCAATAAACGTTGTTTGTGCGGTGTCAGCATATCGTTCTTTTAAGTTAATTACATTTTTTCATATGAATGCCAACTACGCGCAATTAGCCAAGAATAAAACCGTTTTTTCCCTTTTTTTTTTCCTTCTTTCTTCGCATCTCTCTATTTCTCATCCAGTTTATTCTTATGTGATTGTATGTGTCATCCATTTGAGAGGAATTGATGCGGAAAAGAAAGCCTTCTTTATTTCGATCGTAATAACATAATGTTAACAAATTTCATTTTAATGCACCTTTTAATTTTACGAATAAATGCCTTTCATTTATAAATTTCTTTTACAGACAATTTGCAAAATGGTTTTCATTTCATTTAGCCTTTGTGTAAACACTAAAAGGCAATTGAATTGGTTGATGGTTGATTTCAACTGGAAATAATTCACAAAATTGAAACCAAATGAAAATACGTTTTGAATGACTTTGCTGGTTCGTCCTTATTTACAAATTATAAAATCAAATGTTTTTCCTTCAATCATTTTATTAAACGAATGAAATTCGAATTTTCAACATATGGCGTTGTTGACGCAGTTATTTCAATTTATTGTGTAAAAAAGAAATCGAAATGTTGAGATACACACAACTCGACATCAAAATAAATGGAAGGTGTAAATAGGAGTCAATGCAATTCCCAATGCTGTTGTGTGTGATTAAAATGAAAAAGAAGAAGAAGAAGAAGAAGAAGAAGAAGAAAAAAAAACAACAGCAACACGGACGCACTGGGCTTTTGATATTTGCTGAGCATGTATTTGCCGGTTATGATGCGAACATTTTACCTCTCTCTCTCCCTTTTTTTATTTATGAATGACCGCTATAGTTGCAGTTTATGAAAACTGGTTTTGACTCATGCAGTCGCGCCGGTCAGTGTGGATTTTTTTTTTTATTCAACTCACTGTTTTTTTTTTTTTTTTTTTTTTTTTTTTTGTTATAATGCGTAGCTTTTAATCGTCACATACAATCAACCAAACTCATTTTAATTTACAAAAAAGAAAAAAAAAAAAATCACACACATTATGAATCGCAATCGTTAGTTCGGAAGTGAATGAGTGTATTTAATCATTATCCTCTATTCTAATTTATTCATGATCAGAAATGGATTTGTTCACTTATGTTGTTGCATTTTATATGGCGTATTCATTGCTGTCAATGATTTGCATTAACAAACAGTGACTGTACACAGCAAACTAGCAGCATTCGCATCGTACCATCGAAAAATTACAACAACAACAACATCGAAAAAAAAAAAAACCAAATCCAATAACGATTGCATTATTTATACAGGTCGTTAATAGCTGGCCATTGCGAATTTGTGTGCACCCAATAAATATATATATTGGGATTGGAAATGCAATCAATTAGAAAACGAAAATTACATTTAAACGTGACACTTGCACCGCCATCGCGACATGCTATATTGATTGAGTTATGGACATCAAAGTCAAATGGTGTTCGATCATTTATACATTATTTGTTTTTCTATGCACTTGGCAATATGTTCCTTTCACTCCACTCTTCGCTTCTCACTTTCTAACCGCTCTATCTCAAGCTCCCGCTCTCGTTAATGCTTTTGCTTATTCTCGCGCTCTCACTCATTCTCGCCGATTCTCAATTGAATTTCATATCATGCCGTTTTGTTGTGATGGCTATTTGAAAACTGGAAAATTGCTCACCACATTTTCAATGCAATGAAAACCAGAAGCTGAAAGCTTATTAAGATTTACACATCACTTGTCATGATGTTCTGGTGATTAAGCATGTATTTGATTATATGGATTTTATTTTGGCCATCAATGAATCAACAAAAACTTGTGCTTTCACTGAATTCGCGATAGAATCATTCGCTTGCATACATCAATTGATCAAATAATTTTCAATGCAACATACAAAATCGAATCATTGCATATATCCATGACTATGAATATGGTTATGCAATGACACACATTTGTAGTGTAGGTTTCTAAATTTATTCAATTTAAATGGTATTATTCAATGAAATTTAGTTTATCTCGCCAAATGAATTTATGTCGCTTTCAATTTCATTGAATCATCTCATCATTTTTGGATACAATATACATTGTTCATACAATACATTGGTATTTCGATTATTTTTGTATAGAATAATTGCATTTTGTACAGTCATCGATCAAATTCACTATGCATAATTAAACAAATGATCTATAATGAAATTTCATTTCATTTTGAATAAAGTTTTCATAAATTGCCATATGCAATCAAATGTATTTTTTCTTTGTATTGATGCAAATTGTTTAAATTAATTGTTCGATTAGAAAGAACTCTGGATTTTGATTGAAAAGATTGTCTCTCTTTCATTCTCTCTCTCTCTCTCTCTCTCTCTCTCTCTCTCTCTCTCTCCTCTCTGATTTTGAAATAAATGCTTATTAGTAATAATTCGTATGGTAAAATTGACAAATAAACTTACTTTATTTCATAAAGAATTTCAGTTTTTTTGTCAACATTATGATTTAAATTCATCTGCATTCATTTGAATTTTTATGCAATTGCAGTATGTAAGTTTCGTTCTAACTCCATTTTCAATTCCATTTATTGGAATAATTCAATGAACTTGTCTACATTATATATGCTACGTGCTTGAACAGTTTATCTTGGTATTTTATTTGTGGATGACATTTGTTTGTGAATGTACAATAAAATAGTTCACTATGCAATGTATGTAATTATTATTCAAAAGATGATTGTACATTTGTTTGCCTACAATCAGAATATATATGATGTTTCCATAGATGGATATAGATGGAGGTAGAGATATAGAGATTGTCTCTGTTTATATCTATATATATGTTTATACCGATTGGTGAGATGTAGCGAAAACATGAAGCATCCATATATTATGTGTGCTACCGCATCAAATGCAATCAAATCGATGAAATGCGTTTTTTATACACGATTATAGCACATAGATAGCTGTTTACTTATCGGTTTTGATGCAGTGTATGTTGCGACCGATAGACCATAGACCGTTTCACAATTTTATTTTGATTGTCATGTTAAAGGCGAGCCGGGCATTTTCAAACCGCATTCCAATATCATTTCAATCAATATGATATGATGAACGTGATCAATGAATCTGAAATGAATGGGGCGTTTTGTGTGTGTGTGTGTGTGTGTGTGTGTGTGTGTTGTGCATGTCTGCCGTCTATCAAATCAACCGGCACCCACATCCATACATACGAATGCACACCGCTGAGATGCGTTAATAATTCGAATAGCATTTTGGTTGTATTGAAGCGTGCAGCAGTCTAAGTAATTTTGCATGGAAGCAATATTGTCCCCACAGGAGAATGTTCAATGGGACGACGAAATGGGTAGATCGTATAGAGTTATTAGCGAAAAGTTTGAGAATCATTCGAGCTCATTGTATGATGTGCTATGTTGTGAATAAATAATTTTTATCGCTTCTCTATATGTATATAATGCTCCGTCAAATCCATTCATTGAAAATTTGATGAATACACAAGGTGAAGAGAACTGTAGAGTGTCGAATCAAAATCGAATGATGAATGTACATTAGTATTTAATGTGGCAACATATTGAATGGCGCGACTAAGTTTTCGAGATCAACACACACACACACACACACACACACACTTATATATATTCACTGCCCTAAATGATAGAGAACCGAACAAATTGCTGCTGTTGCTATGCCACCTTTGCGTTTGAACGATGAACAATTTGTAAAATTCTTGTGTGAATGCACGAAACATTGCATAGGTATGAACATCTTCCGTTTTGTGGTTCAACTTTATCACCAATCTTGTGTTTGAAGCAACAATAACTTTCTAGTTTGTGCGTCCATGTGACGATCGACCATGTTCATCGATAAATATTAAATTTCAGTTGGAGACTTGTCATGCGATAAGGAAGTAAAAGCAGAAAAAAAAAAAAATTGAATCGACCGAGAAACCCCCTCGAATATGATTTGTCTACGAAACTGAATCAAATCAGTTTTCGTTCGTGTTTGTGTAATATTGTGTGCATGTCAAATTTTGGTGGCACAAAGTAAATGGTTGATATTGTAAATGGTAAACTGTTTCTACTCATTTACCGTTCGTTTCTTTCCGTCCAACATTGGGAAGATTTGATATTTTGCTGATGGTTCGATGGTTATTCGAGTACCAAAACAAAAGCCAAATCATGTGCACCCAATTTTGCGTTGCGTTGAGTGCGTGAGTGAGTGAGTGAGCAATGAACATATGCGTATGTATTTGTATTATTTTGTTTGTGTGTTTGTATATTTTTGCTCCTTTTTCCTTCAAAAACGTTACTTGTTCCGTATATTTACTCTGTACAAATTCCTTTTATTCTTCAGACCGAGTGCTTCAGCCTCTGGCACAGTGCGTAAACATACACATTTTATATATGCGAATTATACGTAAAATGCGTCTCACTCAATCCACTACTCTCTCTCTCTTTCTCGCTCTTTCTCTCTCTCTCTCTCTCTCTCTCTCTCTCTTTCTCTCTTTTTCACTCACTCTCGCTGTCTCTCCCTCTCATATACAACAATTTTATTGGGTTATTTTCTATTCGAATGAGATGCGTACGTGAATGTATGCGTGCGCTCACTTTCTATTGTCACAGTTTGTTCCTGTTGTGTTGTTATTTTCTGTGTAAATGTATTCGTGTAACTTGTGTAGTTAGCAGTCGCAAATATTCCGGCACAAGAGTGAAGAAAAGGGAAAAAAAAAAGACGACGGAAAATCGATAAAATCTCCCTGCACATTTCGTCTGGTTCATAAAATCGGCTTTTTCGTTTATGTATATTACTTCTGGCTTTTCGGTTCAGCTCTGGCATTGCTCTCTTTACATCTTGTACACATTTTTTTTTTTCACTATATTTTACACGAAGCCGAATAAAATCACAACTAAATTGTGTTTATCGTATGCGTGTATAAATTCATCAGCCCGCTGCTGCTGTTGATACTGCTGTTTCTGATGCTGGTTCTACTGAGATGTGAAATTTCATACTTTTTCAATGGCTGCCGAAATGGTGTATATGAATTTTCATTTTAAGATGTTTTCGCTTGCGAATTTGAAAAATGTGAAAAAATGGTGCGAACTGAGAAAAACCTATGCGATATGCGAGCGAGTAAAAAGAAATGAAAGCGAAGACAAAACGAAAAATTGATTCAAATAGAAAGGCGCGATAAAAACATCTCATACAATGCATAAATACACGCACCGCAATTCATCATCATCGTCATCGCATCACAAGTACGCATTTGAGAAAATTGACTTTATATTTGCCCGCACAATTGTGAGCACATTGTATGCACACGGCAAATAAATGACGAAAATGAAATGTGTAATGTTAACATTTGAAACTGAAATTAAAAAGGCGTATCGTCTCATAAGAATGATGTTCGAATATATAATGTTCCCTGTAATATTTGCTAAAATGTTATTTTGTCATTTTTCTTCTTTGGATTCAATTCATTTCGTTTCATCTCATCTCACCTCAACATGGTGTTGTTTGTCACACCAAAAATATGGTTCGCCCGTAGGGTTTCTTTTTTACAATATTTGTATATCATTCGATTTGGTGACATTTACCTAAGCCCTTTCGTTGTCAATGTCAATATAAAAAAGGGATGAATGAATTCAAATGAAAAAAAAAAAAAAAAAAAAAACGAACGAATGAACGAACAAAATCACATGAACGAAGAAATATTGATTGAATTCATCTATGATATATTGCATATCTCTCTCTCTCTCTCTCTCTCAACATATATCGATCAATGTAGCCTGTCTTTAATGCCCGTCAAATTGTTTGGAATATATAATTTGTATCGGTTTATATCATTCATTGTAGATTGTACACAAAATCATTCATTTTGATTGTGTTTTGATTTGATTGTGGCTCATAAATCGTTTTAACAGCCGAAAAAGACAAAAAAAAAACACACCTCTGTGAGAGACAGAGAGAGAGAGAGAGAGAGAGAGAGAGAGAGAGAGAGAGAGAGAGAGAGAAAAGAAAACGAAAGTTTAAATGGACGAAATGTCGAAACTCGTCAATATTGTACATTTAATTTAATTGAGTGTGTCTGCTTCTGCTCTGCATGACTAACGGTAACGTCAATTGCATTGAACAACAGTACATTTCCCAAAAACAAACACACAAATAATAAACGGTGAGGTGAAAAGCGTACCAAATCGTACAGGTAACAAAATAAAAAAAGAGAAACAAATTAAACCAAACTTAACGAACATAAATCGAAAATGCAGTCAACTAAAGCAGCCGAGCTGTTGTCTGCATCATTAAAACGGCAATATAATTATGAGACTTTCTTTGTGTAACATAGAAATAAAATGAAAAGAAATTAAATAAAATCACATAATTAAACCAAGAAAGATATGCGATATACGATGATACCTTGTAATTAGTAATTGAGACGATCATCAATGTCGGAAATTACCTTGGAGAAATGCATTGAACAGAGCAAAAGCATAATACAGCAATGAATACAATCACAAACATTTATGTTGATTTGGCATTTGGCAAACGTGTGTGTGCGCGCAAACATTACAGATTTTCATTTACTTTGACATGAGAAACATTTGTGCAAATGCAGCACATTATTTGATGAACATTTAAATGTTATTCACATAATTGCGTTATCATACACGATACATATACGAATGTATAGTAATCAATTTATGGGCTTGTATCTGAAGTGACGAAAAAACACCAAAAAAAAAAATAAAAAAAAAAAAAATTATGCGGAATGAAAACAAAAACAGTAACACAGTATATGAAAGAAATCAGAAACAAGCTGACATCAAACGACAACAGTGAACGTAATTTAACGAATGTAAATTGCCGGCCGAATGATGATCGTTCTGTAAAGACGTCATTTCGAAATGAAAATTTATGACTAAAGATATCGAAAAAACGAAAAAGAGAAAGAATAAATAACGCACTGCCTGAATACATATATTTTGCGAGTCAAAGCAAATCGTCGAAATATATGATGAGGTAATGTCAATAAACTTGCCGTAATCGTCTTTCAAATCGTACAATTTTGTGCACACACGGAAAACCTAGCTGCCTAATTTACACAATACACTCGCAATTCTCATTTCATGTTTTTTCTTCGTTGTCGTCTTCATCTTCGTCATCTTTATCTATCTTGTGTTTTTTTTTATTTTTTTTTTTTTTTTTGGATAAAATTTCGCTATTTTTGACTAATAACTTTCGATGATTCATGGTTTTCGATATGATCTAAATGCAGTGACAATCTTAAAAATAGAACTGTCATGAATCATAAGTCGTTTATGTTGTCAATAATCTTATGTTGTTTTTGCCATCACATATACTCTCTCATCAATTTATAATATTTCAATTGCAAAATCGAAACGCATATTTTCATAACATTTTTTTTTTTTTGTTGATTCAATGAATTTTTTTTTATTATCGTAAGTGCTCCAGAAGCATTGAAAAGAGAGAAAGAGTGTGAGTGAGAGAGAATGATAGCACAAAGTATACATGTTATTTCATTGGTGCGCAAACAGCTGAGCCAAGCAATTTGATCGAAAGCATGCAAAATTTTTCACCATAAATTTTCCAATATGACAGTAGCGTAAATATTCTCGAGCTTCATTCACTACCTGACACTCAAGACAAAAATCAAAACCAAAAATGCGAAAAAATGAAACACAAAAACTGTATTGAAATTTCCCAGTGCGTGTAGCAAATTTTCATTTCTGCTTGAATTGCTCTTATATAGAATGAGAAAAAAGAAAAAAAGTAAAAAGAACCAACCAACGCATTTCATTTAACCAACTAACCAACCAACGAACCAACCAATTCATGTGTATAATTGTGTATTTTGTAGGCGAGTTGTCTTACCGATTCGTCCAAATCATTTGGTAAACATGATAATTCGATTCACACACAACATAAAATATATATATATATATGATTGAAACAGTCGGCTAATCGGGTGCGACGCCCTTTTCCACTCAATTTTATGCCCAAATGTTTAGCCAAAAATTTATAACAAAAAAAAAAAAAAAAACAAAAGCAATTTCTACACAATTCAAATTGTTGAAGTAGAAAAACAACCAAATGATATGCATACATAAATTTGTGAGTTTTTCAATTGATGTCGCTTTGCCTTTAGTCTGTCTTCCGTAATCAAACACAACACTTCATTCTTCGCTTTGATTTTTTTTTTATCGTCCAAATTAATTCCAATCTTTTTTTTTTTTTTTTTAATTATTATTGAAATTGTACACGATTGATTAAATGACATGCACAATTGATATTGCTTAAAAACTGATTCTTTTTTTTTTTTTTTTTAACTGTATCGATTTGTTTTTGTTTTTATTTATCAAAATACTAACCAAAAAAATGTGAACAATTACAATCAAAATAACAAATTCAGGCGCACACAGTGGATTTGTTTTGTCGAAACAAGAATCTGTATATCGTTGTTCTGTTGTTTTCCGTCGACGATGTATTCTGTACCAACTATACTTGGCGAGTGTAAACGTTGTGTCAGTGGCCGCAGCCGATGCAACTCTAAACGTAAAATTGTGTGTAAAAAAGTAACATTCATTTCCAAAACACACACAGAGACAAACACAAAGAACAATTCTCTCTCTTTCTGACAGTTCGACGACATTGACATTTGGTGAATGAATTTGAACATGAAGTTGGCCGCAACAGAAATCTTCTTCACATTCATTTTTTTTTTTTTTTCAATGTCGTCAAATGATTTTGAATTATATTTTGCTTTGAGAATTCTCTTTTGAGGCAGAAAAAAAAATATTTTTATTCTTATTTCCACAGAAAATATGATAAATTTATATAAATTAATTAAATCGAATGAATTTTGTGAATAAAACTAGATCAATTCCATAATTTGGTTTCGAAACTTACTTTTGCAAAGAACAAAAGTGCAGACACTAAACCATCGGGTTGTTGTACACGATAAAGTTTCAAAACTTTCGCTCTGAAAGCTTCAAAGTTTTTTTTTTTTTTTTTTTTTTTAGTTTTGAAGCAAGGACTTACTTGAACTTTCGGAAAACTTTTCAAACTTTTTATAAAAGCACAGGACTGAAAAGCATTTAGAAGCTCGATAAAAGAAAATATATATATATTTTCGTTTCACATCCAAATGGATTTTTGAACCAATTACAACCTATTTGAATTTATCCGTTTTCAAAGTTTCCTATCAAAAGAACGTGTATTCTCCGGAGAAATTTACAGCGTTAGATTGAATGCATTCAGGTAGAATGGTTTGCTGCTCTTTTTATCGATATTACATTTTTCGTTGTTTTTGTTTCAATGGAAAAGATGAAGTGAAAAAGAAGCAGAAATAGGAAATAAATGAAGTCAAGTGATGAAGTGAAGGAAGTTGAATCAGAGACGGTGAATAGATTTTTAGATTGATGCTCAATCGTCTAGTGTTCTATATTTTTTTTTTCTTTTTTTTTTTCATCTATTTTTCTAGATGTTCACTCTATAAACGTAAGATAGTAATTTTAAATTAGTTTTTCATCAGAGCGACAAATCGATGTTAATCCGTTGTGCATTCATTCTTCTCAGTGTCTATGTGTCTTCATCTATTCAGTGTTGTCATCAAAATACCGTTGAAAAGAAAGACGAAAAGCGAAACAAAAAAATGAATGAAAAAAATGTGCTCTCCACAAAGTGTTAGAAACGGCTGAAAATCTAACCTTGCGACAGAGATTTGGTACGAGAAAGAAACAGTTAAAAGTCTCATAAGGGCGACAATTGGATTTAAGTCTGGTTGTGTGTTATTGCAAATAGGATGAAAGTGGTGTAATTTAATGAATACAAAATACAAACTACATGCACCAACCAACCAACCAACCAACCAATGGCAATATGGCAATAAATAGGGCGCATTGATACACGCAAACTGTAAAAATAAATGAAAGCGTACGGATAGAGGCGCAGCTTGCTTTAGAACAACAGCAGCGATTTCAAAATCGAGAATAGAAACACGTGCATTTGTGTATTTGTTTATTACATACACATTACATTGACAATTTTCTATCGTTTCAGTCGCACAGCTATTGCACGTTGTTGTTCTATTTCGATGTTTTCACTTCAATTCGAAACTTGTGTTAACTCACAATTTGATAAATATCCCTGCGTGCGATAGCAGTTAATTTCAATTTGCCACCCGTTGTTGCGCGTTTGAACTAAGCATTTCTTCTTCGTGTTTCCTTCATTTCTCTCTCTCTCTCTCTCTCACTCTCTCACTCTCTCACTCTCTCACTCTCTCACTCTCTCACTCTCTCACTTTCTCACTCTCTCTCTCTTTTCTCTCTCTTCGTTTCTCTTTTCGCTCTCAATGACTCCTTCATCATTCAGTCACAGCCAACTCATGCCTGTTTGTCATTGTAAATAGTTGTGTTTGTGTGCATTTTTATTTGAATGAATGAACAACCGAATAATAAAAGAACGATAGCAGAAAAACCAAGCACACGAAGAAATATTAAGAAACGGCCACGCAAGACCAAAATTGGCACAAAATGCAAGGAAGGAGCGAAGAAAAAGCGAACAAGAGAAAGCGAACAAGAGAATAAAAAAAAAGGGTCAACGTTGACATCCAATCGATTTCGAATTGATGAAAAAGAAAAACATGCGGATGCGGGAATCTAATCGAGCACACAATAATCAACGAATAGAATTAACAGGATATCGCCATAATCCCAGTTGATTAAATTTCATTTTACCATCTTCAGCTCCACTATTTCATTCCCTGTGAGTTTACATCTTTCCAGTTTCATCTTCGTTTTCGACGACGAAGAGATCTGTAAGTTTTTTTTTTTTTCATTCTTCGCTTCTTCTTCATCTTATTCCTTTTGTGATAAATTTCTTTTTGCCTGAATTAATATCCGTTAATTCGAATTGATATTTTCGAAATGAATTTCGTATAAAAAATCATTTTTGACCTTTTGGAGTTTTTTTTTCTCGTTTGTTTTTGCATTAAAATTTTGTGTTTTTATGTCAATCACAAGGGTTTTTCGTTTTTTATTCTTATGAATTTTGTTTTTTGTTTTTTTTTTTTTTTCATTTCGTTTTCAAAAATATAAAATCTGTCGAACATTGACTTTTGCCATTCTACTGCATTATCATTTTCTTATTTCATTATGCGTTCCGAGGTAAACCACCTGTGAGCTGATCCATACCTTAAGCGTTGCTTGGTGCGCCTTTCTATCAATTTTCTTTAATTTCACTGCGCTGCATTTTCCACCAACATTTCATACAATAACAAAAGTTCATCTTCATTAACATTAAAATGCTGGACTATGCGGCGTGCACTCGAAATTATATTTAATTGATTAAGTTTCATCAAGTGTTGTGGAATGAGGAAAAAAAAAAACATACCGGACTAATTAGCTTCAAGACAAATTAATCTAAAATACTTTTTATCTCAAGAGAAAAAAAGCCATTCGCCATTGCGATTCGACTGAATAATGAAAAAAAAAAAAAAACAACAACAACAACAACGACGACCACAAGTACAATATGACCTTCGATAAGAAAATGAGAAAAGCCAAAATGAATGGAACCGCTTTAAATTGAAAGTGGACGACGTGTATTCCACCACTTAAATAAAGAGTAAAATTCTGATTGAACCGATTGAGCGAAAGAAAGTGTGGTGTGTAAAAGAATGAGATAGATAGATTCACATAATGTTTTCCATCACTTCGACCAACGACTGTTAAGTGTTCGTCACGGTATGAAATGCCCTTAAATGCGTGTTTGCGTTTACAAATATCATATCATTCGCTTTAATAGTCTAAGAAATACAAATAGATATACATTTATTTATATATATAAAGTAGACAGAATCAAAGAAAAGTACGGAAAAAAAAAGAAACACGATGAAGAAATGTGGAGGCACAATAAAATGAATGAAAGGAAACAAAATCCAACAAAATTCCACATCGCATCATGCTTAAGTATTTAAGCGAGTGATAGCTAAATACTCATGCGAGCGAGCGTATGCAATGAGAATCCAGCTGTGGTCATCAGCAACTAACATGCAAATGTGTATTTAGTTTTGAACCCTGGAATTGTTCAATCCACTTTACCAAACCATTTCCAATTTCCCAAAGGAAATAAAACAAAACAGCTGAAGCAAAGAAAAAAAAAAAAATAAAGAGAAAAAAAAAACACAAAAAAATACACAGCATATTGAACACTAATAACAAAAAAGAACGCACAAAAGGTGAAGAGAATGACAGAAAGACGAGTAGAGTACACAAAGTGGACAGCGTGCTTATCGAATATAATCCACTTTGCATTTCGCTAGTTTCGCTCAAACGATACACAATATTCTTGATTTTGATTGCTCACCATCGATATGAGTCCATCTTTTCTATTGCTATTCTCCCCCCTTTTTTTTTTTTTTTTTGTTTTTCTCAATTTCGTTACCATCGTCTTTACCTCGATGGTCTGCAAACAAATATAGAATGAAAAAAAAAAAAATAAATAAAATATCGAACAACACTAGAAATGGACAGGTAAATGTACACTACATTGTTGTTTGAAAGATCTATTTAGCAGAAGATATGTTCAAAACCATTTAAATGAACGTGGTATTCATTTTTCATAACAAACAAAACCGTTGATATTTGTATTCATTTTCATCGTATTTATTTGGTCATTAGAGAACAAGCAATGGAACAAGTATAAAGTTTTTAATTTTTGATACGAAATTATCCACAAATTCACCATTAAAAAACAAACCGATTATGCGATCATAACAGCGACATAAAATATGATTATCGCTTGTTATCGATACTGTTTAAGTGGACGAATTATCAATCAAATTATTGGCCAAAATTGAATAGCCAAGAGCTAAAACTTGATTTTTGCACATTCAAAATCAATTGCATTTTTGTTTGGCAAACAATTTGATTTAAAAATTTTATTTTTTTCTCACCATGGGATTTTTTTTTTCAATTTCAAACATCAAAAGCGTAAATTATATCAATGATAAATGAATAAAATAAAAAGAACAAAATTTATTGAATAAAAAAAAATAAATAAATCATCAAAAGGCATTTTATAAACCACAATTCATCGTTTATTTGATATATGATCATAGCCCTTCAATTTTTGAATTCCGAAAATCAAAATCCAAACATCAATGCGAATGAATGCAACAAATGAATTTCAGTTGATCAAATTCAATGATAATCATAGTGTATCTATTAGATATCAATTCTTGTGTTTTGTGATTAATATCACTTGTATGGGTTTCGTTCTTTATTTTTTTTTTTTTTTTTTTTTTTTTTTTGCTCTTCAATAGAACATACAATCATCCCATCATTGGAATACCAAAACAAAGTTCTATATAATTTACATGGACATACATATTGAAAAACGCAGACACATACACATGTAAAGTTAATAAAGGAACTCATTCTTTTTGAATGTCACAAAATAGCATGCACACAGATACAAATCAAAAGCATATTTGCAAATTGGAAATGTATTTTTTTTTTTTCCTTTTCAACAAA
Source organism: Resseliella maxima (assembly GCA_029041755.1). Taxonomy (NCBI): domain Eukaryota; kingdom Metazoa; phylum Arthropoda; class Insecta; order Diptera; family Cecidomyiidae; genus Resseliella; species Resseliella maxima. The sequence continues at coordinate 627,285 of JAQOWM010000541.1, read as the reverse complement.
AACAACAACAAAACTATTTATTTAAAGTGCCAGCAAGCCGGCATAGCTATTCTGTTTGGCTCTCAATTAGGAATAGAATGAAAGAGAGCCAATAGAATAAATGAGATCGAGCATACAGAATCACTTCACGTATATAATTTCAACCGAAATTACCTTCTTCATTAGTGGACTATTCATCAGACAAATCATTATTTTACATACTTGAAAACATAAACAACTGAAAATTATATGCGTATGGATTGGCGTATGCAAAGCATATCGCCAGTCAAACACTCAAATCAAATGAAAAGTGGTAAGAATTCTGTTGAACAAAAACCATATGCCATACATCATCATGGCACATTATTGTAGTATATATATATTGTTGGATGGAAGTGATATGCGACAACCATATATTTTGTATTGAAGGCGAGTCAAGAGAAATCGAAAGTGAAAAAGAAAATTGTCAAATTTTATACCGCGAAAAGGAAGGAGGTACTCACTTAGACTTTAGTGTAACTTAAATACGTACGTTTAGTTTAAATATTGTTACCGTTTCTAAACGCATTTTGTTTGATTAAAACAAAACCATTCCTTTTTAGTGATACAATGAGTAGTCACAATAATGTCAAACATTATGGAAATCTGGATGGTCGAAAAAGGGGTTCAAAATATTCATAACAGCAAGAAAACACATTACAAACAACTTATCAAACTTCTACCAACATATTCTCAACGATACAAATGCCTAATGATCGAATAAATAAAATGTCCTGCATTCAAATATATACACCAGAATGTTGGTTGTCCCGGTTTTAACTCTTTCTCTCTCTCTCTCTCTCTCTCTCTCCTCTCTCTTTCTCTTTCTCTCTTTCTCTCTTTCTCTCTCTCTCTCACTAACTCTCCATGCAAGCAATTTATCTAAGAAAAAGCGCTGTCCAAGGAATTCACTCCTGGAAATTCCATTTACAAATCAGATTGCTTTTTTGGCACCGATGCCTGTTTGAGCCAATGAACACCATCATTCTTTTCTATTATTTGGTTATGCATTGAAGATGAAATCACACACACACAGAGACAGACATACACACACGCACACGCACACGCACACGCACGTATAAATACACACAGTATGAATAAGTGCTGTGACGAAAAATCGGCTTTCAGGAACTAGTGATATCACTGTGTAAACTTCATACGCAGCAAAATCAAATAAACAGGCAAAACATAAGATAGATAGATGGAGTAAGTAAGAGAGATTGAATGAATGAGTAGTATATACGTTGCACGCGAATAAAATGTCGCCTTTCTGCTATCCGTTCGCTCAATTTACATTATTAAAATGATATGGTGAGCCGAAAATTGCAAATGTCACCAAATTTATTCGGCATGTCTTGCTCTGATGAATTGTAGCGATGTTGTTACTTGTATTCCATCGTTATTCTATGCATAACACATAAGACTATGACTTCTTTACCATTACTTCCACTTCCATCATTAGAAGTAGCAACAACAACAACAACAACAACAATAGTAGCAGAAGCAGCAACAGCAACAACAACGTTCGCATCTCCGATATGCAATGTTGATAGTTGAAGGATTGTCGGTGGACGGTTTTGATATGTATTTTTATTTTTTTTCGTAAAAGAGAAGTGTCGATGTAGGTCTGTGCGTAAGGCAAATGAATTACGGGTGGAATGAGTGCGCGCACGCGGTTCTTATTGTATAACTAAATAAACATTGAAATGAAATTGAGCTGAATTATTATCAGCAGAAATTCATCCGATGCGATGACAAATATCAAGTCAAGTCATCTTTTGTCATAGATTTATATACAAATATACACACGATACATGATAATCATGACTATAGTCGAATATAGATGCATATAATATAAAGGACCATGATTGAGACGAGCCCACATCGATAACAACCCTTGGCTCATAGACACACAAACACAAAGTCACCACTATTTTTCCACTCTCATCATTGCAATAGAAAATTACACTTAAGCCAATCGCTCGCATGCACACACACACACACACACAATATATATATATATATTCAGTGTACAAATGAATCAAATTTTGCATAGTTGTTGCTTGCTGGGAGCACACTGTGTATGCCCCGCATTTTACTTACAGAGTTAATTATATTTGTGGGAATTTGTGTAAAATAAATAAAGAAAGAATTAATGAATGAATGAATGACTGAAAAAGAAAGCATTGTCGACTCATGGACTGACCATAAATGTTATATATATATATATATCCATTTAATCGCATCAAATGTATAACAAAGTCAAATTTAAAAAGTCATACCACACTGACTTCGACTTAATGAATTTATTAGATAGAAAAATTGGGAAAATTTGCCTGCCATGTATCAAAACGGCAGGGAATATCATAAATATGATAGAATATAGCGTTTTCGATTCGAAAGATGTCGAATGAGTTTGTAATATTGGGAAAATTAATTGGCTTCGATATCCAGTGCGTTGAAATGTGTTTACCGTATGTATTAGATAAATGTTTTTTTTTTTTTTTTTTTTTTTATTATTTTTATTTTCATTGTTTCTTCTTTATTTAATCCTTTTTATTCTTGGTCGTAGAGTTTTCGGGATGATTACGGAAAGCTTTTCAATTTCCGTTCCACTTTGAATCAACATTTTACCATCATTATTCCAATGTGATGAATGTGTAACAAACGAAGTGGTGCTGTCAAGCGGTTTCGAAATTTCCTTTGTATACAAACCAGAAGGCCATATTGTGAATCATCGTGAAAACTTTTCCAATAGAATCATCTCCGTATGCATTGTTGGTGTTTATGCTTCGATCCAAAACACCCTGACAAATAATATAAACGCAATGCACACACACACACACACAAACACGCACGCATACAGAAAAGTAGCAACCACACCAAAGGCAACGGGCGATGAGCCCAACAACACATAATAATTTGTACGAAGATGATTAAGATCATTGAAATGTAATAATAATAAATAATGATAATAAGAAGCGAGTGAATAAAGTGAAGCGCCGAATAGATCGAAAAATGAAACGAACGCAACAAGCGAAAGAAACAACGTAATCGCTTTATGTGTGAATATATGTGAATGAGAATAGTTTTTGTGACATCCTAATGATTCAAACCAATTTTTATTTATATGGGTTTGCGTAAAGATTGTTGTCAATTCTTTATAATCATACAGCGCATCAAATCATTATGGCATAAATTGTATGTGTCCGTCCGATTTGACGAGTGGATTGAAAGAGACAGATACAGAAACAGAAACAGTTTGAGAGAAAAAGAGAGGAAAAATACAAATGAAGAGTGGGAAAATATAGCGAGAATATGCATATAGAGAATGAGAGAGTTTGCCACCAAGCGTAAATGTTGATAATATGTTTGAATGATGAAAATGTAACAGAGCGAGAGTATTTGGCGAATCGGAATGAGTGGAAACGCGTGTATGAAAATCCAACTGAAAATATGGGGTAAAATATAATTTGAAGAAAAGCTGATGTCAAGATATGAATTATTGCAATGAAATGAAATGAAATGATGTTTGAATGGACTGATGAATATCGCTCGCACATACACACAGAGAGAGAGAGAGATAGAGAGAGAGAGAGGGAGAGAAAGAGAAAGAGGAAGAAAGAGAGAGAGAGAGAGAGAGAGGGAGAGAGATACGCACTCCTTATGATTTGACTTGAATTTACTTCGATCGCATTCGATTGTGGAATAAGAGAAAAGTGAACCAACAAAAACTTGGTGCTCGTTAGGAACGAAGCGAAGTCACTTAAATAACATTTACTTTTTGTTTGTATTGCTTTTGGCCGCGGCAAACTTTCTCATTTTTTTTGGCGACAAAATAATTATGTCTTGTCGGCGACCGTATGCCAATGCGATCGAAGCCAGAACATATGCCGTATATGTTAAGGCAATGTGTTTGCCAAGGAGTGTAATGTAAGTGTGTAAATGATGCAAACAGAGAAAAAGAAGAAGAAGAAAAAAAAAACTACTTATTTTAGTTCTTGACGATTCTTCAATTGTGGCTACATGGTTTTCAATCAAATAAGGTCAACAAACTCACTAATGTCCATACAATAATTTATCGAAGTTCGTTTTTTTTTTATCGTTTAATAATTTCAATGCGATATTCACATTTCACCACAATGAAAGAGAAAGAGAAAGAGAGAGAAAGAGAGAGAAAGAGAGAGAGAGAGAGAGAGAGAGAGAGAGAGAGAGAAAGAGAAAGCAAAACATATGATCCTCTAATGAAAGTTTTAATGAATGAAACCGTTCGCATAATTCTTTTTATGGATATTTTTTAAGCAGAAAAACCAAAAGACTTCAAGCAATGGCCAATGCATTTAAGCGAACCCAAGAAAAATGAGAATCGTTGAACAACGTACGGATTATTTATCACCTTCAATTTCCGTCGGTTAGTTGATATTGTTGAATGAATGGATGGATGGAACAATGAAGCTTTCGAAATTTGCTGGGCAGCAACCAACCAACCAATTCAAACTCAAATATTCATAGAAACGAAAGAAATCAAATACACTTATGCTTCTCTATCACTCTTCATTCGAGATCTCTCTCATCAAGTGTATTAGAGAAGTGTATTGTGAACAAGCCAAAACGAATGATTGAATTTTAACCAAAAACATTTCTTTGTTGCACTCTCCGTCATATCAACCTGAAAAATAAAATTCAATTGACTGTTAGAATATGAAAATACGATGAACCTCATCTCTCTCCCTCGCTCTCTCTCTCTCTCTCTCTCTCTCTCTCTCTCTTTCTCTCTTTTTCCTACTCATTCATATCAAATGTACTATTTTATTCCAATAAACTCTTAAATAAAGACCTCGTGCACCGCATACATATTTTATTCTTTTTAATAAAAGGAAAAAAAAAAATCTTATTTTAATTTTCATCATTGAAATTTAAATAACCATGACGATGATTACACTTCACAATTGCTAAGAATATTCAATTCTAATTTGAACACACACTTAATTTAATGCTGGCCACAACATTTTTGTCCTGCATAAAGTTGTGTAATAATTTTATATTCGCAAAAATGGCTATACAATAAAAAAAAAAAAAATTGTACAGAGAGACAGAAGCATATGAGTAAGAGAGAGAGAGAGAGAGAGAGAGAGAGAGAGAGAGAAAATGAAAAGAGAATGGAAATATATTTTATGGACGATATGATGGAGCAATAGAAACAACCAACGTACGCACAACTGAATACGGTGAGAATCAACATGGCGCCAAAATCCTATAAACTTCGAACTATGGGGACACTGTCTTTATGCATTGTGATATGCGGAACGTAGTACAGAAATTATTCCCGCTTTTTATTGTTTTACAGTTTAGTTGAAGCAAATACATGACGTACATAACGATAGCTCACCCTGAATTTATGCTGCAATCACATTTTCAGTTCAGATATGTCAAAATATCAATGCTACATTATGAAAATAGTAGAAATTTGAACGATTCAAACGACTGATATTATTCCAAAAATTTCGTTTAATTGACAGTTTATAACTTCAACTACAAAATGTGTTTGAAGGTGCTACAACAGTTCACATACAAAAAAAAAAAATCAAAACATTTTGCCATTCATACGCACTCGCCATAATCAAATCGAATTAAAATAGAGCAAACTTTTGGACAAACTTTTTTAGAGTTTGATTCCGCATAAAAATTTTTGAAGCAACAAGTTTGATGTTATTTCATCGACTAGCAGTTGAAATTATAAAACAAAACAAAAAAAAACTATAAAAACGCGTAAAATCATTGAAAATTTCATTAAGAAAAAACAAAAACTTCAATAACATAAACAAATGCGATTGCATCATTTCAATTTGAAACCCAAATTATTCACAGATTTTGAATTGAATGAATAGACTATTAAATATTCACCATATGTTAACACATTGAAGAAAAAAAAATCCAGTGTAAATAACTTCGAACTATTAATCCACAAAAATGAATGTTCGATTAAATGAAATATGTGAGTTTTGATACGCAAGCCTCAAGCTATTTGACCAAATATATCAAACAGAAGATAATACATTTATTTATATATTACTATTGATACATTGATGTCGTATATATCGAAATAATTCGATTTTTGCTATCATATTTATTCACACTATGATGAAGAAAATATACAAACCTTATTTATGGAGCACATTTTTTTTTTTTTTCTAACGAAACAATTACTGAAATGTCTCAAGTGACTTGAGGAATTTGATCTGATTAGATAGCAAGCGAGAGAAGACAAAAATTGAAATACAAATATACATATATTTGTACTGGAATGAATTTTTGGTTTGTTCATTGTGAGTTGAATTTATTGCAAAAACATTATTGAGTTTATAATATAAACTTTGTATGAAATTTTGTGTGGAAATATAAAACAATTTTTCATCTTGCCGATGCGTATCGGTTGGCATAATTTTGATATATTTTACTTAGTTGTTACATGCATTATTTTAGTTGGGGGAAAGGAGGCAGTTTGATGTAATCGGTTTTTATCAGTGCTATAAAACTGTAATATATACATACAAATATGTCACCATTAAGAACAGCATAGAGATTATGGTCGATAAATCCACTTATTTGGCATTCAATGAAAACTCTGTTTAAAAACTATTAACCAATGAAATTCCAAAATCTGGCATCTCATTACGGGCGTATAAAAATGTGTTTGTATTCTATAGATTTGTTATTTGTTTCGGCAGTAACATTCTACTGACGACTACACTTCATTAAACAGTTGTCAAATAAAATTAAATTTCAATTTTTCATGTTAGTTATATGCTGATGTTCATCCCTTTGAAATTATATGCTTAACATAACAATTTACATAAATGACACATTCATTCATTCGTTGAACTAACTATACATGTTTATACACAATTTTCATTTTGTAACGGTTCCGAAACATCACAGTTTTTTTTTTTTTTATTTTTTTTTTTCTTTTTCTTTTTCTTTTGTTCTATTCTCACCCCTTTCGCTGTCAATATAGTATCTCTGAATCTTTATCTCTTGTTTTCTCTATTTCTATTTTTCTGTCACTTTTCTCCCTCCTTCTCATCCTTCTTCTTCTTCTTCTTCTTCTTCATCTTCGGTTTTCAATTTTATTCAACGATGCGAAATGATAAATGAACTTTAAACTCTACATTCTTATACATTTTGCAATTGATGAGTGTATTTAAAATGTTGTTGAAACATTGTTTGTAATACAATAATATAATCATCATCATGCTCAAGTGTATGCGACAAATGTATTTTTTTCATCTCATGTATATGCATTTTATGACCAACTTAAAATTTACTCTATTTTCATTGGCCGTTGTCACTATTGACACAAAGATAATTTGCTTATTATTGAGATGATTGTGTTTGTTTTTGCGACTGACCAATCGCATAACTGAACATAGAAAATTACAATTGTATTTACTTGTGAATGAATGTGAAAATCAACAGTTACAAATCAAATTGATCGCAGAAGCTTTAGGAATGCTTGGAATGAGATAAAAATGAATTAAAAGAGGCACAAACTCAACAAATGAAATGCAGATTGCAATGGTGGAAATCATTCAAGAGAAAACTAATATCAATCTTAATAGTAAATTTCATGTTGATGCTTTCAATGTTTTTTCTTTGGTTTTCATTTCCAAGAGAAACAAAATTAAAATGCTTTGAATGTTTATTATGATCACACTGGTTTATTTAAAATAAGGGCTCAAATCCACAATTTATTCATCATTTTCATGAAATCTGTAAATCAAATTCTCTGACCAAGTTCTATCATCTTTCTATAAATGCTCAAAATGTTTGTTCAGAGTTAGAAGTGTGTGAATATACGTGTGTTTGTGAGTGTGTGCGTGGTTGCGAGCAGCGAACATTAAACATATTATTATTTGATCGAAAGAGACAACCATGATGATGATGATGACGATGACGACGAAAAAGACTACAAAAATGACGGCAATGGAGACGGCGACTAAAAGATAGAGATGAGAAATAAAATGGGAGGAAAATATATAAAAAAAAAAAAAAAAAAAAAACTAGAAAGAACATCCAAAGCAGGAAAATATAGATATAAATAGCTTGAATAAATGATAAACAAAAGCAATGGGTTTCTATGGTCACCTGTTGATAAGAGAAGATTTTTTGATTTATGTTTAAAACTTGAAAAACAGATCGAATACAACAGCTAGCAGCGATTTCAGCCGAATCCTTGTTAATGTACAATCGTGTAGCGCCATTGCGCGCCTTTACATTAAGCTGCCATTGAGTACAGTGGCACATTGCTGGTACTGCCGTTGCAGTGTTGTTGTTGTTTTTTGTTGTTTTATTTACCATTTGATTGAGTGTAATTTTCATGTATAATTCTATTTGTCATGACTTTTCTACCGTTTTATTTCAGTTAAATAATGATGGTATAGCATATATATTGTTCACCTCATCTGCGTCCATCGTCTGTGTATATTGTCACTGTTTTTTTTTTTTTTTTTTTTTTTTTTTTGACTGCTATTGTATTATTCCACTGAATTTTAGTCGCTGAATTGAGAGTTGGTAACAGCATTTTGCTTTCATTTTAAGAAGAAAACGAAAAAAAAAAAAGAATTGAAATAACAACAAGGTCGAGAAGTAACTTGATACCAAATGTTTGAGCAAAAGCAAAAAAAGAAAAAAAAGTGAGAAATACAAAATAGAAATATTTAAAACGAAATGAGTTAAAAGCAAATGTACAAAGAAATGAGTATAAAAAGGAAAATATGATCTTAAGATTCTGAGCGCTGTGACTAGTCAAACGATACACAAACGTTATTTTGCAATTAAAAAGCACCAATTACATGATGAATGAACATTTCAAATTATCGCAGGCGAGCTTAAATTATGGTTGAACTAATAAAATGATATTTTTGAAAATGAAAACTGAAAGGATAAAAGAATTACACACAGCGATAAAGCGTTCGAAGCAAAATAACATAAAATGAAAAACTGTTTTTACAGTGATTTATTCATAAAGATTAGATAAATAACTTGCAGAAAGTGCAAAATATTTGATTGAGAATGTGAATATTTACTCGTCAATATGATAAACGCAAATAGTTTTTATTGGTCGAAATCAAATCGACAAAAGCAAGAAGAGAAGAGAAAAAATAACGATATAAATCTAATGTGCAATGAAAAATTTCAACAACATTCATCGTTGAATCCCCAGAATTGCAGTGTCTTGAAATAGACAAAACATGGCAAAAAAAAAAAAATCGAACCAAAACATCTAAGACATGCGTGAAAAAGAGAAGGAAAAGTGGGAGAGGAGGGGAGGGGGCGAGAAGGGTGGTAAAAATTAGGCATCAGTTTAAGATAGCAACAATTTTATATCAAATTTAAATATAATCTTTTGTAACACAACAAAACCGCACTGACAATGATTATTCACATTTTTACTGTAGCTCAAAAGCATTTGTGATTTTGGATACGCGCTGAAAATCAAGCTTATAATAACGGATCAAAACCAAAGAACAGAAAAGATTCAAAACGAAGAATTGAAAATAAAAAAAAAAAAAAAAAAAAAAAATATCAAGAATGAGAATAAAAATGAAAACAAAGAAAAAAAAATCGAGAAAACGATTGAGAGGAAGAAGAGGAAAAAACCAACACGACACGAATGTATAGAAAGGCTTCGATTGATGGAATTGAAGAAATCCTTCAAGTGAAAATATACTATGGAGATTTTTCATTGTTGTTTGTGTTGTTGGTGTTGTGTCGTTTTTGGTTTGGTGTCGTCGTTGTTATACTTCTTATTTTTTGTTTGTTTTTTTTTTTTTGTTCTCTGTTTAGCCACACTCATTGTTGCCACTTTTCGTTTAGCACTGTTTTCTTGCTATTCATTTCATTGGGTATTATTTTGGGCCGGATTGTGCCTTCCGATTTTGTTTTGCTTTTTCGATCGCCTTGGTGGTTTTTGTTGCTTAGCGCGTTTGACAGTGGCATTGTATGTTTGAATGTATGTGTGTGTGTGTGTGTGTGCGTGTGCTTGTGTGTGTGTTTGTGTATGTGTGTGTGCTTGTGTGACTGTATGTGCTTACACACACTGTGCTTTCGTAATTTCGTTATGCGGTTGTATCGTCGGAGATGTTTTGGCATTAAAGCAATTTTCGAAAGTGACGATGACATTTTTTCAATTAATTAACATCATTCATGCCATTTGTATATTATATACATTTCAACCGAAAAATCCAACAGATTTCAATTCATCGTTGAGAACAATTCAAATGGGCCGGCAACTAATTTTAACGGCACATTTTTCGTTTGCACAGATCGTTCACATTTAATTTGTGTATCTTTAAATTCGTATCGATGCGATAAAATTGAATTAAAATCTGAATGAAAATGAACAATTATGGCTTCAAACACATTAATTTCGATCGATGTAAATCAAAAACACCATTCCTTTTATAAACATGCTTTCATCAATTTTCTCTTCGCAGTAATTTAAATGAACAGGCAAGGCACGCATTTGAATAACTTAAATGAACCCACACCAATGTTATTTTGTTCTTTTTTTTCTTGTTCCTTTTGTTCATATTCTTCTATCTATTTTTTTCATTTTCTCATCTTATTATTCGACCCCCTCCCCACTAACCACTCCCCACTCCCCCCCCCTCAAATTGATGTGCATTTATTCAAATGGTAATTGTGATTATTTATGTATATCGATAGCAATTAGCAACAAATCAAACAAATTCAACAAAATAATGATAATGTCCAAAGATGATGTAATAATTGAATTGTTCATATTAAATGGGCATATAATTTTCTTTATCTATATCATGCACTTAGGTAAAGTTCACTGTGAAGTATATTCAATTGCCTAGCATCTCGTCATTTAAAATGGAAAATAGCTGTTAACAAGGCAATTGACGATGATTCTTCAAGATTCGATAAGTACTTTACAATTTTGATATTTCGCAATTTGTATTGAATTTTTTTTTTTTTTTTTTTTTTCTTTTCATTTTTCTGGTCAAGATTAGTATTTAGATTCACGATAATATTGAAGAGAATTATTGACTTTACAGAGAGAAATCTGACAAATTAAGCCTAATTATTAGCTAAAAAAGCATATTTATTTTTGCTTTGATGATTATAAACTAGAATGCGTTGTTTGAAATGTATTTTTGAAGAGCTTAAGAATTGATAGATGATTCGAAAAATGAAAAATGAAAAAAAAAAACAAAAAAAAAAAAAATACACAAAACAGTTTAATCTATCAAGTGTACAAATAAGTAAGCTCATATGCCTGAAAATACAAGACGTCGAACAAAATCTTTGTCTCCATTACGAACATTACCATTACCAGATTATCAGGGCCAAGAAGTGACGACATTTTCCTTGAATCAACCTTGGCAATATTTGAAACAAACTAGAAATGAACGCGCAATACCAATTTTGAAACGAAAATACAATCAACGACAAAATTACAGGAGAACAACGAATTGGTAAACGATTTAACGAAAAAAAAAAACGCAGTTCACTTCGTTTCATTCGAAAAAATAATCATATCACATTTTCTTTTATGATTTGTATTTCAGAAATTATCATTAGTATAATTAAGAAAGTTGTGAATTCAAATTAAATAAGTAAAAGGAAACGAATTAAAAATTAATCTATAAAAATTCCAGTTAACACAAATAACACATGATTATTGAAAGGAAAATTTAATAGTTTTTTTTTTTTTTTGGCAAAATGAATGAATACGAAACAGAAACGAATAAATACGAAACAGAAATGAATTCAGACATTGTTGAAACGCCCAGCACGTCACAAATAACACAAAGAAAGAGCTCCCATTCGCCATCGAGAAAATTACAACAGCCATCAACTCACTCATCAATGAAGACTGATTCAAGGAGTAGAGCATCATTAATCAGATCGCAATCACAAAGAAATGGAGCGCCAATGCGCCAGCATAGATCTCGTTCACCAATGAAACCAAGTCGTCCCGAACGATCACATTTCAAATCGATGCCAGGACACAAAATGCCATCTGGTCAAACAAAAACACTTATGGATGAAAAAGAGTCATTTAAAGCAATCAAAAAAGCCGCTAATGAAAGAAGGAAGACTAGATCAAAACAAAACCGGGCTAAGAATGTCGGTTTCATTCGATAGATTGGCAATTGATTTTTTATTTTTCATTTTTTTTTTTTTTTCAATTGGCTCATGTTTTTAAAATCCACTAAGATGTTTTTGAAATCCAATGCTTTAGCTTGGGATTTAATAAATTTAAATTGGTCGCTAATTGTAAAATATTTAAGAAAATTTTTTGTTATCTAATCAAACAATAAATTTAATACACAAAACATAAAAATTCATATTTTAAATCTTGACAATTCATGAAGCTATTAACAGATGACTGAACAGATTTATGTTGATGTTTTCACATGGAATATAATCACTGAGCACCCATTCAAATGTTGATGAAATCAATGAAATAACAATTGAAAAAGGAAGAATGTACTTATTGTGAAGAAAAACACAGTTTACTAGTCGATCGTTAAAGATTAGTTATTTCTTGAATTTTCAATGGACTCAATTAAATCAAAATAACTCATATTTCATAGAAAAAAATTGTCAAAAATACATGAATTGAGCAATTCCAGCAGAATAACTGAGAAGAAATTATAAAATTATATATGATTATATAAAGAAAATTATTCAACATAAATTCCATTTGAAAGAAATAATATAAGAAATGAAAAGAAAAAATTTAAATTTTGTGAAAAATGAATAAAATGAATAAACAAAATTTATTTCCTGAATTTAGTGAAGATGAGATTAATTCTTCAATATTTTCATCGAGTTCAAATCTTGGTTCGTCTATCACCTGAATTCCGATGAATCCAAAGTTTGAATGTCATATGAATCCAAACTTTGAATGCCGATAAAATTGAAGCGACAGGTTTGATCGCGTTCACCAGTAAATTCAATGCCACAGAAAAAGACATCATATTCAAATATGAATGCAATGCGTCAATTTGGATCTAGTTTGCCGATGAATTCGATGCAATTGTAACGATCTCGTTCACCAATGAATTCAATGCAACGATAAGATTCAAGTTCAAAAATGAATCATATGCAATGGAAAATCTCATTCAATAATGAAATCGTTACAATGGCAGAGATCACCATCTCTTGCAAAGCAAACCACCACAAAATGTTTCGCTATCCAGAATATCAATGATGCAAGATGAAAATGTGTTTGAATATAAAAACAAACCAACATCATTACAATCAAGAGTTCATGATTTTGGAAACCATCGATTTATCAATAGTCAAAAAAGTAAAGAAGATATTGCATCTTACAACACAACTGCTGGTCTAAATAAAACAGTAAACTTTGGCCGCGAGAACATGAAACGTTGAAATTCAATAAACAGACGAATGGGAAACAGTGAATTGTTACTGCATGACATATCAAGCATTGTGTAAAAATGGATTAAATTTTAATTTTGAGATGCGTAAAATAAGAGAAAAATGTAAAAAAAAAAAAAAAAAATAAAAAATAAAAAATAAAAATGTGAAATGAATAAAAGCTCAAAGTTACGCTACACACAATTTCTTTAAGTGTTTCATTACAAAAAATTGACAATGACAAAGAAGTGTGCATTTTTAATCATTTATCTTACTTACTATCGAAAAGTGAAATCATGTGGCCGAACGAAAGTATGCTAAACCGTTCTTTATTTTGTCCACTTTTTGCAATTTTCTTTGAGAGTTTTTGTTTTTTTTTTTTCTTTCTCATTCTCAGAAGTACTCTTTCTCTCCCTCTCTCTCTCTCTCTCTCTCTCCCTTTTAATGTTCATTTTGCATTCTCATGCACTCGTGTGCATTCAGAAAGCAAGCCGCATTTAACAACGAATATAAAAGTTCAAGTTTTCCGGCTAAAGCCAACAAATTATGATGAAGTGTCGTGAAAACTAATAAATCTTAGTAGCTCTTGACGAAATTACTCTTTTGCATTCTCTCTCCCTGCCATCTATCTTTTTTTTTTTTTTGCTTTGTTTTGTTTTTCTCTTTCTCTCTTTTTTCTCTTTCTCTTTTCTTCTCTCTATTTTTCTCTATAGAAAGTGACTCCCTTTGTAGCTGCATGAAAATGAATGAGGATAAACAACATTTTGTTTCATGTAAATGTGCAAACGAAACTATTTTGTGTGCATTGAATATAATTGGGATAAAATTACATAAAGCTATGCTAGATGAGACCTTTTCTATCTTTCTCTTTCTTTTTCTCTCTTTCTCTCTATCTCTCTTTCTCTCTCTCTCTCTCTTTCTTTCTATCTCTCTCTCTTTCTCTCATTCCATTTCTCTTATATTCTCTCAATCTTTTGCTATGTATATTCACATAGTCCCTAGATCGATTTTGATGAACGTGCAAACAAATGTGCCAAATCGCAATACCAATGAATAATTCTAAAGAATTCACTTGAAACAAAGTGCTCTGTTTTGATGATTCACGTGGATTATTGCTCGTGAAAAATGTGTGCAACGAGAGATGGAATATAATAACAAAAAAAAAAAAGAAAAGAAAAATAAAATATTGTGTTTGTTACTGCCTAATCGAAAATTAATTGCACTGTGTAAGAGAGTATGCTTTTTCTTCGATTTTGTAGGTGATTTTCTATAAATATTTGGTAAAGCGATAAATACAGAACAAAAAAAAAAAAAAAAAATGAAAAGGAAAAAAGCGAATTCAAGGGCGTGGATGAGAGCGATGGACAGAGAGACAGTCTACTTGTGGCTAATTACCGAATACTTTTGCTATTGCAATTTTTCAAGTACGAGACGATGAGCATAAAAATACAGATGCTAAGAGTTTCTAGTGAAACAAATGAAAACTGTCGAAAACAAAACAAAAAAAAAAAAAAAAAAAATGAAAAGCAAGAATAGAAGTTGTTTGCAAACTTTGTGAACATTTGGTGTTTGCACGCGTGTGTGTGTGTGCTTATTGACGATGTTTTTCTAAGTGTTTACATAGTCAACTTTTCACCGTCGTTGGGTTTTAATTCCTTTTCATACATATCTTCCACTAGTTTGTTTTTTTTTTTTGTTTTTTTTTTGTTTTTTTTTTTTGTTTTTTTTTTTTTGTTTCTCTTACGTACCTTTTTTTGCTTATTGTTTCACTTTTGCTTATTGAATTGAAAACGAATACGTCGTGAGATGAAATTATTTCTCAATTTTTCAAAATGACTTAATATAATAGAGTGAACGACCATCAAACAATAGTCATCTTACAGCAAAAGCTGTCTTTCGAATTTCTCATCTTGTCGTCATCGTTGTCTTGTCGTCTTTTAGTTTGTGCTTTTGTGATGCAATCAATGTTTCGTTTTTTTACACGCTTTTGTACACATTAATTACAGATAATTAGTTTTGTGCATGCATATTAAGGTAGTAAATGACAAAAAGAGCTTAAAATATGCATTCCCAACTGAAAGTAGAAAATTGCATCAAAGAAAATTGTCGAAAAAAAAAAAAACAAAAAAACAAAAATGTCCCGACAGCAGCAAAAACAAACATGAATTAATTACAAATACACTGCGTATAGCTAATTGGTAATCTTGAAAAAAACAGAAGAATATAAATTTAATCATTTTTGAATGGAAATAATTCAATTGCTATACGAATTATTATAAGCGATCAATTGAAACTATCAAATGTGTAAAAGATCACACTTTGTTATTTTCTTTAGTTTGATAAATGATTATTTGTGTGTATAGGCGCCATTCGAACGCAATCGCATCAATTTGCATATCCATTTGTAAGTAAAATATGCATAATTACTCTTGAATTTTAATTACTTTATGGCTGCAAAATTATGCGAACATCACAAACACTATATTCGATGGAATTAAAAAACTGAAAAAAAAAAACAATTGGATAGAAAGAGAGACAGAGAGAGAGAGAGACAGAGAGACAGAGAGAGAGAGAGAGAGAGAGAGAGAGAGGTGAGAGAGAGAGACACAGAGAGAGAGATAGAGAGAGAGAGAGAGAGAGAGAGAGAGAGAGAGAGAATCCAAGTCGTCGGGTTTGATTTAGATTTAGATTTTGAAACATCGTGAATATTGAGTCATATCCATGCATTAAAGTGGATAAGTTTTTCATTTCGATATGACGCGGGTTCACTCGTTTCAATTGCGACAGGATATCAATATGAAATGGCACCAAACTGAAGAAGAACACAGAACAAACGAAAATGAACAAAAAAAAAAAAAAAAAAAAAAACAACGCATACACAGAAATCCTTGTATAAAAAGTATTCAAGCAGTCTTTATGAATAATTTATTCATTGTTACAGGGTCGATATAATTTTACGATAATCCATTTTGACATCGGTTTGTTCACTTGGAAAATTGTTTGCTTTTTTTTTTCGACGAGGATGGAACTTCATATATGAAGTGCGAAACGTATTTCGAACTCTGGCACTTTGAATAGTGGTTTAGATCATTGCTTGAATAGTTTCACTCTTTCTCTTTTTCTATCTCACTTTACCCCTTCCCTATATGTGTATTCTTTCGTGTATTTATTTGCGCATTTTATGTTGTAGACAAAAGGATTGCATCGTAAAAATCATTGCTATACCAAGGGGCAAATTACTCGAATCTATTTTAATAATGGCTGTGTTAAAAACAAAACAATAGCAAATCTAATAGCTGAAAGAAAAATAATATCTGACTGTCACTTTAAATCTTAAATATCAATCGGTACCTGTTACATTAAAATAATAGTAAAATTACAAAACTAATGGTGCCATAATAAAAAAAAAAATAATAGGAAAAATAATGGGCAGAGTGATTTGCTCCTTGTTCTACACTCCTCGAGTTCAACTGGTTTATAAAATGTAAGGAATGGGCGAATTTATTTCATTCGTTTCGCATTTCAAAACGCAATTTATGTAAGTTGTCAATGTTACTTAATGTTAATCACATCACATCAGCAAATTTAAATATAGTGGAAAATATTCGATAACATTTTCATAACACTTGATTTTTTAGTTATGTTTTTTTATAAAATTGGATTTTTAAACGTTTGGGCTAACCAAAGAAATAACAACAACAGCGTTGATATTGAAGTTTGTTGTCAACAGCAGCAATAGAAGCATTTAAAATGAAATAAAAATATGCATATCAATCACATATTCAGGAAACGTTGTGCAACGAATATTCGCACACAAATGCAATCAAATTTAATTGAAGTGAACAAAAATTGGAGAGAACATGACAAAAATACTCTACTCAATCGAATGACACCCGTATGGATGGGCCTCAATTTATATATGTATTTATACATTGGCGTTTGTCAATCAACGGCATAAAATCCCAAATACCAAAAGCCAACGTTCCAAAAATATGCACACAACTCGTTTGTCACTTTTTTTTAATTTTTAATTTTTTATTTTTTTATTTTTTTTTTTTTTTCATTTCTATAATTCTTTTTTTATTGTTTCGCTTTCAATAAAAAGAAATCAATAGAATCAGTGGGTTTATTGTTTCAGTAATTGAACATGGTTAATTTACAAGACATTGACCAATATACACGCGTTCAATTAATCATTGCATTGTTATTTTTGGTATTTTTTTCTTTGGTAACATTTTCAACGTGATTTTTATCATCATATCTGAAATAGTACGTGTTTGTGGTTTGATCGACATATGTATCGGCTTGCGCGCGAGTGTATGATAAAATTGCTAAATTTTAACACCAAAATAAATATTTATATGTATTTCAAATAGTTCGCCATGTATGTATGAAGAGAAAAAAAAAAACATAAAATTGACCGAAATGTTCGTTGAAATATGTAATTTAATCTGAAATTTGAAACAAATAATTATGTGCCTACAGTTTTGTGTGGAAAATAATTCAAAAGTTGAAGGAATATAACCAATTTCATTGTAAAATTTACAAAAATTTAAATTACAACTTTGTATTTTTTTTATAATGCAACGAAACGAATAAGTGGGCATCTGCTATCTTGAAAGAATGATGATATTCAATTTTTCGCGTAGTTTGCGGCACCCAGTCTCATACACATAGAAAGCGTACGTAAACATTTACATCACATTGATACAGAATTGATACTTAAATATGTATGTATGATATACCTATGATATATGTATACGTTTACATATACAGTAAATACTAGCACATCAAATAAATGTAATTGATGTAGATGCATCTGATGAACTTGTTTTATTCCACACAAAATATATGCATATTTTATTAAACATGTGGTTATTATAGTGCGGTTTGTTAACGGAACGGAGTGCCAATATAAATGGAAAATAACGAAAAATATTGGAAAATATAGGCATGGGAACAGCATTTACTGTATATGAAAATGTGGTTTTCCACTGAATTTATGGTCTAACCTGATTTGAATGTGCTTTGTGTTTTCAATTTTTGCAATTCACTTGCCAATTTTTCGTTCGATACAACTTTTCCATGCAACACCGACAAATTTATCAATTAATGGTTATTTTTTTTCTTGTTTTTTTTTTTTTTTTTTTTTTTCGTTATTATTCGCATCAACTAAAAATGATGATCAACCAACAATTTCTCTTTCTTAAAGAGTTATCAAATTGTTAAGGGTCTGGTCATTTTGTTGATAGTTTATAACAATTAAGATGATGGTTTTGGCGGTTAATTATGGATATGAAACAAACTTCAATCAAAAGTGTGCATATAGTTTGATAATGTATTGCTGATAAATCATCATCTTATCTAAGAACATAAGAAAAAAAAAAAAAAAAAAAAAAAAAAAAAAATGGAGAAATTAAGAAAACAATATGTTAAAAAAAGGAATACATTTTTCATGATATAAGATCGATCAAGTAATGCCAATTGCTCATTTGGCATAAAAAACGAAATAGACACATTTCAAATTCTTAGATTGCTTTTATGCAGAAAAATGAATACAAAGTGGGGGCTAATGTTTAAGACACAATTAAATGGATGTGAATTGATTTAAATTTCTTAATTATCAGTCAAAATAATCCAACTGCGTTGCTATATCCATCTCGCTTATGTTTTCAGCTTTGGTGCCAGCTCCGAATGCCATTCATTTTTTCACATTTTCAAACAAACGAAAAAATTGAAAAAAGAAAAAAATGACAAAAAAAAACAAGAGCAGGAAGGCTGAACAATGTTCAAAACAATTGACAAGCAAATAGAGACAAAATATATATATTTTCTTTCGAAATAAGCGAAGCAAACGAAATAACCAACCAGTGTGCGCGGAAAAATCAATGGCAATGCGTATGGTATTGAAAGAGATAAACGGTTACGTCTACAACTTCCCCTTGAGAAAATGCAACAAAAACCAATTATTAAATCGTAAAAGTAAAATGAATTCCATATTACGAGCAATAAGGATAGAATGCGAAACAAAATTAAAATTCACTTTGTTTCACACACCATCCAATACACGAGAAAGAGATGTACTCCATCGAATGTATGTTTTTGCTATTCAACATTGAATATTATCAGCTTGAAATACAATGTGCGTGCAATACGCAGACGCATATCAATCCACTATCCATCGTTACGTACACCACCATCATGTGTTGAATTTAAAGATAAAATGAGTTAGAGCGAGATAGAAAGAAGTGATGTGCAAATGAAATGAAATAAAGAAGAAGAAGAAAGCGAAGAAAGGAAAAAAAAAAACACCAACAAACAAAAATATAAAGGAAAAAAAGAAAAAGAAGAATAGAAGCGGAAAACCATTTGCGAGAGAGACTAATGCAAAACGCACACAACCAACAAAAAGCGTTTATCACATCGGACGATAACACAGTAACTAGGATCGTCGAGTAAAATCGAATCGAATAGAAGTGAAACGGCAACGGTATATACACATAAAAAAATTGTACGAACGAAATGTTTTCTCTCCCATACACATATCAACAGAGTGGCCGAATTGAATCACCGCACCCTATCTTGTGTGTGCTTTGTAATCGAATGTCTCCTTCCTTTTTGTCTGCTTCTCCCAAACAACGAATATTATATGTTCACATATTTTCCACCGTAGAACATCATTCGTGGTTGGAAAACACCATCGATATGAAGTCAACGTCGACAGTTGTTTTCTGTTCGGTATTCAGTTCTCGTTGAACGCTCCATCGAACTAGATGTGCCAGCCAACAAACGTTCTCCAAAAGAAAGAACAAAATCAAAAAAAAAAAAAAAAAAAAAAAAAAAAAAAAAAGACAATCAAACAAAACAAAACAAAACACAAAATTCAAATCGAATAGAAATAACAACACATTCACATTTTTTTCCGATTACGATTTTGGTTTTTCATTGCAAATTATATATATCTTTTTTTTTTTTTTGAAATTCGTATCACGCCGTTTGTATTTCAATTCAAACAGATTTTCAGAGTAAAAATTGCAACCAGATTGCAAAAATCTATTTTTTAGTGTTCGGTTTCAAATCGCAATTCACCAATATTGACCGCATTATATCCATTTTTTTTTTTTTTTTTTACTAATTTATTTCTCCATTCTTTTGCCGCAATTTTCCGGTTAAAGAAAATACTAAAAAGTGGAAAATGCATTCAGGAAATTGAGAAATTTCAAAAAGGCAACTACACGCCAAATAGAAAAAAAAAACACATTTTTTTCCCTCTACTAATACGTTCGGTGTAGTAACCGTGCGATCCATACGAAATAGCAAAGAAGAACGAAAGAAAAAAGTGCCAATTTTTATTCAGCACACTGTTGATCGAAGCAACAAGCAGCAGAAAAGCAACAGATATTTTCCAGCAACAAGCGGCAACGGTCACATACAAAAAGACAAAATCGAAATAAGAGAAAAACGAAAGAAAAAAAAAAAAAAGCAACAACAACAAAACCACCACTAAGCAGCGACAACAAACATCCAGCACGCATACACATCGCTTTGCTTCGTACGAAGTTATAGATGGAAACGTATATATATTCATATAGAAAATTATAAATGTGATGGTATAGTTGGATAGAACAGTCGTTGCCTGTTCGCGTGTAACTACAGAACAGTAACAACCACAACAACAACAACAGCAACAACAAAAATATAATAAATAAGGGAACTATTTCTCGATAAATTTTTGTATCGCTGGATTGGTATCAAAGACCGAATAATTTCGCCGTTTTCTGTCATTTATATATTGGACGTGTAACTATTAACATCGTGTGGGTACCGTCAAACAATTCATTCATACAAAACGGCTAACGTATTTTATTAATAACTTCAATTTCAACTTCAATTTCAAATTCAAATTTCAAATTTCAACTTCTATTTTATTTCCCCAAAAACACAAGCAAAAAAAAAGAAGAAAAAATGAAATTCAAACGAACGCTGCTGCGGAAAAAGTGAACAAATAAACACTCTTCCTTTCTATTTTCATTGAAATCTTTTATCTTGAAATCTTAATTTGTGTTGATTTCATTTTTGCGAAACGTTCGTTAAATTTTTTTTTTTTTTTTTTTTGTTCAAGCGCAGCAAACAGATCAGTGTCGACGAGTGAACAATTCGATCGCAATTTCGATCTACCAAAGAAAAAAAAAAAAATTTAACACATTTTTGTTTTCTAATTAAAACAAAGACAATGTTTTTTTTTTCCAAACAAATATTCCAAATGGAAACAAGTGTTGAATGTGAATCGGTCATTTAACAGAACAATAAAAAGATAAGAAAAACGAAAACAAGAACCTTGTATTCCATTGGATCGAGGATTATGGTTGCTAAATTTTATGTAAAGACATTCATATGTAGATTTTATTTTCTGTTTGTTCTTGTTTTGATTGCTTGATCGTTTTATCTTTTTATAATCCGCGTTTGAAATTATTTTGTGTGTTCGGTCGTTTTACGGTAGTGAAAAAGTAAAAGTAAAAGACATAAACAAATAAAATGGCCAAAACACCAGATATTTGTGCTACCATACGGTAACATTTCGGGGCGGGTGCAGAGACAACGGATCAGACTGAACATGTTTTGATGAGAAAAAAAGCACTTCATTGATAATTAGAATTTATAAGTTCATCTCCAAGTCGGTAAGTACTTTTGATCTGGATAATAATGTTTTCATTTTTGACTTCTTTTTTTTCCTTATTCTGTACAAAACAAAACAAAAAAAGCAAAAAAAAAAAAAAAAAAAAAAACAAATGTAAAGATTATTTAGGTTTTGTTTTCATTTTGATGCGCTTCAATCTATGGTTAAAGCAAGCATTCTAAACAAATCGTTATGACTATATATTAGCATTAAGATCAACATATTAAAGCTTTCATTTAGTTGCCATTTTTGAGTGCATTGGTACATTTCGTTTGTATGTTGAAATCTTTATCCGAAATGCCAAAAAGAAAATTTCACGGCAGCTAAGAATCTAAGTTATTGTAGAGCCATGGCATGTTCATAGCGTGGGTACTCTCATTGTACAATATTTTTTTTTTTTCCGTTGTTCAACAACAATTTGTTTTTGCTTTCCGTTCCCTTGTACTATTATTATTCAAATGCTCAAGATGTACCAGTAGATCTGAAAGCAAAAAAAAAAAAAAAAAAAAAAATGCGAGTGAGTGAGTGAGAGCGATGTAGTAGTAAAAAGTTCTTATAAATTTTGAAATACATATAATACATATATATATCGAGAGTAATGATAGAGGCGACTAAGAGCAAAAAGGAAGGAAAAAGAAAAGAAATAAATAAATAAACAAGACGAAATGAGTAAAAAAAAATCGCATACATTCGGAATATAAAGAGCATAAGATGCGTTCATATGAAATATTAGCCTCGAAAATGGAGAAAACAAGAAAAAACGGGAAAAAACGTATAACAAATATAAGAACAACAAAACAGACATACGGCTCACATACAGCGAAAAGCAAGAATAAGAATGAACAAGCGAGAGAAAAAGAAAGAGAATGAGAGAAAGAAAGAAAGAAAGAAAGATGACGAGAGAACAAACAGAAGACGAATGAAAAAAAAAATTGAAAGAAAAACAAAACAAATTCGGTAATATATTCTAAGCACAAAAGCTGCCAGAAGGTAGAAACATTACAACACGTCGAGAAAAAAAAATAATCAATTTTAATTTTATATAATAAAGTAAAAGAAGCACAGGAATACAGGGAGGTCTAGGTAGACAAACCGAGATAGACACACTCAGAGCAAGAGCCAAACGAACGAAAAAATTGTAAAGAAAAAAAATTGCCCAAACAGAGCCAACCGACGAAAAGATCGGAAGAAAAACCAAAAAAAAAAAAAAAAAAAAAAAAAACGAAAAAAGATGTGAATGAAAATTCACGACGATGACTCACTAAGCATATCAAACATTTTTTGGGCGGGAGAAAGAGAAATAGAAACAGTGCATACACACGAATATTTTATATTTGATAAATTGCGAACGCAAAAACGCACCAAATAGAAATGTTTAACAAAAATGAATGGCAGATATGGAGACAAGTAAACCCGTCCACAAAGCGACAAAATTTCTGTTGATATAAAAGAGTATGAGCAACCAAAAAAAAAAAAAGAAAAAAAAATACTTGAATTCACGTCAAAATTGAAATAGAACAAGGCAACAAAGAACAAAAATTCGCATAAAACAAGCACATATACCAGGCAAAAGACAAAAAAAAAAAAAAAAAATTATCAATTTTTCGAGTAGCATTTCAATTACCTAACGACATTTTATCATACAAGAGCTGTGCATACGCTGAAATTGTGCTACCATATTGTTGCTTTCATATCACATTTGTGCCGCATAAAAACGCGAATGACAAATACGACGGGCATTAAAATGTAATTGTAGTTCTGTAGCGTACGTAATAAACCGCTAAATAACTTCATTGCGTTCAAAATAATTTGCCGATGTGACTATTGTTAATTTCATTTCAGCTCCCTTTAGTTTTATCACCCATTTCAATGAGCTCAAATTCAATCTCTCATTTTCTTTCTTCCCATTTTTTTGTTTCACTTTTTCACTTGTTGAAAAAAAAAAAAAAAAAAAAAAATATTCGATTTCGGCATTTTATTTTGTCACTTGATTCAATGTTTGCAAAATTGTTATTTCGCATATTGAAATTGTGTGCATGAACCAAAATTGAATTTTTCATGATATAATTTGTCGCTAAATCAGTGCGTGTGTTTTCAAGTGCACAAATGCACCAGAATCGAATTGTGAACAGCCAAAGATAAAGCGGCTCATAACTTACAAAAAGAAAAATTGGAAAAAAAAGCGACGACGAACAAAAAGAGAGAACAAAAAGAGAGAACAAAAATAAACAATTGCCAGCAACTCACTGAAAATACAAAAGGAAAAGATAGTAGAAAAGCAGTTGAAAATTGAGTCATATACTCTATAAGCGGAAATGCCTTTCAATGAAAATAGTTTCTGGATAATTATGTAAATGAAATGGTTCCCACTTTTCCAATTCGTTTCGTTTCGTTTTGTGTTATTTCGTCTTTTTTTTTCTTTTTTTTTTTTTGCTCGCTTTTTATTATATTATTGCATTACTTATCGTCACAAGTTCTGCTGTTTTGGCTCGGAAAATCCGATTGGCTTTTAAACACATTTTATGCAATGATATTCCGCCAGTTATTAAAAATGATGTGTATGATTTGTCGATGATTGTTCACGAAAAAAAAAAAAAATTGAAATAGCAATTGAGAAGTGAGCCCAATGGTGTAATGATATGTCAAGTGAATTCACAATCCGAAACTGAATGACAAAGAGACGATTTACAAAACTGAATTGAACAAGATAGGAAAATTCAATGGGCGATAGAGAGCACACAAATACCAAAATGATTTGAAAATGTTCGAAAAAAAAAAAAAAATGTGCATGATGAGACCAAAGGAAGATTATAGTGTTTTATGCAAAAGAATTCCTTGTTAAAATCGGTTAAGACCATGCAAACACAGACAGAGTGCAAAACGATGTGAAAACAATAATACAAATTCCAACTGAATGTAGGAAAAAACAGAAATAAATCGAGTATGGCCAAAATAGACGGAGAGAGAGAAAAAAAAAAACAACTACGAGAGACAAGAGAATCGAAGAAAGAGAAAAAGAACGGGAAAAAATCGGCTCAGAAGAAATGATGGTGGAAATAGTACAATGGAAAACGACAGATATAGAAAATGACAAGGAAGAAGAAAGTTATTACCATATGAATTTTATTAAATGGGGTCTTGTCACTCGTTTCCATATCCCATGCAATTGCTGATTGTGGCGCTATACTTTTGCTTTTGCTGTTCAATGCTTCATGCTCCGTTGTTTTTCACTTAGTGAAACGAACCAACCTCTAACAATAAGTAGTTCAAATGCTTTACTATCCATAAGTTCATTTTTTTTTTCCTTTCTGTCCCATCCCACTCCCATTTTATCTACTTCACCCCCCCCCCCCCCTCTCTCTCTCTCTCTCTCTCTCCTTTCCTCTTCTCTTTTTCACTCTCTCATTTTGATTTCCTTGTTCGAAATCAGTAGCTTCCTTTCTCGTTCCCAAAGTTTGATCGTGTGTCTGTACTAGATGATGCGGCTACTGTCGACATCGTCGACAACATCGTCGACAATAAACTATATATGAACAAACAAATTGAACCAAAACGAACAGAAATTCTTTTGGTCGATGAGCGAACTGCCGACTACCACGATTGTCACCACTATGACGACAACAGACACATAAGAATGGGTACATAATAATTGTGCTAGAATTTAAAGAAAATTTATTGTGGCATCAACATTTCTTTTTTATTCATCTTCTTCTGTCTTTTAGTCCGCATGCTGGTGCTCTCTCACTCACTCTCTCTCTCTCTCTCTCTCTCTTTCTCTTAGTCTCACTCTTTCTCTCTCTGTTAAAATTTTTCCGATTCATTTTGGCTTTGGCATATTTTTGTGTGCACCAATATACTGTTAGACTCTCCCCATTCATGCATTACTCTCAAACAATTCACAAATTTCAATATAATTTGTCCAGTCCTTTTTAATTTTTTTTTTTTTTTTTTTTTTTTGGTTTTCTGAATGGCGTTTTTCGCCACAGAAAATAAGAAAAAAATGAAGTGGAAAGAGAGAATATCAACGCAAACCAAACCAAACCATTGAGCCATTTGCATTGTATAAAACCGAAAGCATAAATTGATACGAAAGAAGTCCCAAGCTAAAAAGATGAAATTGTGGTGGGAAAAGTACAAACGAATTACATCTTTTGACCCGCAAATAAGCTAACCAAGTATATTAAATTCATTGTTCATTGTTCGTTGTCACATCATCAAAAGTAAAACTAAAAAAGGCACTAAAAACATGGCCACGTACTCTATTCACCAAAAACAAGAACAAAAAAAAAGAAAAAAAATAAAAAAAATAAATAAATAAAAAGAACTATATTATAGCTTTCCTCAGCCGACTCGGTAAATCTACAAACGCTACTAAAATGTACGCTCAACATAAATCAAGATTTTGTTCATCATCATATGCGCAACGTCCATCGCACTAAAAATGAATGGATAAAGCACAAATAAGAATTTTAACAACGGCAACATTAAGAACGACAAGAATGAAGCATCGATGTCTTAAATGCCATCTAGCTGGCTATCCGCCCATTCGATCAATCCCAAAGACAGAGAAACATAAGGTCAGAGAGAACAAGATTATGGGCATTTTGTATGAGTCCAAACGTCTTCTCTATGTATCACTGTATGTGTATGTGAGCTTTTTTTTTGTCTCCTTTTTTCATTCTCTTTTCGTTAAAAATTTTAAACCTAATTATAAAGCAAATTAGGAATTAATTTCGAAGTGAAAATGCTCGGATTTCACTTGAAACTGAGACAAATGTTCGAATGCTCTGTGATGTGCATTGCTGGCGCAAAGCATAAAATGAAAAATATAACCAAGAAAAATAAGACACACACACACACACACACACACCAAGAGCATTAAAGTTAAATTTACACGCTGAGAGATCAAGAGCGGATGAACAAAAGACTTGAGATTCTTGAATGAAGCAAAATTCAAACATAAAGAGACACAATTAAGAATGAGCAAACGACAAGATGAGCGAAAAGTACCCAAATGGCATTGAGATTCACTGAACTTCATTCACTTTGGTTTGGTTAGTCGTTATGATGAGCATTTCTTTATACATCTCCTTCTAATTTTGTTTCGTTTGCACCAAATTGCTTGTAATATGAGTGTAAGTCTATCACTTATAGTATAGCACTTTTAAGTATGCACATTAATGTAATTATAAATCGTCCAGTGGCTCTATCACTCGTGGGTATGGGTGTGTGTGTGTGTGTGTGTGTGTGTGTGTGTCCTTTCTGTCTCTTGCTCTTTCTCTTTCTCCATGATTTTGCGTGTATGTTTGTGTGGAAAACCAAAATGACTATGTGCAACTGTCCATGTATATAGAAGAATGGGGCCACCAAAAGGACTGCAAAATTTCTTAGCTAAAATTCAATCGAGGCCTTTCCACCATATATGAAATGGTGAACGGCAATGAGTATCTCAGATTGCATTTTAAATATATTTATGTATTTACTCAAGCAAAATGGAATTTGCTATATTTTCAAAAACTAGTAGTGATTTTGCAAATTACCACCATTACTATTGGTATGTATAGCAATTTGTGTCTACTAGTCTAAATCAATCGGACGGGAAATTTTTTTTTATTTATTAAAATATTCAATTTTGAAAAAAACGACTAGTTTTAGTGCATAAAAATAATCCAAATATTTCCATAAAATTTCTCACCCGATCGGTTTAGACTAGTAGAAACAAATTACTATGCATACCAATAGTAATTATGATATTTTGCTAAATTACTACTTGTTTTTGAAAATATAACAAATTCCATTTTGTGTGAGTATATATATGGTTGAAATTCAAGTGCCTTGCACACTTTTGCAAATATGTTATTTGGCCTCATCTTATAGACACCATATCACCAATATATACTATAATCTGTTAATGCATTGTATCCAACAATGTGCAAGTAACGATAGACAAAATGTCAGTACATTTTTATAAAGATAATAAGAGGACATGATATTCGTATTAAATAGTGGTTGAACCAAAATCTCTCTTCTCCTTCTACCTCCATTCCCCCTCCCTCTCTCTCTCTCTCTCTCTCTCTCTTTGTCTCTCTCTCCATCTCTTTCTCCCTCTCTCTCTCTCTCTCTCTCTCTCTCTCTCTCTCTCTCTCTCTCTCTCTCTCTCTCTCTCTTTCTCTCTTTGTCTCTCTTACCTCCAATCTATATCTCTGTGTGTATGTATATGGATAGTTCAATATTACGACAAAAGGCGTAATGCCAATGGCAATAGTAAAGAAGATGGCACAGATGCCGATGATGATAATGATAACGATAACGATGACTACAACATTCCCAATGACCATTGCTAAGAAATGTCAGTTTTAATAAAGTGTGAAACCTAAGCAAATTGCCACGGTATATTTCAATTGATTTCGAAAGGAGAAAAGAAAAAAATAAAAAAATAAAACGAGAGAAGAAGAGCAAGAGAATGACAGAAATGAAGTGAATAAGAAAGAAAAATATCTAAGTTACAAGGGTTCCATTTTCTTCCGTTTCATTTTCTATTTAGAATGATAAGACACGCACATTTTGCAACATATTACTGCAAAAACTCAAGACATAATAAACAAATGAATATACTGAACTTTATCGAATTGTTGAACAATCTCGAGTATTAGTCATATTTGTAAATACATGCACGAGCACACGACACAATGGCGTCGCTCATTGTCTATATACAATCAACCACAAAATTATTACATTGTTGTTGACTCGCATCGATTTAATTCGACCCAAACTCAATCTTATTCATTCAATCTCTTGGTCTCACATATTTTTCTAACTATATTTCTATTTCATTGGTTTATGCAAGTCATTTTGTGTTTGGGACTTATTCAATTCTCATTCACCACACCCTCAGTTCATTCTCAGTTTGTGTGTGTCTTTGGTTTCCAAACCCGATTGTCTAATATAATTTCTGCTTTAATCAGATTTACGAAAATGAATTAATTGGACCAGCGTTATTACAACACATAAATTGCTATTCCAATTAAAAATGACTTTAGAGGCGCTTTTTCATATCGATCGTTGTTTAAGTTGAATTCCAATGGCCTCCCTCCTCTAATGATTTTCGCAATTAACGCCAATTCAACGAAATCACAACTTGGGAGTAAAAAAAAAAAAAAACATACACAATTTTTGAATTGTGATATTACGTTCGACGAAATTTATTTTTTCTTTTCCACATCTGTACGAATTGCATTCATATCAGGCACTTTTAATGGTAGAAATGAGATAATCTTTTTATATCATTTCTATTGTGATGGCTTTGCGGGTTACGCGACACCACTACGAACTGCAATTTCCTTTTTTTACAAAAAAAAAAAAAAAAAGGTAAATCAAAGCGCCTATTCCGAAGTATTATGACAATAACCTGATTTTTTTTCTCATTTCACTATTCAACTACTTTTACATGAATAAAAAAGCACATAAAAAGCGTCAAGCGTTTGTATCTATTGCATGTTCGGCCACCGCTTATTCAACAGTAGCAAAAATACAGAGAAAAAAAAAAAATTCAAATGAATGAAGAAAAAGTACGGCAGCCCACGTATAAAAAATTATGCATAAAATTAAAACAAGTATCATTTGGACAAATGTAATGGCCGAGAAGAGCATGGTTGCTATTTCATTCAGTATTTTTCAACAAAAAAAGAGAACAGAAAATATGTGCACGCGCTACATTTCCCGAATGTTGTCTGGTTTCCCGTTTAACTCCCGGTTCCCACCTGTTTTTCTTTCTATTTTTCATTTTCTCTCGCTCTCACTTTCTATCCACCTTTCTCTCTCACTCTCTTTTTCTCTCTCTCTCTCTCTCTCTCTCTCTCTCTCTCTCTCTCTCTCTCTCTCTCTCTCTCTCTCTCTCTCTCTCTCTCTCTGTCTCACTCTCTTTCTCTCTCTCTCTCTCTCTCTTTCTCTTTCTCGCTCTATTTCTCTCTCGTTTCCTTGCTATATTTCTCTGTGATGCTGCTCTTCATTTGTAAACGAGCTTTTCAATGCAGCAGCATGTCCGTTGTTAAATCGCTTCAACAATGATTTCAGTGGCAATTGAATGCTAACGACTTAGAGAATGAAATGGGTAGAGAGATAGAGAGAGCGAGAGAAAATATATATATATATATATAATAAAACGAGCAAAATGTGATCACGATCTGGAAGAGTCGCATGCAAATGATGGCACTGACTACAACAACAATAACAAAAAGAACAACACCAATAATAACAACAAAGTAAAATCGATGGGGGGAAAAAACTCTGCATATTTTGTCGTTTTTTGTCACTTTGCTGCACACTGGCTTTTCAATGTTTGATAGTGTTTTCAGATTTCAAATGAATAAAGAAATGGAGATAGAGAACGAAAAATAGAGAGAACGTCAAAGATTTATAATTGAAACTCATACACTCGTTCAATCGGCCATTTTATACGATTCTATATGAATGTTAATGGTTATCGATTTAAAGTGTAATATGCGCTTTCACATTGGATGAGCTTACACATTATCAGCAGCATGTGTTTGTGAATACAATAGTCGAACATATTTTGCAGCAATGCTTCGAGATCGAGATAGCAAAGTGGCACAACTGGAAAAAACACCTCCAACAAAAACAACAAAACACACACACACACACACACACACACACATGACTATGCCAAATTGATGAAGAACCAGAAAAGAGTCGATTCAAAATAGAAATGCTTCTGAAGATAAGAGAGAGAGAATGAGAGAAAAATAGAGAAAGAGAGAAATTGGCGAATAAAAAATATTATTCGGAGGCATATTAATAAAAACGTTACAAAAACATGTTCGAATGAATAGAAATCAATTTAAATGATTCAATGGCGATTGAACGTGGAAAAGAGATGGGGACACTTCGTTGTATACAAGAGATGAAAAAAAAAAAAAATACGTTTCGCTTCTTTTTGTTGTATACGCTATGCTCGTGTGTCCATGATCGTATTGAAGCATTTTTGGTCTAAGGAAAGCAACACTGAAAAAAAAAAATAACACACGACAATGAATCACATGCAGACACACACACACACACACACACACACACACACACCAAAACATGCTCACACTTAACGTAGCACCATTTGCCCAGCCAACTGAATTGAGTTGTGAGTGTCTCGCATTGTACACTGAAAGGTTTCTTTTCCATAACGACACGAGTGAGAAAAATGGAATAAAATAAAACGAAAACGATAAATGTATCAACAATCATTGCACTTCAAGTGGCTTCAATTTATAAAACTACATCGACTTTTTAATAAAATTCAAAGAAATCAAAAGAAAGAAAGAAAAAAATGGAATAATTTTTAAATGACATGATTTTTAGAAGAAGAAAACCGTATATTTGCAATATAGGTAAATGCTAGATATTGATGAAAATAGAAATTAAAAAATTGCATCAATTTTTCCTCGATACTCTGAAAAGAAAAATCAATTTTATTCAGTAAATCCAGTAAAAATTCCAACAACATAGCATGGCCACTGAATGATAGAATTCTTCGTTTTGCTCGCATAAATTCGATCGCTTTAAAGCTAAAAAATTTTTAACAGTGTCGTTTGAAATTTCCACAAAAATTGAACAAAATAGACTTGGCATCTAGTAATCGGCAGCTTTCCATAATGCAAGTTACGTTATTAATGATCGAAACTTTTTCATTGAATATCAAATTAATTGGGAAAAAATGCACATTTGCCTAACAAACACGAATACAGCGTCAGCATGAATGAATGAAACTATAAAAATTCAGCGCAAAACTTCTCACTTAAAATTGAATCAGCAAAAACAAAAAAAAAAAACAAAAAAAAACAAAAAAAAATTGGCACAAAATCTAATTACATTTCACTGTGGTTGTTTTAGATCGTATAGTTTTTCTTGAATGTGCAAATATTTTTGGCATTTATTTTAATTCTAACGATTTCAATACAATATCAATAAAGTAAGTGATACACACGCTGAAGTACGAATGCTTGGTGTTCGTAATAAAATTCAAAGATGAATAAAGAATTGGATCGAAGAAATCTGAAACTTTCTTTAGAAAATAAACATTGGCAAAAGAATAACACGAAAAACTTTATTGTTATTTTGTCAGTTCCAAATGATTCCAATTTTTTTTTTTTTTTTTTTTTTTTGGTTCTGTTGTTGTCTGCTCATGGAAGCTTTGAAATCAAAACCAGAAACAAGATGTGCGGGAGAGAATGAGGAAGACAAAGAGATGGAGAGAGAGAGAGAGAGATGGAAATCCCTCACTTTTCAACACATTTCGACAATAATCGAAATACAAAAGGAAACAATCTCCAGCCAAATTGTTTGTGTAAAATTCCACTTGACGAGAGTTTTTGAAAAAGAAATTGAGATAAAAAGAAGATATTAAAGAATACAAAAACTTGTGTATGACCGAAAGTAGAAGAGAAAAGAAAAATGTTCCGAATCACAAATGATGAAATATACTCCCTAATTGAATATTCAATGCTTTGGTTTGAAATTAAACGAATTTTCCTTACAAATAAAGAATCAGAAAAACTGAATATAAAATTTAAGCAAAATACTTGTAAATCGTAGACAGATGAACATATTTTTTTCAGTAATCAATAAACATATGGATGGAAGGTGTTTGGATGAGAATGAATTGATTTCACAATAAAATGACTCGAATTCGGCGACATTCACGGAAGCGTTAAATGTAAATTGCATTTTACATTATACGCAATACAATAAGTCACTATGTGTTGCTCGTTTTCTTACTTTTTCACAATAAATATTAACGTTAAATGGCGCATTAGGCTAATTTCTCTCTCTCTCTCTCTCTCTCTCTCTCTCTCTCTCCTCTCTCTATCACTCCAATGTTACCTTTTTCTTTCCATTGCTCGAGCGCATTTTCTGAACCGAAAATACGAATAAAGCTATTTCCGGAAACATGGTTGTTGCACGTTCATTGTTGTTGTTATTCTTGCTCGCATCCGCCGTCAAAACAATTTATTGGCAAATGAAATCGAAATTTGTTGATGCATTATGGTTTGGTGGCGACGTTGATGGCGGCATCGTTGTCGTTGTTACCTTTAAATGCAACAGCAGCAACATTCAACATTTTATTTAGATAAATTTAAGAGATTCTCGTCGTTTTGCTACGTGCATATTTTGTACAATGCTTTGTTTATACCGCAAATAGTAATGAATTGTGTCGGTTGAGAGAAAAAAAAGGGGTGAATCGCATTCCATTTTTTATTCCTTTCATATGAAATAGCGAGGATAAAAAATTGCATATAGCAGAACAGACACACACACACACACACACACAAAGAGAGAGAGAGAGAGAGAGAGAGAGAGAACGAGTTTCAAGTGCATCACTATGAATATCTACGAATGATAAATGCAGCCACAACGATCAATAAAATTTACTTAAATAGGTAATTTAAGGAAATGAAAATCGAAATTGAAAGACTATATTGAGAATGTAAGCGAATGGGAGGGAAAAATTGTGATTGTGCAATTTCGGACGAGAAATAAGTGTATTTGATGCACCATCGCTAACTGGATGTCATACAAAATGAACTGAACCATTTCATTGCCACACACTAAACTTTATAATGGTCTTTGAGTTGATTTGCCGAACAAAAATAACAAAAATAACTGGCTTCATTCGGCATTGCTTCATTGCTACCATATTTTATATGATTGTTCGATCGTCTTTCCCTCTCTTTCTCTCTTTCTCTCATTCTCTCTTTTTCCTTCGTTTCCTTTTTTTGTTCGACGATTCCTTCATGTTTTTTCATTAACTCTGCGCTGAGTTTGCTTCTCGTTTTCATATCACATTTTGCTCGCTAGCATTTTAATGGACATTTAAGTACAAATACACACATAAATGGCAAATAGTATTAATGGCTCTGGATAAATGGAAATAATCATACATATTACGACTGTAACTCGTGCCATTCGTGACAAAATTACACACCATTTACCACCCTCAATGCTCTACTGCATACTGCATTGATTCGTGTGGAATAACGGCGAATCTATCGTTTACTGCCTGCCTTCCAAAAAAAAACTGTCCCATTTCATTTCATTCTCATGTCATTTCTCTTTGGGTTCTCTTTTTTTTTTTTGCATTCTCATTCTCTCCGTCGATCAAAACTCAATCGATGTGGTGTGTCCGTGTGTTTGTCCATGTGCAAAAAGCATAGCAACGAATAATCTTGGTGGCTATGTTACAGTAACTGTATTGGCGATTGACGAAATCAAACCAAGTGTATCGGCACGAAAATGGAAGTCTCCATTTAATGGAAATATGTATATTAAAATGTCATTTATAGATATGTTAAATAATTCGAAATGTAGTGTGCCAAAACGGCCATCATAAACGACGATAAAACAAAAATGATTATTGACGAATTCAATTGCAGAAATTTGATTCTCTTACTCTCGTTATTTATTATTGGTTTTGGTCACATTTTCCTTTCAATGGTTTGGTGTACACTTTCATAATAAGTCTCACTCCTCATTTCATATTCCGTATTTCCATTACAATATTTCTTTTTTTTTTTTTCTCTCTCTCTCTCTCTCTCTCTCTCTCTCTCTCTCTCTCTCTCTCTCTCTCTCTCTCTCTCTTTTCTCATTATGCTCGCAATTTTATGCGAGAAATTTTATTTGTACTCTCAATTTAAGCGATGAAAATATATTTATTACCCTATTGTGACAAAACCCATATTCAAAACCATATCAAATGCAATCATGAAACCTTGGAGATTTTATTCGATGCATAATTAAATTCGAATCAGTTTACGAAATAGCAAAATAATTTTTCGACAATGAAACAACACCCCAAACATTGATTTTGACAAAACGATAACAATGATTTTCATTGTGCACAAGCAAATGGAATTAAGAGAAAAAGAAGTGCGAGTGAAGAAATCACTTTTGTGAACTGTTATTAAGATGATGACGTCCTAAAATTTATGCCCGACTAACGGTGCTAGAGAATTCAACAACCATACTGGATGCGAACTCTTCATTTGCACAATGTATCAGTACATTTTTTTTTTCCAGTGCTTTGTGTAAATTTTAATGTAATTTCAATGTTTCAAATAAAATCAGTCAACTGTTGTTGATTGCTTTATTTTCACTGTGTTGTTATCCTGCCATACAAATTCAAATTAATTAACCTTTTGCATCAATTTAACCACTTTGGAAAATGATTGCGCTCTTTGTCATCAATTCATTTGCTTTTATATCTCAACGAATCTAACAAAAAAAAAAAAAAAAAAAAAAAAAAAAACAATAAATCAATCAAAATGAATATTCTCACGCAGTGTTATTCAATTCTCGAATATTGAATCATGATAAAAACACTTGAATTTTGAATGGAATAGCCAAAATTGGAAATAACTAGTGGAAAAGTGAGAGAGCATATTTCAAGAATTTTTGCTAGTTTGATCTGAAAATTTATTGATAAAATGTAGAGCTTTACTTACGCTGGAAATGTCAGCTTGAAATAAATCCATCAGATGACGTTGGCCACAATGGAAAAATTAGGCCACATTGTAAATAAATGCAAAAAATTCAATGCAACAAACGTAGCGTCAAATCCACCTGATGGATTTATTTCAAGCTGACGTGTCCAGCGTAAGTAAAGCCTTGATGAAATGTGCTTTTCTTTGGTGCACAATATTTGTTACATTTCGAGTCAAAGTTATGCAGAAAATCGAAATTCTCTCTGTTTCATCTATTTCAAAGCGATTCAAAAGGCTCCATTTCAGTTTGAGTTCGGTTCGGTTCGGTTCAGATTTGAGATTTGATTTACATCCATACATACAAGTTCGTCGATATATAACATCCTTGCAAAATTAACAATCGTGGCTCTTATTTTATATATTCGTTTTGGTGATGGTTTTCGGCAATGATGGTTTGCTTTGTCAATGTTTTCGTTCGAGAAAATACAAAATGCAAACGATCATATTCGAAAATGGAAAAAGTTATGCCTTCGAAGAAATATAAACGTTTCCATATTATAGCTTTTTTTTTTTTATTTTATTTTTCGTTTTGCTCATCTTCAAAGGTAAACAACCGAAAACCACACAAGCATGTACGCCACCCCACAATTCTTCACAGCGTGCGAATATCTTTGTTCTCTCCATTTCATTCAATACGTATGTACTGAATCTTTTCTTCTTCATTTTTTTTTTTCTAGAGAAATGTGAGCAAAACAGTATCGTACAATTTAAGTTACCGTTAAAAGTTGTTCGCTTTAATCTTCAATCATCTTATATCACTGCGAATCGTTAAATTTTTCCACACAAACACTCTTTGTGATTTTTTGGATTTGAGCTAGTGATGCTGTTGTTCGAATATTATGTATACAAGCTATTTCTGTTTCTGTTGCGTTAATACACAATTTTCTCTTTACATACCGTCGGTTTTGCTTAAGAACAATCTATCTAATTAAAAATTTAACCCCTTTTTATGTGTCTGTAAGCATCTAAGGTAAGTAGAGTTTATGATATTTGGTGTACGTGCAAGTGTGCGAATGCGTGTATTTGTGTGAGTGCGTAAGAGTTTTGGGGCATACCTTCAAGGTGTTCTCTTTTGCAAAATATTGAGAGAGAGAGTGAGGGAGAGAGAGAGAGAGAGAGAGAGAGAGAGAGAGAGAGAGAGAGAGAGAGAGAGAGAGAAGATAGAATCTCCAGTGCCACTTTGAATCTCTAACTTCATTTCCCCATTTACCATTTTCACTGAACATACGTTGTTTGCCGCAATTGCTTACATACCAATGCCACCCGATTCAGTTTACCAATTTTGTGTGTTTCACTCATTCGCTGCAAACATTTTAGCGAATCTAAAATTCTAAATCAGCCATCATATCATGGTATTAAGTCAACCATGGAAATACAACCACCGCTGTCTTCATACTCTCCTCCAAAACATCGACTTGTTTACATCGACATCGTTGATCAAATCCCCTCGCCGCACTGTGTATGTGAGTGTCTGTTGCGTCCCATTCTCATCTCTTCTTTTCTCTGCATACTAAACTTTATTAATACTTTTGCAAAAGATATTTTTATTTTCAACCATTTTCATTTCCGTTTGATGCTTGGCGCTTGATGTAGGATGAGCGAATGCGTCGTTTCATTTGTTTGTATTCGATATCACATTGTTGTTGTTGTTGTTGTTGTTGTTGTTTTTCCTCTTTCTCTCTCTCTCTCTCTCTCTCTCTCTTTCATATTTTCTCTTTCCTTCTACTGTTTTCTCTGTCTGTTCATCTCTGCTAGCATCTCTGTTTCCCTGTTTGCCATACCACTTGTATATAAGCAATGAAGTGTGCTTAGCCACTTTCATCACCCGAAAATTTACCACCAATCATTTCGAAAAGTTTTTTTTTTTTTTCTTTGGTGTGTTGTGTGTCAACCGCACAACCATGCAACTGAATCACTTGTTGTTTAGAGTTTGCTGGGGCCACCAAAGTCTCAGGTGGCATAACAGACACACAAACGGAAAGAATATCAACGAATGAGCAAATTAGTTTCCAAAAGATGGTTAATAAACTTTTGGTTATTCACATTTTCATGTATTTTCGTTTCGATTATTTCTTTTCTTACAAGTTTGGCTCCCATTCGTTTGTTGCTTTAATTCGTTTTCAGTTGTATGTGTAAGCACCGCATACTTATTTTACTTATGTACTTAATGTTCACCATGATTTTTAGCAATCAAATGAAATTTCTTTCTTTATCGCCGCTTTTCTTTCTTCATTCTTCGTTGTCATTTTCGATCTCGCTGTCATCATCTTTCTCATCTTATTTTTCTTAAATCTTACTTGCCAATGTATTGCGCTCAGCCATTCCATTGCATCGATTCATCTTTAGCCTTTTTACGAAACTCTTTTCAAGTTAATGAAAATTATGTCAACACAACTTATTTGAATCAAATTCCTTTTTGTAACACATTCCGTATCGTTGTTAGGTCAAGTTGAAATGATATCGAAAATTTCAAGAGTTGCAACTGTGAAATGGCATGTATCGAACAGTTAAATTCTGAAAACGATTGAAAGTGGAAAAAAAAAAACAGAAAACGGGAAGCTAGATAGAAGAAGAAGGAGAAGAATAAGAAGAAGAAAAAAAACAAGCGAACGAAAATCTATCCAATTAGATTAATTTTAAATTCAAAATGCTATCGAATTTCATTTTGATTGGGTTGACACGAACGTGCTTGTGTTAACGGGCGAGAATCCGTTTTCGATCTCCAACTAAATTTCAACATTTCGAATTTCAAATACAATTTGCCGAATCAAAGCACGCTCCCTGCTCTTAATAAAGAGCAAAGAACGGAAAATCGAACCAAAAGATGGCATAAAGGAGAGAAAAAAACAGAGAGTGTTTGTGTGTGTGTGTGTGTGTTCGAATGAAAAAGAAAAAGATAAAACACGAACGAAAGAACGAATGAATAGAAGTGTGGTGAACTTCCTTTGAACTCGATAAATCGGTTTCCACCTCAGTGCAACAAAGTTTCGGCAATTTTCGCCCTCTTTAGTAATTTATATCAATTTCATGAACTGATGATGGTTCAGCCAAAGTACCAACAAATTGGTTCAGATGAAGAGGGTGATGTGATAAAGATAAGAAAATGCATGACGTGATAGCAGCAAATATTGCGACTGATAGTAAACAATATTATAAAAGAGTTTTACGATGCGATGCGATGCGATGCCACTTGCCACTGTGACAAGCATAAACCAATGTGTCGTTCTGAATATATTCGTTTGTCGAATGAAGAAGAAATTCTTTTTAATTTTCTTCTTTTTTTTTTCCTTTCTTCTGAAAAAAAAACCATTGCTCCATCATGCCACTTCCTTCATGTAAATGTTTACAATTCACGGATTTTGGTATCCATTTTAGTGTTTTGTGTAATACACACATCATGCGATAACCGCACCAAATCTTTATTAGCGGAAAGCTAAAATATCAGCTGGATCATTTGTACATGTTATATTTTCATGCGTCAATGTGTTTCATCATTTCTTTTAGCGTATCGATTTAATGTGTAAAATGACTTTGAAGTAACGTATTCCATTCATTTCGCCCTCTTTGTTCGTCATAACTGAAGAGAAAGAAGGAAAAAAAAAGAAGAACGGTGTCCTCGGTGTCAAGCAAATGTTTACATAACTATTAAACGAATGTTCATTGTGAAATGATTATTATTCAATGAACGAAACTTCATTTAAATTGACTCCCTTATGGATTCCACTGCAAGCCCGCATACAATTTTTTGTTCCCTTTCGTCAAACATGTAATTTACTGTGAAACCATACTAATTAGTTACCTTGTGTGTGTGTGTGTGTGTGTGTGTGTGTGTGTGTGTGTGTGTGTGTGTGTGTGTGGTGTTTCGTTTGTATATTTGTATACAAATGCATAAGTATTTGTATGTATATCTTGAAGATATCACTAATATAAATGTGCCTTGTGGAAAAGGTGTGACTCGGTCGGAACCATATCAAGGCATTTTTTCCCCCATTCGCTCTCCCTTGCCCTCTCTCTCTCTCTCTCTCTCTCTCTCTCATTCGATTTCAAACTCATTCTCTATTATCGTGCGCGATTTCTATCTCTATTTTTCATTGCGTATCCATGTTTGATCTTTTAATACTCATTTTAATTGCTTATGTCGGTGGTAAAATATCTTGGTGGTATAATTTTCAATGGATGTCGTTCATCATATCAAACTTGAAATATTTCATTGAACACAAGAATGTAACATAAACCAAATTTGATTGGTGTAATATGTTCGAGTGCGCGCTGTAGCATATGTTAAGTGGGCAAAAGATAGAGAGAGAGAGAGAGAGAGAGAAAGAGAGAGAGAGAGAGAGAGAGAGAGAGAGAGAGAGAGAGAGAGAGAGAATGAAAGAGAGAGAGAGAGTAAAAGAGAGGCAGAGCATGTGAAAAAAAAAGACAACAACAACGGCCAAACGATGAGTGAATGATATACCAATGTATATCACAAAAGCAAACGTGTGCATATATTTTGACATGAGTTATTTGCCATCGATGTGATGGAATGTATTTGTACTGAAATTTAATATGTAAATAAAAAGACGAAAAATGTGAGTTGGTTATATTTCGCTGTTGCTGTTTTTGCACTGTATGTGTGTGTGTGTGTGTATGTGAGTATTTTTCCGCACATCCTGTTTCACATTAATCGAATCGATCACAAATGACACTATGCGATGATGCCAAGCGCAACAATTACCATTGTAACAATGATGATAAATGCAATCAAGAGTTTCCATAAATTCAATCGAATTTCCGTGAACTTTTGTCAATATACAAAGTTGGTATTATATTCAACCGGCAATTCAAATTAAAAACGATATGACAATAATTTGTTGTTGAATCGACATACAGGCACCCACACACACACACACACCCACACACACACACACTCACACACATACACGTTTGATTGAAGTATCAAATGATTTATTTGCATCAACAAACTTTTTTTTTTTTTTTTGTTTCATTTCGTTGGTCATCACTTAAATGAGAAAGTTGTATCGAACACGATTATGATATCGAGATATCGAAAGAAGGATAATTTGAATGAATCTATGCTTTAAAATTCATTGGAATCGATTTTTTAGTTTTTGAACAAAACAAAAACGACTTTTAAAAATTCTTACGAAATTACCCTTTTCGAATTCAATATTAAAAAATGCTTTATTTCAACAATGGAATGTTTTATAAATGAATAATCTAAACACACACTGCTAGAACTAATTTCTAGTATAAACGGCGTTTCCCTCTAAAAAATGGATGATTTCATTTGCATATTTGCATTTAAGCAAATCAAAATCAATATCAAATACCAAAATGCATATACACAAATGGTTGACATTATTGGGCATTCTTGCATATATCTATGGCGTGATGAATTGACTGAAATTTATTTGCTGGTCGAAACGAAACGAAACAAAATGCTTGTATTTTTTCAATCGCATTTATATATTCGATAGCATAGAAATGGGATGGAATGGAATGCACAACATTTATAACTCAAATGGTTTGATATATCGTTTACAGGTGTACGATATGCATCATAGTCAACTCATCAATATGTCGAAAGAATATCGTGTGAGTTGATCGTAATTGTGTGTGTGTGTGTGCTTGTTCGTGTGTATACGCATTCGGTTGATATTTGTTCTTTTTTTTGTATTGTATTTGTCACATCATATTGGCTTACATCTTTTTATTGTCACATTATAGCATTGACTACTGTACCCTTAACATTTTTTTTTTTTTACCCTTATTTAATCACAAACTCATAAAATTGATCGAACAATGATTATACACGATTTCTTGTCTGTTGTCTGTATTAATCCATGTGAGCTCGATGCAAAGACACTGTTTATAAAATGAAATAATGAAAAAAAAAACAATACTTTTTTTTTTTGTACCTCATTAAATATTTATAAAAATTGCAATTTTCTGCCATTATTTACATTTATTATACTTTATTAATGATTCTGTTGAATAATTTCCTTTGTGAATGATTGTCTGTTGATAATACATTCAAATAAATCACAAAATGGTTCATTTCTCATCGATTTTTGTGCAAAAAAAAAAAAAAACAAAAAATAAAATAAAATAAGTAATAAATTGGTTGAAATATAAAGTCATTTTACATACAATAGAGAATATGACATTTTTAATTAAACAAAAAGGGATTAAATAAAAAGCACTCATATGGAAATGGATCAACGTTTTTGTTAACTGATTTTTGCTCTTATTTGACAAAGCATTCGTTTGATATGAAACGAATAGTTGTGATTTTCATGTCATTTGATTACTTTGATATAAACAAAAACAAAACAAAAAAAGAAGTTGAATTCAGTCATTATTTTTTTTTTTTTTTTTTTTTTTTTTTTTGTTCACACCTGCCGATCAAGTGCCATCGAACCCACAGACATTGAAACACAAAACATACAAAGATGATACCAGTATTATGTAAATATTTTATGTAAATGGATAATTGTGTATTTGCCATTTGGGCAATCGTTTGATAGCACACATTTTCTTTTTTTGGTTTTTTTCATTCATTGCTTATCTGCGTGTGGTGTTTTTTTTTCCCTACTTGTTTGTTTCTAATCTTACCGATGGTGTGTGTTTCATTTTATTCTATTTGCAATGTCATATTACAAAAGAGATAGCATTGCCAGTATCCGCCATAAATTGGTGGTTGGATTTGTTATTTTTATGTGGACGGTAATAAAAAACTAAAAAAAAAAAAAATATACACAAAAGAAATAAATAAAATAAAATAAACATAGTGATAGGAAAAGACAGGCAAACCGCTAGCTATGGATCGTTTCAATGTATGCTGGTATTTGTGTTCATCACATGAGGTGTTAGTAATAAGAACGATAAGAAAAACAATGGCAAAGAATAAACATGCAATAAATATTATGCATTTTAATTAAAGTCATCCCTGTTTCCACTTTAATATACGTTCAATTTCATTTCGATAACGAACAACAACAACAACAACCGTCAAAGTGAAAAAAAAAAAAAAATAACAAAATGAAGAAAGAAAAAAGACAGAGAAAAAAAAAGCGTCAGTAACACACAAATGAACGAACGAACTACCTCATCCATGCACAGTGTGTTCAGGCAGCTACAATTGATTGCTTTTGCGTTATTTCTCATTTGCCGCAAGCCAATGTTTATTTCACGCATTTCTATACGACGTGGTTTTCCAGGCAACAGTCACCATTGCCACAAACCTCTTAATCATTTCGTTGCAATATGTTCAAACGAAACTCGATTTTTGTGCTTTTGATATTGTTTATTTATATGTGTTTGTGTGTGTGTGTGTGTGTGTGTGTGTGTGTGTGTGTGTATGATCTTTTCAAACCAACGGCACATCAACCATATCAATGCACCGTTATTGTACATACTACCATATTCTACCTTACAAATTCTTTAAAAAAAATATCTTTCTCTCTCCCTGCCTCTCTCTCTCTCTCTCCCCCCCTCTCTCTTTCTTTCATTTCCTCACTTTATCTCTCATCTCTCTTTCTCACTGATTTACCAGCTCCGATGTTATTCAATCGTAAAATATTAAACTTGTACCATCTATTAAGCAAATTTATTAAACAAAATTCAGTTTTCTTTGAAATGTCTTGCAAAAGTTTAAAGTGGTACAAGCATTTTGAAGCGATTTTCCTCTGTCAGTCGCTATAATACCGTGCCATTTGCAATGGAGTTTAAATGAAATGCGAAAACGAATCAACTCAACCGCAATGAAGGTGAAACGTTGAAATGTGTTTGAACGACATTTCAGCACGTTATCTCATTTGGTCATGATTCATCCACCTGCACTCCCAATCTCTTTCTTCTCTCGTCATCCCTATTTCTGCTTTCGTTGTGTTTTTTTTTTATCTTTCTTTTATTTTTATTTTTTTTGTTTTTTTGTTTTTTTGTTTTTTTTTTTGATTTCATTCAATTTCTCTTTCGGATGAACTGCATTCAGGGTAATCCGTCAAGTGACTCTTGTTATATTTAACTTTTCACTTTTCACAATTATCACAGTGATTTTAAATGTAAAACACTCTCAAAGCATTCAGCACACGGATTCAAATAATTTAATATTTAGTGAAAACAGAAAGCTTTAACGGAGTGAATGTTGTAACGAAGAGAATGAACGGATGCGAAAGCATGTTTGCTATGTGATGCGGTCAAATTTGATATGTTTCTCTCTATCTCTATCTGCATTTATGCTTGCGCGCGCGCGTGTGTGTGTGTGTGTGTGTAAGCATGATATGGGGATTCATGAATGAGTTAAATACGATTGAACACGGTCAACGGTAGTAAGATAATGTGTAAATCCAAAACCAGAATCAGTGCCGAAGCCAATTATATATTATATACAATATGATTTTAATACATATCTTTGTAAAATCCAGAAGTGTCTATAATTTAACCACTAGTTGATTCTCTTTTGTTCATTCACAAGTTGCTGTTTGAATGCGGTGAACTTTTATGTTGGTCATAAAGTCATGCAAAACTCTTGAATACATTCAATGCATAGTTACAAAATTATGGCACATTTCAATGAAAACATTTCAATTACACTGAGTAAATTCTGTTACGCTTGGCTTTTAACAACACTGTACATTATTATAACTAACAAAAATTGATGATTTAACAGCTAATGTTATTCTTTTTTGAAGATGGATTGAAATGAATTCAAATAATAAAATGAAATTTTTATTAAATAAAAATCGAATTTGAATTCGACACAATATAATATTGTTGTTTTGAACAATTCAAATATTGGTGATTTAGCACCGTTATGTGAAAAAAAATTATGAGAACTCATTAAGAATTTTCTTTTTTCAACATGTTTCTTTATAATTAAACCAAAAATAATTCCTTCAAACATTCAAATCCACTTGTTGGCTTCATTTTCATTTTAAAACATTTTTGGTATTATCTAATGTTCAAATTTATTATAGAATGCACATTTTTTCACATTATGTGTACTTTTTAGAATTATTTCGATTTTTTTTTTTTTTAAATCTCATTGGAATACATTAAACACAAAAATCAAATTCCAAATCTGTATATTTT
The DNA here is from genome assembly GCA_029041755.1 of Resseliella maxima. Lineage (NCBI taxonomy): Eukaryota > Metazoa > Arthropoda > Insecta > Diptera > Cecidomyiidae > Resseliella > Resseliella maxima. The sequence goes on along the minus strand of JAQOWM010000541.1, from coordinate 582,525 downwards.
GAAGCGCAATGTGGTAAAATACCACATCATTATATGTATAACAGCCAGAGTATACAGACAAATTCAAACAAATGATTAAGTAGCTATGTAATTTTGTCAATATTTCAAAATGTCGACGAGAAATTAATGTTGACTGTTGACGTTCGTTTCGGATCGACTTTCAAATTTTTTGGCATAATACATTTCGAGTGTGAGCTGTTTCATATGAAACCATGGAACAAGAGATGAAAGAGCAATGACAAAATGATGATGAGGGAGAGCCAGATAGAGAGAGAGAGAGAGGGAGGGAGAGAGAGAAAGAGAGGGAGGGAGACAGAGAGAGGGAATGAAAATGGAATAGAAAGAGAATGATAGCAACCGATAGAAGAGAGAACGGGAATATTATCCATTAAAAATATATAATGTGTGCCGACACAATTAATGAACTAATTAATTTTATGTGTTACAGGTAATTTTTATCGTACAATATACACGCGTGATGATATTATAAACACAAGCAAAATATGTTGAACCACGTACAAACCGAAAATACGAAAATCCAACATTAGATGAGATAGTAAAGTTTGTCAGAATTAGAAATAAATGAGCTAACATGAAAGTTTCATTGCTTTATATAGCACAAGAAATGTTGAACCATATGCATGGATATGTGAAGATGGGGGGGGGGGGGAGGTTGCGAGTGGTAGTTGCTCAACTTAACTGTATTGAAAAGAATAAATGAAAAAAAAAAAACAATTTATGAAGAGTGTGTCGCTTGTTGTAAGGTGTTGACAATGGTTCCGAATGCCCGAAAAAGAAAAAAATCCAACTTAAATAAGGGAACCGCACCAAGATCAACCAAAAGACATAGATATACTACGACATTAACGTACAAACAACAACTTAATGATGAATATTTATAACTTAACCAATAAATGGTGGCTAGTTGATTTAACGCGGTGCGGTATCTCGTTGATTGCCTTATGTATACAATATTAGGAAGTTTGGTGATAGTGATGGTTCTGATGGTGGTGGTGGTGATGGTGGTGGTGGTAATAACAGTAGCAGTGGTGCTAATACTAAAGTCCATGGTATATTCATAAAAAATAATAATTTCACGTTCGCTCTCTCTCTCTCTTTCTTTTTCTCTTTTTTGCCATCGAACATTTTCTATTGTTCGGTTAAAAAGCAATGTACACACATACGATGCACGATAAGTGGGTATAAACATTCAAACATATTCCATTATATATATTCATTCTCATTCTATTTTATAAGCGAACTGAGAAACACACACACACACACAGAGAGAGAGAGAGAGAGAGAGAGAGAGAGAGAGAGAGAGAGAGAGAACGCGAACGAGCATTGTATGAACATGGTTATATCGTGGTCGTTATTTTATTTCCAAAATAAGTGGATATGTAATACAAAATCCTCTGCTTGTTTAAGCGCATTGTTTCAATTTAATTTTTGTTTGTGTATACGTGCGCCTATCACAATGCGTTCATATTTCACAATCTTTTACACGAACGCAACTGAACATTCAAATAGGAAAAACACACGTGAAATGATAACAGCAACAAAAAAAAAAAAAAAGCTTCCTTAAATTATTTACATAACAAATCATCACATATCACATTGCATTGAAGTTTGGCTGAATACTCGCGAATATGTGGCATGAGCATTTCGTTCAACAAAAAAAAACACACACACACAAACAAACACTTATGAATGCACACATAGACGCATATATCACATACGCATTCACAATGAATTGGGACTTTACTCATATACTCATTTGTGTAAACAATCACATCTTAAACTTTTGTGCAAATTGGTTATTTTTACCAAAATGGTTACGGATATTTTCACTATAAACAAAAATTTCAACAACAGCATTTTCACATTATTGCATTTGATGAAGCGATCAAATTCTGCACGTCATAGTTTTAAAGTTTTTATCATAAGACTTAATATAGAAATTATTGCGCGCAAAAGTAAACTTTATTATCCGTATAATTGGGGTTGATGACAACAATGCCGGTGCGGTTTTCTAAAGATTAGAAATATTCATTAAGGAAGTTTCGCATTAAGTTATTCATATCAGGTTTGTTAATGTTATCATTCATTCACTTTACAAACTTAAGCCAAATACATGAAACGCATTAAAATGCGTCACTTTGATATTTGACAACAATATGTCATTAAATTCATTTACATTCAAATGCTAAAAATGTGTTCAATTTTGACATCAAAACGATAATATGACTTATTATTATTTATAAAATGTGTTTTCTATATATTGATTGGCATTCGCCTTTCAAGAGCGGTAATTATGACCAAAATAATGATTGTAACTGGATTGACTTTTCCCAAATGGAAAAAAGATTAAATATAATTTTTGCTAAAATATGTCTATTTTGTGCAATTGATACCAACAAATTCTAGTACATATTGAATCAGCCACATATGCTGATTATGTTTTAAAAATGGTTGCATACAATTCTAATATTCGTTTAAATTTTAAATTATGTTAAACCACAGGAATATGCTCATTGTTCATAAGCAGATTACAAGCAAATTGAATGTACATACAGGATACTGATGGGTTAGGCGATTCAATCGCTTTTTCAATGTATAAAATTCGTTCGAATGCAAACAACATAGTGTGTATGTTGATATAAGGTGAAAACAAAAATGTTATGTACGTGTGTACATGTATGAAATAATATTATACTTGAACGCTTGATGCTTTATAAAATCCTCTTTGTTATTAATGCTTCTGTGTGCAAATCAATGTCATCGCGAACATATTTTACTCTGTTTTCTCCCTTCTTTTTTCAATTTTCCTGCATGATTAAAACAATTCATTGTGTATTTTACTTGAAAATTTTTGGCGATTATATAACGAACAAGTGGATTTACGCAAATAATTAAGAAGCCACAACATTCAATTCCTCTTTGAAATGGTAGTCATACATTTTTCAGGTCTCAATCTTTTTTTCATCTTTTTTTATTTATTTATTTTGACTTTGTGTAGACAAATGTCGAATATTTTATAACTGAAAAGCACGCAATCAACCATCCAATCCATTCCATTTCATTTGCATTGCATAACAATTGTTTTTTTTTTTCATTCCTTTCTTACATCATCTCATTACGCACTGAAACAATCTCAATTTTTTTTTTTCCACCACAAGAATGTAATATTAAAGCCCTAAACAATCATCTTTTCGTCATCATTACCATCATCATCATTTTTATCTTAATATTCTTGTAATTATACATTTGAATATTATTTTCTTGAGCATAAACCATTGAAATGTATTTATTCTTTTTAATCAGCTAACATAATATGTTAGAGATTTTGAATGTGTGGCTCTGTGTACATTTGTTTTTTTTTTTTTTTTTTTATAAAATACATATACGAGTAAGTATCATTTCAATACGTGGGTACTCCGTATATTACTTACACAAACACACACACACAAAAACAGAGAAAAAAAATACAGTGAGAAAGAGAAAGAGAAAGAGAAAGAGAGAGAAAGAGATAGAGAGAGAGAGAGAGTGAGAGAGAGAGAGTGAGAGAGAGAGAGAGAGTGAGAGAGAGAAAGAGAAAGCATGTGTGTGTGTGAGATGAGAGTATGAGAATGTTACCATTTTCAAAAAATAATTGTATGTATATAATTAATTTCCAGATATCTTGCATGTTAAATCATGGATAATGAAATGAATAAAATGTTGACGAAAGAACAATTCATTCGAAAGCTCCCGATCTTGAAGCTTGAAATTTGTTATAAAGTCACTGAAAAGTGTTTTTTTTTTTTTTTTTTTTTTTTGAAAAATGTGAATCACAATTAAATTATCACAAAATATATTAATGGTGAAACCGTTATTTAAATTTTAAGTAAAATATATTTCATACAATCAAATATAGTTGAATTAAATCATGTAGATCGACTCGGCATAAAAGGAATTAATTTTTTAGAAATAAGATTTAAATGGAACACTTATTATTTTTTATTAAATTTTCAACTTAACTTTATTAATTATTTAGAATGTTATATTCTTTAAATTAAACTACTAAACTTGTCGGAGTAAAAAAATGAACTAACTTATCTTTAAAAATGTTAAGCCTAACTTTTTAAATTTCTAAAATACAATATCAGTATATTGGTTTATCAATTCTCCTTCATTATTTTCAAAGACCAATAGACATTCAGGTCATTTAAGTATTGTTTGAAAAGGAAAGAGAAAATAATATTAACTAGGTTACCAGTAATTGACTTTAAGTACATTTAATGTCAAGAACGAAAAAAAAGTGTAAGAGATTTTCCCGAAAAAATCAACTTATTTGCACTCGTGCATGTTTCATTTAAGAAACTGAAAAGGTGCACAACGGATTCAAAAGATAATAAAACCCGGAAACTAGAAGTTGAGTATTGTTGCATTTGAGACATATCGAATTGAATAAGCATAAAGAAGATCCGACAAAAAGGAATCGAACGGGAACAAATTATGACAGCAATAAAATATTCGAATGTCTGAGCCTAAAAACTATGTATGATAATGTTTCCCCCAGAATAATGCTCAAGCGCCAAATAGACTAGAGTAATAAAGAATAAATGGTATGCATAGAAAATTCATTCCATGCATTACCGAACAAAGACTATGCGTATGATTATGAATCATGTTTTGGTATCGTTTATTGTATTTAAATTGGATGTTTTGCAATATCTTACGTAGAAGAGCGTATTGATGTAAATTTTTATGTACATTTAATGAACCCAAACTTATATGTATTTAACATACATAATATTTAGTCAAAATGTTGACTTCGCATTCACTTTTCCAATTTGTTGAGGATACAAATTAAATAAAATTATGCATTGCATGTAGATTATTGTGTTTATTCAGTGAATTTCATTGCAAAAATCATGTCCAATAGTTTTAAGTGTGTGATATATCACCATTTAGATCGAACAATATAAATGATTTTGTACGAAAAAATGTCTCAAGATTTATAAGAAAATGTCACATGAAGCAATAATTAAAATTAACATTCGAACGAAATAAAAACATATTCAATCCACAATTCTCTCTTTGTCAGAAAATTAGAATCGTTTTGGAATGTTTCGTATGGTTCAATTCAATAAATGTGTTAAAAATAAACCGAATAAAATTGTGCTGATTCCGACTGTTGATGGACAGTTTTCTTGGGTAAATATATATACGAATGCATTTTGTTATGGTATGCGAATCCATTTGTGTGTGAATGGAAAAGAAAAAGAAAACGAAAAAAGAAATAGAAAAAAAAAAAAAAAAAAAAAACAGAGAAACAATCGGTGGCATTTGGGATTGACAAAGACTCGACTCTTTTTTGCTTGGCAGAGCATAGAAAATAAGATCAAAACTGACACATACCATGCAATTTACCTACATTCAACGAATGTTTTATTGAAATGATGACAAATATTCGTATAAACATTACGCATAATATCCATTTTGGGCAAATGTTTTATGCGTACACACAATTTCCGAATCATATCAACATCTGCTCTTCCATCTGACTGTGAATGCGAATAAATACGAACACAAACTCACATTCATGTGAATGTTTTTATTCGAAATATTCTACTTATCCCTAATAATATGAAAGCGGAGAATTTCACTATGAATATTATCATATAGATTTCGGTGCAAACATAACACACACACACACACACACATACACACACACACCAATGTTGTTTGACTAGCTGTCACAATATCAAGGCATAGAAGAAATGACAAAAAAAGGAAGAAGAAGAAGAAGAAGGAGGAGGAAAAATAGTGGTCATGAAAACAAGTGAGTATGTCGACAAGTTTCGTCGGTGTGAGATGTGCTTTCGAAGTTGGCCAACATGAACGAACAAGATCCGATAAATGTTCTGTTACAGTTTCAACATTTTGCTAACATTAAAAACATACCATTTTGACAAATATCGACGTTTTGGGAACGACAATCGGATTTCAAAAATTTCACCTTATCATATAAGTACACATGACATGATTCAGTCGCATATATATCGTCCATGCTACTCCATTTCAAGCCAAACAATTTCGGCAACAATTCATTGGCCTTTCGCCGTTTTCTCTTTCTAACTTCCAACTCCCTATCTCTCTCTCTCGCTCTCTCTCTCTCTCTCTCTCTCTTGTCTCTCTCGCTCTCTCTCTCTCTCGCTCTCGCTCTCTCTCGCTCTCGCTCTCGCTCTCGCTCTCTCTCTCTCTCTCTCCCTCTCTCTCTTTCTCGGTATGTATTTGAAAAATAGAGAGCAAAAGGGCGCAAAGGGAGATACGCTACTCTATGTCTTAATATATTTGTATAAAAGCATTAAATTGCCGTTTTCCATTTTGCAATATAGCACAGAATGCGGGGGCCAATTTGGTTTTTCCTATACAAAATAATATCATATAATGTGTCCTCTGTGCTTCTTCTTGTGTCTTGTGTGGCTCATTTTACGCAACGAAAATGCCAAAAATATTTTCATACGGAATATTTTTCGACATTGAAATGAATTGAGAATGAGCGCAAAAAGCGATATAGAACAAAATATTGGGTTGAAAAGAGTTTTTCGTTGGAAATGCCAGAAATATTATTTACATTCCATTGCATTAAGCATTTCATGTAATTGAAAAGAGCGGGACAAACACTCATACGGGTTGTTCGTGACGCATCCAATATGTTTTCGGTAGCTTCTTGTAAAGTTTTATCAGGAAAGTTTTGTTGCATAGCAAGCAAGCAAGCCAGCAAGCAACAAATAAGCAAGCAAACCAACCAGGCAGTAGCAACAAAAACAAAAACAAAAACGTAAACAACAGCAACAACAGCAACAACAACAACAACAATAACAAAAATACCGAACAAAGATATAAACGTGTTGAATTCAGCACAGTGTCCCTCATTCCCAACAAAACGGAATCAGACAAAACACATTTTCAGAGAATTAATTTCACATTTTTATTATAACCACAATTTCGTAGAACTAATATCCACAAAATGAATATAAAAGCACCTGAAGAAGACATTGACTGGTTACACTATTGTATACTGGCATCTACTGTTCATTCGGTATTCGAGTAACATAGCCAATTAATTTGTCATAAATATAAACTAAAAGATTTCTGTGTTTTGTTTTGCTTTTGTTTTTTTTTTTTTTTTTTTTTTTCACTTGACCTTTGCCATAGCACCAACCATAAAACCCATTTAAGCCACTCACATATGTGTTCACTGAATTTCATTTAATAAAATTCACAACGATATCTCTAATAATTCAAGCAATGAGATAACTATTTAGATTTCTATTATTTGTTTTTCCGTTTCGATTGTTTATTCGTGTGTTTTGAATATTAAACAAAACACATCTAATTCTGGCCAATTTAGAAATCATTTATGAAATTCACATTAATAGAATATGATTATTTTCAATATGAACAAAACGAACATTGTTTAAATAAATGCTTTTTTTCTCATTTTTTTTTTTTTTTTTTTTTGCCCAAAATCTGAAACTTGTGTTCACGAGATGGTTTTTTTTTTTTTTCATTTTGGCTTTATCATATTGATAGTCGTGGGCTATTCGATAGAGTATTTTGGTCAAAATATCAATCAGGTGCAACGAATAAAAAACAAAACAGAATATTGTTGCGATTGCGTATAAATATTTGGTATTTTTCGATTTGAAAATGTGAAAAATGAACAAGAAAATTGAAGATAAACTATAAGCACAATTTATCGACTTAATCAAATGTGACATATTCTTGAGCAAAACGAAGATGGAAATAAAAAAAAAAAAAAAAAAAAAAAAACATCACGTAAATGTGTGTGTGTGTGCAGTATGCAAGATTCCAATTTTGTTTCTATCGTTTGGCTTTAATTTAATCGCATTACGGAAAAACGAGGGTAAGTTGTTAACTACACTTTTGTCAATATCCGATGACAGCATTATTGAAATGGCATTAAGTCAAACTCAACGGGAGGGCGGCCATGTGAAATGAAATGCAAAGATTCCCGTGTGGAAATAAAGTAACTGACTGTGTAGTCATTAAATCAAAAGTTATTATATTTTTTTTCTTTTCAGTTATTACATTCGAAAATTTGTATGTAAAATAGTTAAAAGTCACTTGTCAGTCAATCGTTTATTTTCGGACAAATTTGCTAAATATTAAAAATTCGCCTGGGAAAAGTATTTCTACACGGATATGAATTGAGAAATTTTGAAAATCTCCGAAGATTCAGTTCTTTTATATTTCTTTTCATTACCAAGAAATTTAAACAAAAAAAAAAAAAAATCCTCATTCGGTTATCATTTCCCGATAATAAATAACATACGTTTTTGTAAAAATTTTTCAAAAAAGATAAAGAGAGAGAAATAAAATAGAAACAGAGAATCACAGGGAAAGAGATAGAGAGACGTGGGGGTAGAAAAATTAAGGAAAAAAAAAGAGAGAGAGAGAGAGAGAGAGAAAGCGATACGAAAAATAGATGAAAATGACTAGGGAAAAAGTGAGAAAGAATGAAAAAATTGCAAAAATATTGAGACAAAGTTTTTTTTCTTCTCGTGTTGTCGGTGTATTACGTTGACATGACGAAGATGTTGAATGATCTAATATATCGTGTGTACAGCTATTGCTTTCATCGCGTTGTCATAATAAATGTAATTTGATTCCAGTATTTTTCTTGCTGTTTACTTCCATACAAAATTTGTTCACAACACTTGGCACATGAAACGTCGTTTCAGGTTGATGCAAAGATTTTTCACGGCGACGAGAGTGAATGCAAGACAAACAACCGAAAATAAAAAAAATTTTGTTGAACGAAGAATAAGAATTATAAAAGAAAAATTTATATATATACAAGAATGTATACCGGTTTGAATCCGTCATCTCTCGCAACCGAAAAAAGTTTTTTTGTATTCTTGGGGATATTATGAACGAGAGCAAAAAAAAAAAAAAAAAAAAAAAAAAATCAAATATTAAATATGTACAACCGAACAGAACTGTAAGTAAATTTAAAAGCGTATCCTGCCAAAGTGCAAAACAAAACGATGAAAACCGAAAGGGAGAAGGGAGTAACGAATATAGAATTGAAACATAACTTGATGCTGATGGCGATGTGATGATGAGGACGATATTGTTGTTGGTTCCGTTAACGGTGATGATTCGGAAAGCAAAAATCATAACTCGGTTTCATGCGTATATGTGTGTGTGTGTGTGTTTACGTTGGTTTGTAACCTTTTTGATGCTTTGTTTCGGTTGTTCAAGCATGGAATTCGCAACGAAATGTCTTGGCGAGCGTATTTTCGTCTTCATTGCTCCTTTTTTGGCTACAAATTACACATGTCTGATTTAGAACATTCTCTCTCTCTCTCTCCCCCTTCTTTCATTTTCTTTTTCTTTCTATTTCACCCGCTATCACTCATTCATTCGTGCAGTCAGTCAGTCAGTCATCTTACAGAATGTCAGATAGTACCGATGACATTTAGCGAGTGTTCACGTTATTTGTCTACATTTTGATATCTCATATCATGAACATTTGAAGCACGAACACAAGTAAAGAATATGCGCGTTTGTTGCTTTTTTTTTTGAAAAGACAAATTATTCGAATCGCGTTTCATTTTCACTGTCACACCAACCATGCACTCTCTTTCTCTCTCTCTCTCTCTCTCTCTCTCTCTCTCTCTCTCTCTCTCTCTCTCTCTCTCTCTCTCTCTCTCTCTCTTTCTCTTTCTCTTTCTCTTCCATTTATACTTGATATAAAGAGTTAGGAGACGATGGCTGTGATGTATTCAACAATCATATAAATGTATACAACGAGTAGAGTATGAGTTAAAACGAGTGAAATAGCGACCATGTCTTTAGTTTAGTTCCGAAGTACGAATTCATGTCACAATAATAAGTTTTGAAATGGTAAAAGTTTGTTCGTTATTGCAGTATAAATTATATATTTATTTATTTGTGCACAGTTCATCTATCTATCCATATTGCCGTGTTATTTCTTGGGCAATACGTTTTTCTTTTCTCAAATTATTGTTTCTTTTTTTTCGTTTGTTTTTTACATTTGAAGGGATTCAGTCTGGCTAACGTTAAAATCAAGAGAATATATTAGGAATGAAGAAAAATTTGAGAGAATTTGACAATTTCACTCTTTTGGGCTCATTTGAGAGTTTTTCTTCACTTTATTTTACAAATACATTGGTTCAAATTTTGTTGTAGAGTTAATACCACAACGAAGATTGAAACCCAATTGAATAGTTATTTCCATTGATCGATATCTGATCATTGTGAAGACTGTATCAATTCACCCAAACATTTGGCCCCACATTGTAGGGCTCACACAATTTTCTCGATATGTTATTTGAAAAAAAAAAAAAAAAAATCAACTTTTTGAATAATCAGTTTTAATCAAATGATCGAGAAATAGTTTCGATCAATGCAAATTAGTTGTAATATTTTTTGACTTTGCAATTTTTTAAAGCAAAATGAAAAAATGTTAGACAAGAATCTCTTTGAAAAAGTCAGCACTTCAAGAAACGATCTTTCATGGCAACAAAATGAAAATATTTTCATGAAATGTGCTGAATGCATTAACAACCATCTAATTTATGTGGCGCCCGAATTTGTATTTCGCATTAAAATGCGGTGGGCAATGTATGATTACAACAGCTGTGCCTCAAAATACCACACTCAACAAATAAATCGGTAATTTTCATTCAAAACTGCTGCTGTTTAACCCTAAAATGTTAAATTTTACAAGGAGAAAAAAGAAAAAAAAAAAAAAAAAAAAAAAAGAAAGAAATAGAAAAGAAACGAAACAAACAACTGTAGAGATTCTGTAAATGGCTAAAGGAGTGAATGTGATGAGGGCGAAATTTATGCATTACTCGAAAACATTAGTGTGGCCAAAAATTCACAATGAGTCAAAACATGGATGGCATGAATGAGAAATAAAATAGAAACGAAACAAAACAAAACAAAGAAGAATACACGCATACTCACTCATACATAAAAACATAAAAACAAAACAAAAAATCCCACAATGAATTTGTCAATTTACTAAATGCTGTACAATTATACGAATTTTCTTCTCATTCATTAAATTACACCTTGCACATAATGCTAAGCTTCATTTATACGGATCGTTGTTTCGCTTTATTTGTGCCGGTTTGTGTTATGTTTGTATTTTGTCTAGGTGCGCTATACCCCTCGTATTCATTTATCGTATGCCAGGCCGAATATTGGCAGCAACAGCAGTAATAGCAGCAAGTAAAATAGTATTCAGACAAATATGGAATGAGAGCAAAAAGAGACAATTCCAAGCTGGTTATAAAAGAGAGCCGGATAAAGTCAAAATCTAAATGCATGTTTTATGTGTTTTTTTTTTTTTTTTTTCTAGCATTTTCATTCTTAATAGAATTAAGAAAACCGTTTCCTTTATGGCCAAATGATCTTTTTGTTCTCTAGCCTCACCACACGAGACTCAAAACATAATGCCAAAAATGGCTAACATCTTGCTGTGAACATCCATATAAAATGACGGTGAAACGAATAAAAAGTAAAAACAATATGGCAATCGCCATTGCTCAAGAAAGTGCACAACTGATGAATCAAGGGAAAAGAGAAGAAAAAAAAAACACACACACACACACAAAAATAACAGAGAAAGAAAGTAACACATGCACACACTCACACTCACTCACACTCAAAGTAAAAAGATAAAAAAAAATCAAACTTTAAGAAGAACAATGGCCAACAACAATGTCTAAATAGTAACGTCACAACCCACTAAAGCAGCCCAACGACGCAGATTTATTTCATACTAAATCGTACTTTTATATTACACTTTGCATTAAGAGCGAAAAAAAGGCAGCAAGTCAACATACACAAATACATTCGCACGCGCGCGCAAACACACACACACACACCAGTTTTAATTTTAATTAAAATAAACTCTTTTTACGTTTTCAAAAGCACAAAACGTAGTGATCCAGAAGCTAGTTGATGATGCTGTTGCCATATAGTTGCATCGAAGATGTGGTTTAACAATATCATGCATATCTCTGTATGTCTATTGTCTGTACAATTTTTTTCTCTTGCTCTTATGCTGTCCCTTTTGCATTTCCATTTCGGTTTTGCCGTTGTTGCTTCATCGTCTTGAAATGAAAATCTTTTCTTTGCTTCTTTTTTTTTTCACTTCATTCTCTTCCTCTTTCTCCTTCACCTCATTTTAGCTTTTTCTTACTATGTCTTTGTTGCTATGTTTTTCATTTTCGTTGCTTCTCTCTCTCTGTGTTTTTTTTTTCTGATGTCTCGCCTTTTCGCCACAATTTCTGTTTGTTTTACATTGGTACGCTCGGCGACGAACGTGTTCGGTGTAACCGGTCGAAATAATACAGTAATAGAAAGCATGTTGATTATACGTAAGGATGTGAACAACCACCAGCCACCAAATTAAAATACAAGGCGAAGAATCATTACATCCCATTCCAATGGTGGCCCTCCCTATCGCTTTTTCGTTTTTTTTTTCTTCTCTTTTTCTTTGTTGCTTTCTTTCTTCCTTTCTGCTCTATTTCTTTTCTTTTTTTTTTTCTTCGTTCAGCATTAAGTATTAGCAGCTATGTTACTCAATGCAACTACTTTTGCGATCTCAGCATCCCACTTTCTCATACTCTATACAACACTTTCTTTCTTCCGTTGTGGTTAGGATATTAGCCGAGTCGTGTTGCGGTATGTTACGGCAAAAGCCGAAAAAGAATAAGTCGAGCTCCCTCTCTCTCTCTCTCTCTCCCTCGCTCGCTTTCTCTTTCTTTTGAGCATAAAAGAAAATGTCATCTATCTTGCTTTGGTAAATACACATTTCAAATTCGTATGGCAAATGCGAGAGGATATGTTGTTATAAAAGAAAAAAGGGCATTAAGTAACACTTTTAACTCTCGCCATACCAACTATTGCTTGATACGACGAACAATCGAGCCGACATCATTTCGTAAAATACGCAAACACAAAATCATACGCACAGAGAGAAAGAGGGAAAGAAAGAGAGGGAAAGAGAGAGGGATAGATAGATAGATAGATAAATAGATAGATAGAGAGAGAGAGAGAGAGAGAGAGAGAGAGGGCGAGAGAGAGAGGCGAGAGAGAGAGCGAGAGAGAGAGAGAGAGGCGAGAGAGAGAGCGAGAGAGAGAGAGAAAGAGGGAAAGAAAGAGAGAGAGAGAGAGAGGCAAAGTAAGTGATAGTAATAAAGAGAGATAGAATGCAAAAATGATATTCCTGGTTTCTTGTGTGTCCACGTTGGTTTTGCTCTATCGTGCGGCTCAAAATACACAGATTCGATTTCAGTGATGTGGTGCTGTGGATACGATGACGATCGTATGGCATACATATATTTCCCTTTGCTTTTATAACATACTCCTGGCACCATGTTTTTATTCGCTCTATTTCTTCGGTTCTCCCGACTTTTTCCAACATTTCTTCACCGTATGGCAGATTTGATTGTGTGCGCTTCTTATTACGGTTGTTTATTTATTTGTTTGTTATTTTCTATGCGATATCAACGTCGGCTCTTTTTCCTCCTTTTTCATTCTCTTCTTCTTCTTCTTCTTCTTATTCTTTTTCATCTTATTTTTCTTGCTCATACTCTTGGCCATTTTTTCGCTTGTATATATTGTATGCAATACTGTGGCCGCATCCTTTTCTCTTTCTTACTTTCACAACATGATGTATAATATAAATTCGTGACTTATCCACATTCCCTTCGGTCGTAGTGTCCTTATTACCTAACATCTTTCTGACGATGTAGAAGCATTTGCTTATGCCGACATACCATTGCTATTGCTATTGATATTGCTGGCGTAATTTTAACTTTTTATTGTTTTCCTGGTGGCAAAAGTACTGAGCTAATGCAAACATACATCCTGTATGTATATATATATATTGTGTATATATTGAATATAATACTGTATATAGAGTGAAAAAGTGAGACAGGGAGACAGGGAGGGGGTCTGAAAGCAATGAATAGCATAAAAGTAACGAATACACACGTGCGCGCATACAATCAAATGCCACGCGAAAATGTCCACAGTGGAAAATGCGAATAAACCGAAAGAAATAGCCCCTCAAGTCTGTCTATAGTTATGGATTGTCATTTAACAGTCATTTCGTAAATGTATTAATCTATTACTGTGCTGTGCTGTGTTGTGCTGTGCTGTGTTGTGCTGTGCTATGCACAAGCTGTTCACTGCTTTTGCTTTCGTTTCAGGTGATGTGCACGGCGTTTGCCACATTTTTATTTTTATATGCGCCCATATCCCTGGCGTTCAATTACCTTTTTCACCCATGAAACTAAGCAAATATTCCTAGTTTATACTCTGCCACTTAATATGATACTTTGTCTAAATGGAATTACCATTTTAATCCAAAAGACAATATTTCCCATACTTTGCACCCACTACTCTTCATTTTGTTCGATGGTTAACAATTTGTCCCATTCAATATGAACCTGATGTTGTTGTTCTCTGCATTGTTCACGACAATTTGATTCGTTGAAACAAATGGCACGCAGTAGCCCACAGCAGTCGCTCATTCGCAAGAAATAAAAATAGAGAGAGAGAGAGAGAGAGAGAGAAGAAAGAGAGAGAGAGAGAGAGAGAGAGAGAGAGTATGTGTGTAAAATTATCTCTAGACGATTTATTCAATGTTGGTAAAAGTTTGGCATTTGTCATCAATTTGAAAGTGGATTTTTAGCCATTAAAACTCACTCTATCATTATATTTATTAGTTGTGTTTGTTGAAAATATAAAGTCATAATGAAAACGTAACCGGCAATCAATCCCTTCAATTACCTGCGATAAAATAAAACTTTTATATTAATCCTCGAATGTCATTTGAAGAGAAAAAGAACGCGTCACTTAATTACACATGCGCCCATGCACAATTAAATTGGTTCACAAAACTATTGCAGTAGAAAAGAAATGACATGGCTAGAAATGAAGAGAGAGAGAGAGAGAGAGAGAGAGAGAGAGAGAGGGAGAGAGAGAGAGTGAGAGAGAGTGAGAAGAAATAAAAAACGCTGCCGTAATTAAACGTTTTTCAATTCCCTTCGGCTGTTCGTTGTCGCGAGGCCACATAAAAAAAAAAAACAAACAAGCACCGGGGCTAGTTGAATGGAGGCATCGCAACATGGCTAATGCAAACGTACATCATGTCACATGGGATTTTGGTTGGAACTTAATACTTGTCTCTAACATTTTCTTTTTTGTTCAATGATCAAATATACAATAAATCATTCAGTGTGGATAAATTTGAATGTTTGATCGCATTATGAAATGCGATTAACGAAATGCATTAATAATTATCTTTCTTTTCGTTTTTGGCCAAAAGAACGGCAACCAATTTATTCAACTGAATATACTTCTACTGTGCTGTTGTTCGTAATTTTTAAGTCAATCGTCTCATATCTCGTTTTTGGTGCGCCCGGATCGGATCAATGTTAATTTGTTTCCACTGGATTTTATTTGGATGCGCATTCATCCACTTTTGGTATGCCCTCTTCAATTCACATAAAAATCACATCAAGTGGAAATCACATTGTGACACCGCACACAAATCATATTTTGTGTTTGTGATTGTGTGTGTGTGTGTGTGTATGAAAGAAAGAAAAAATACATCAAAATTCTTTCTACATTGCTGTTTTGAGTGGGTCTCCAAACACCGAATAATACATACAAATGAGTAGCATCTCGCATTTGGGCTGTTGTCGTTAGAAGTATCATTCATTTCTTTTTCTCTATCTCCCCCAGTTTGAATCGCACAATGTTGAGTTGGCACACCGTCTAAAAAAGAGTAACAGTGTACGTACACGTGTGCGAACGTTTGTATGTATCTCTCTCTCTCTCTCTCTCTCTCTCTCTCTCTCTCGCCTCTCTCTCTGTGTGTGTGTGTGTGTTTATTTGCGAGAAAAAGTAAACATTTTTATTTTTATTTTTATATATATGTGGCGTTGATTTATCTTTTATTGGATTTATTATTTGATGCGATGAGCAAATTTTCGACAATAAAAATTGTTGACATTGATAAGAAGAATGCAGGCAAGCGTAAAGTGTTACACAAGATGTCATTTATTCCATCTCATTCATTCAATTACATTGTCTCTTTCAACCACTCTCTCAACTGCTATATCAACAATAGATTGTATAAATTTAAATCTCATTATTTCGCGTATAAAACCAAATCGCGTCTTATTTTGTTCATTCATCGGAAGGCGTCAATTCCAATCAAATTAATTGTTGTTTTCTTTTTTTTTTTTTTTTCTTCATTTTCCGTTTTCATAAAAGACCAATTAAATATTTTCCATTCAATTTGGGATTTATTTGTCGATCGGATCAAGTGATGCTCTTAAAATTTGCTCTGTTTGTCTGTCGCCGTTTAAAATAAATGGTTAGATTAAGTTTACCAACATTTAGAATAAAAATTATATATTTATCATCGATGTTACATTAGTAATTTCCCAATGTAAACGTTGTGCGTATAATTGAGTAGGATTTGTACCATATTTCTACCGTAAAATTTTAAACATTTCACAACCTCTCTTTCTCTCTCTTTCTCTCTCTTCTCTCTCTCTCTCTCTCTCGTTCTCTCTTCTTCTGTTTGTTCCTCTACATTATTATCTTCAATTTCTGTTGTGCACTGCAATTATTTTCAAATTCAGCAAAAAGTGTCTATAAGTTTTTCGCTGAAAATTCTGAGACTAACGTTAATGCTTCAATTTTACTAAATGAGACCTATTTTCAATGCAAGATTAAGTATCTTTTTGAATTCCACGAATTGCTATAATTTAATTTACATAAAGTCGAAATAACGACAGCATGAAAATGAAAAACGGAAAAAAAAAACAAAACAAAGACCAAAAAAAAAAAAAAAAATATTCGAGATATTAACATGAAACGGCAAAATTAAACGTGTGTGTGGGCAATTTGAAATAGACATGCAACGGTGTGACAACAAGGTACGATTTCTCATCCCATTTTACATGTTAGCTAATCCGTTCGGTTGTCATTTTGTACAATGAAAATGCTGAAAACAACCAAACAAACCAACCATTCACCAAACGAAAATGCATTGTATTTGTTTTTATAATAGTAAATGTATTCGTCAACAAATAAATACAAATAAAACTATGTATCTAGAGAGCAACGACAGCAGAAGAACGCTAACTCAGTGCTTGGGCACCGTTTGCTCCTCGGTAATGATAATAAGTACAGTAACGAAAAATAAAATGATGTGTAAAAAGTGCTTTTCTCATACAAAACATTACATTTCAACGGGGTGTTTGCGTGTGTGTGTATGGATGTTTGAACGAGCACTAGAGCTTTACTGTTCATCTCTGCTAACATCAAAAATAATAAAAAGTTATGCGTTGATGCTGACGAAAGAAATTTTCACCGCTTTGCAAAATAGTTTTGACGATGTTGTGCACATTGCTTTGTCGCTTTGGCAAATTCATTTTTTGCTCATTTTATTCTTACTTGGACTCTCTATATCTTTTTGTTTCTTCGTTTCCCTCCTCCATTTTCATCTCCGTCTCTGTCATCGCCACGCTCACGCTCATATCCACTCTTTCGTTACATTCGTTTGGCTTTTTGCTGTTATCGTTAAAAACATGTACCCACGATTTATACACGCGCGATATGCGATACACCATAAGCAGCACGTTATATTTTACATCTTGGATTTCGTCGTCATCGTTGTTGATTCAGTCAGTTGGTTGCTCAGTCTTCTGAATTTGCTTCTCTATCTATCTTATTTTGTTCTTTATTTTTCGTGAACTTTTTTTTTTTCGTGACTTTTTACACGTTATATTCATTTTTACTTCGCATGAATTCTCGTTTTTCGTTGTTTGTACTTTGTCTAATTCTATCTTTTCCTCTCCGGTGAACACTTAAAGCATTTTCACGTTTCTAGCTTTATGAACTCATGTTCGACTTACATTTGAATAGGAGGAGTGCAGCCACATAAAGATAGATAGGTAGAGCGAGAGAGAGAGAGAGAGAGAGAGAATAGAGATAGAGAAAGAGATGTATAAATTGAGTGAATGAAACAAAAATTTGTAACGAGAAAATAAACAGTTTATGTAATTCACTGCTTCGTATATTTACTCATTTTAACAAGTATGCGGTTTTGTGTTGTGCGGTGTGTCGATTCGTTGACATCACAATGAACTTATTACAAGTTCCATGAACTATGCGAATTAGCTACTTGATACCATTCTTTCTCATTGCATTTCATAGCATCGTATCTCATATACTGTTGAGTTTGGCAGATTGAACAGCATTGATTGCAACGCTTTTTTACTTAGTTTTCGTTTTTTTTTTTTTTTTTTCCTTAGTTCGTGCTCTGATTTATCACCTTTGCACCTTCCATGTCCATTGAAACATGCAAAAAATGCGCTCACACAGCGATCTTATTATGACACAGAAAAAGAAGGAATATTTGTTCAAAAGAGCGGAAGAATCGATTTAAATCAGTTTTTATGAATAAACGAATCGTTGACAAAACTGACGACTTTTGAATATTAAGCTTACTCTGTTTAATAGGTTTCAAGTACAAATTCGTTATATCACTATATCATATTAACGCATCGTTCTCATAAAACTCCGAGCACTATCATGTGAATGATCATTGAAACGTAACAATGCAAACAATAAAAATAGAAAATATTTGCGATGGAAAATTATGTGTGTGATGTTTGGCGCTTCATAGAAAT
This sequence comes from Resseliella maxima, assembly GCA_029041755.1. Lineage (NCBI taxonomy): Eukaryota > Metazoa > Arthropoda > Insecta > Diptera > Cecidomyiidae > Resseliella > Resseliella maxima. The sequence continues at coordinate 563,749 of JAQOWM010000541.1, read as the reverse complement.
GCTTTCTCTCTCTCTCTCTCTCTCTCTCTCTATCTTTGTGTGTCTCCCTCTAGCACTCATTCCCCGTTTATTTATATATTTTGAATTTTTCAAGCCCCGTTAAACGGAAATAACAACAACGACATATTTTTCATGTTTCATTCGTTTTCCCAAATGTCTGCATAAAATATTCCATCAACTCGTTGAACTAGTGCAAAAAAAAAAAAAAAAAAAAAAAAAAAAATGAGAGAAAGAGAGATGAATTGAAAATGTTGTGAATGAACCTACATTTTTTACCCTCGTTCTTTGCTGTTGTTGTCGTTTCGTGAAGTCATATTTAACATGGCATCGAACATTATTGATACAAATTTCATGCGTGCATGCTATTGTCAGTTGGTGTGACAAAATGCATTCCAGATTTTTTTCTCTTCTTTTTTTTTTCATCCATTTTCCATACAATTTCGAATTGCTGATTGCCATACTGGAACACAACAATCACTTTGCACTTCAATTCGATTTCTTTTTTTTTTTTTATTCATCTCTCACTCCCACTCTTAATATCACTCTTACTCCCACTCTCACTCTTTATTTATTTGGCATCAAAATAAAAAAGCGAGTTTACAATTTCATCCTATTTCAAAATACATTCTATCGCGAAACACTATAAAATCTGAATCTTATTTTATTTGTGGAGCAAATAAACGTTTGTACATATATTTGTTGATATGGGATGTATTTTTTTTTTTTTTTTTTTTTTTTTTTGAATGGAAGAAAAAAATTCGGGGTTAGAGTGGTGAAATGCTGATTTTTGTACATAATACATGTCTTTTTCTGTGGCCAGATTAAGTAAAAAGTGTTCAAAACCAATAGATTTCAATAAAAATCAAATATTTGAACAATGTGACGACAACAATGATCGACATTTTGTTTATTGTCGTATTTCGATCCCTTATCAATTGATATGGAAACTGGCGACAAAGCAAGAACACTGAAGTAAAAAAAAAAAAAAAAGTATGGAACCAGACAAAGAGAGATATAAAACAAATGGAGTCCGTGCCATGTCCATTATATTTCGTTTTATTTTAATTTAGTTTGCTTTTTCAATTATCAAAATAAACAAAACAAATTCATTCTTTTTTTTTCTGCCGCCATTTCGTACTGGTGTTCTATCATTTTATTTTTGGATTTAAAAATACACTCACACACACACACTCGTGACTCGCACGTTTACGGCAGAGAAAAAAAAACGCTTCCGAGAAAATATAAATTTCCATAAATTGCTTTTGCGCCAGAAGTTTTCATAACTGTGGTCGGTGACTTAGCTCCGAAGGTTTTATTTACACATAGACAAAAATGATAATACCGCTCACGCTCTGGTTGGTTTTGGCTTCAACTGTTCGGCTCGCGCCATTCTTTGATAACAAAATGAAAACGAAATGTATTGCACAAACTTCGAAACCACTAAATGCACCAGCTCAAATGAATTATGTTTTTATTTTTTTATTTTTTTATTTATTTTTTTTTTTTTTTTTTGTTTTGAACAGGACCAGTGAAGAAAAAAAGAATTAATCTTTGTGCCGTACACCCAGCTTTCTTATTTCATTACTTTTTCTATTTGTTTTCTCCGCATTTTTTGAACTTGTTCTTTTTATTTCACACTTTTTTGGTTTTTTTTCATTTGTTTGCACGTTTCCTCGTGATTTCCGTTCTTTGTTGTTTGGAAAAACTTCTGTTGTAAGCACTGTGACTTGAATTAATGTGACAAATTTGTTGTTGTGTACTTTTTGCATAATGCCATTCTGCATTATTTCATGTTGAAATAGTTTTTCGAAGTAGATTTTCATTTATTCGCCGGCAGCAGCAACAACGATACAACTATTGAAATAAATAAACAGTTATGTTAAACATATTTATCACAACCGAAAGTGAAATATATTTTCATATCTTTAGATTTTATTCAATAGATAGAGACTGAAACAAGGCAAGAGACAGAAAGCATTGCGTATATTACGAATCATTTCGAAAAACTTTCGTTGACAAAAAAAAAAAAAAACAAAAAAAAAAAACAAAAACAAAAGTGTTGAAGAAAACCATTTCATACATTTTTTTTTTTTTATGCATTGACCGAAAAAGAGTTTTTGTTTTTATTTTTGAAATTTTTTTGAATTTATTCTTTGCATAGAGTTTTTATAACATTCACCACATATATTTCATTACTTGGACATTTAAATGAAAATAAATTTTTGCATAAGTTTCATTTTACTTTCGTTCTTTTAAGAAAAAGAAATTGTGATAAATTAGTAATTTGATGAATATTTTATATTTCTTTGCAGATATAAAATGCGCTATTGACTACCAACACAATAATAATAGCAAAATCCGGTCATTTTCCAAATGGGTAAGATTCGATGATTTCATCAATTTTTCGTCCAAAAACTTATTCAAATTCATTAATTAGTTTTGTAAACAAGCTTTCCATAACATTTAAATTTCTGAATTTAATCTCCGAATATAAAATAAAATTCAACAGACTTTTTAGCAATGTTGATACATTTGATTCGATAATAGACAGGAAGGAACATAGTAAATGAATCGAATGAATAGCATCACGGCGTGCAAAATACAAAGTATCGTTGTAACCTGATTAAAATGGAATAAGTATTCGCAAGTATGCGTAATTATATCAGACGGTAGATCGTATCCAGTGGCTTTAATTTGTTGTAAACTTGTCGAACATAAATATCTGAATTCAACACCATTTATTAAAGTAAAATAGATACGAAAATCTTTCGACTGCAAAGCTTTTTATGTTTGTTTTAAAGTTTATACATATATAGACGAAATAAGAGCTTGTATAAAATATTATATTCGGTGAAAATGTTAATTGTAATCTCAGCTTGATAACAAACTAACTAAATGGTGTGAAATGATCCCGAGGAGTCAAACAAAAAATCTGTGTGTGCACATCATAGCAACACCATTAACAATTCGACAATAATCGTAACAGCGGAAATAAAAAGATAACGGGCCCAAACACAAATACACTCACACATTCATAAGCACACTTATGCACATACTGACTCGCATAAAATGTTATTTTAAACAAATCTCACTTCCCATTTAAAATTCATACAGGAACAGTGCATTGGTTTCGGAAAACAATGTAGAAAGATAGAACAATGAGAAAGAGAGAGAGAGAGAGAGAGAGAGAGAGAGAGGAGAGAGAGAATGGGGAGCGAGAAAAAAACCAGTATGTATGTTATGCAGTAGAGAGTTAACGTGTCAAAGAAAACGATATAACCATAAGCAATAGAGCAATCAACAGAAAACTAAAGCCAGCATATACAATTCACAACATAAATGTGTTGACAATATGGTGGTGTTATTGGAGCGTACACAAGCCAACAAAATGCTTTGCAATAATTATATAATATAGGAAAATGTAAAGTGAGCATGCAATAGCCCGAGAAAGAGTTTGCAGTCGAAAGCTAAACGCATCCGAATAAAAAGACCATACCATAAATTATATGCTCAATTTATATGCAGAGTTTAGAAAGAGAAAGAGTGAAATAGAGAAAGTGAGAGAGAGAGAGAGAGAGAGCCTCATGAATGAATGCACGTGAACATGGTAGTGTTATATGGTGAACAGAATACACGCAACAAAAACAACAAAATAGTAACACATTTTAATTTGGTGTTCCAAAGCTTGCGCTTTCCAAATTCCCATGTATCCAATTTGAATAATCTTCACATCGGTATTCATACGGCAATTTTGCGAATCGGCCCATAAAAACGTACGGCGCGCGCGAATGATTCTCTCACTCTCTCTCTCTCTCTCTCTCTTATGTATGTGTGTGCTCCATTTTTTCACACAGTAAAAGTGTTAAAACTGAAGCGAGCCGAATGCGAAACGGCACATGCAAATTTGTATAATGAAAATTTGCACACTGATCACTGTAGTGTCTATTATGGTGTGTACGATGTATACCAAACATTGCAGGTATGTGCATATTCTCCGGGGAATGTTGTGAATTAGGGTGCTTGAGTTAAACACTTATACAAAAGGTGGCTGGAAATGAAGCTGAACACGTTTGCATGTTTCAAATCGAATTCCTTGGAATGGCTCAATGTTGGTTGCTTTGGTTGTCCAAGCAATATTGCAAACATGTTACGAAAATTAAGATAATTCCGAAAATGCTGTTGCCTATTATGTGAAACACTTCCACTGCAACTAGCATTTCCAATAATATGCAAACATGTTTCAATGATTAAATGTTCATTTTTCATATATTTTGCATCTCTAATCGGATATAGAGCAGTGATTTTTATTTTGTCTTTTTTGAGTATGTGTCCTCAAAAAAAAAAAAAAAAAAAAAAAAACATGTAGTTCATATGGTATATTTATTTCAACATAGTTATATATATCTTTTTGTATTTGAATAACACATGCACCATGTTAAAAAAGAGATCGACTGAGAGAAAGAGGAAAAAACGTAAAAATACCTTCTACGGCAAGCAATTGACTGGAACTCGAAATAATTTCCAATGCAGATTTTTAATATAATCGAAACAAGCCACATATTTTGCCATTCGCTAATGAATGATTCGAACATTTAAACAAATCGGAAACATGTTCATTATGAGAGAGAGAGAGAGAGATTATGTTATTCTGAATGTTCAATTGTGTATGACCACAAGAGTAAATGGAAATTATTATATTTTATTTTAATGAAGAAATTGACGGCTCAACATTGTATTTGTGAACATATTCAATGAAATAGTTTCCCATAAATACATCGATCGATTTTCTTCGGAAATGGATCCATTGAACATTTTGATTTCTTTGTTACAATTTGTATTATTTGTAATCGTTTGCTAATAATAATGTAAACCATGATTGTAAATACAAAATAGTCGATGCATATTTGAAGTGTCGTGTTGGCTAAGCCACGTCAAAATACACATATGGAATGGCAACAAAAGCTGGAAAAAAAAAAACTAGAATGAAATCATTGCGATAGAATTACCAATGTAATTTAATAAAAGAATTGCCAATTTGAGGTAACAGCTGGTGCCCTCAAATGTACGGCTTTTGTTTCTGGCACACCATTGTCATTACGCTGAAGCGAATTCATTCCATTTCATACCATTTCATACATGTGTCGAAAGATACATACGCGAAGAGTGAGAGAGAGAGAGAGAGAGAGAGAGAGTGAGAGAGAGAGAGTGAGAGAGTGAGAGAGTGAGAGAGAGAGAGAGAAAGAGAGAAAGAGAGTGAGAGAGAGAGATAGATAGAGAGAAACTGGACATATTGCAGGGAAAGAGAAAAAAATCGTATCAAATGAACTACAATCGGCATATTGTGGCAATGTTGTGGGTGAGTACCATTGAATGCAATTTGCAGTCGGGCATCAATATGTCTGAACAAGCATTTAGTAACTAAGCGACGCACCAATGTTGTTTGTTCGTCAAACTAACATATACAAGGGGGAAAAAAACGATTGAATCCTGTAGAAAAAAAAAAAAAATTAAATATCGATTCTCTTAAAGCTTTTATTTTGATTTTGTTTCGTTCGATAAGAAGTTAATTTATTTGAACAAATTGTGAAGTATTCGATCTTGAGTGAGTATGTTTTATAGAGAGGAGAGAAAGAGAGAGAGAGAGAGAGAGAGAGAGAGAGGAGGGCGAGAATGTGAGAGAAAGAATATAAGAAAAACGTACAAAGATGATGATGATAACAATGAAAACCCCAATGAATGGCTCATCAAATTGGTGCAGAAAAATCTGTGTAAACCATTTCTACATTTAACTATCAAGTTTCAATACAAACAACTCCAGTGAAAAATCTGAAACTCAAATAATGCTGCATACAAAAAATAACTGGAGCAATGGAAAAATCGGAGTGAAATCCGTGAGAAGAGAGAGAGAGAGAGAACGCAAAAAAAAAGACAACGATAGTATCTTTCACGCTAAATATAAACAGCAACAAAGAAATGAATACTGAAAATCATGCAGAAAAACAAGATTTTTCACTATGGTTATTCATTCGCGTTGAAATGCTCTTGTCTACATTTTACGATTATTTTACAGATGATTTCTCCCTCTTGCTCTCTCTCTCTCTCTCTCTCTCTCTTTCATTTCTCTGTTCATTTTCGTCCAGTCGTCATACTTTTTGTGCGTTTCGATGTGCAACGCCATCGTATTGTTTTGATTTTTGGTATGAAACGAAGAGAAAAAAAAAAACGAGTCAGGCAGATCCCGAAGTCTTCCATTATATGAAATAATGATACTGCACACAAGTACGGCTTAACCCATGACATCAATCATTGTTGCACTTGCCACAGCAGAAAACAACAGTCTTATCACATATTTTGTTACGAATTTACCGTGGTGCCATGATATGCGTTGTAGAACGAATTTATTTCTCTTTGGATTGCAATTATTTTAGCTTTGTTTGATTTATATCATTTTCATGTTGTAAGACATTGGATACATTTATTTTCAATAAAATGAAAATCAAAAGTACCTTTATTATCATGAGATTTTTATTCAAATTGAATTTAAACGATAAAAATTAATTAAACGCATTCAGTTTTCAAAATTTGCTGCTGAAAGAAAATGTGTTTTCATTACCTTTGGCCATTTTGTGATTATGAGTGATTTGTAATTTTACATTGCCATTGGTTTTTATTCAACCAAAAAATGTTCTCTTTAATTTTTTTTATTTTTTTTCTGTTGACATTCTTAATTTTCATTTATTATATCAGCAAATATAGCGTCATGCATAAAAGCAATGAACGGAACGAAGGTGGGATAAAAAAAAAATACAAATGTATATGTGGATTTTAGTTTACATATTTATGTTATAAAAAATGGATCAGCGACTGGATGAGACATAACAACACAACAAGTGAAAAAGAATGAAAATAAGAAAGTGGTAAAGTTTTTGGGCAGAGAAAAGGACGAAGAAAGAAAGAAAGAAAGAAAGAAAGAAAGAGAGAAAGAGAATGTAGAGAAAAAAAATTGGATGAGAAAGAATAAGCAAGAATGTGAGAATGTGTGAGACAAAAGACAAAAAAAAAGCTGAGTAAGACTGACTGACTTTGCTGGAGATATCTTATATTTCTCATCTTGATTCGTGAATGCAACAGCAGGAATAGCAACAAGCAGCGCACTTCGGTTACAGTACACATATAATGTTACATATTATCGTTTTCTAGTAGCGACAACGTCAACAATTACAACAAATAAAGAATGAATAACGAATGATGATGACTACGACGAATTGTGTCTATTCTTATCATATTTTCTGCAAGAGTTCATTCTCAAACTGAAAGAAAAAAAGGGCATTCAATCATACTGTTTTCAACCCACTTCACTGTTCCGATTCACATCAATGTTTGAATGTGAATGCATCGTATTAGTCTGGCATCGTCAGAAAGATGCTGTATCTGATTTCACGCTCAATAGCAAGAAGAAGAAAGCATGAAGAGCACTAGTGACGGTGATGGAAAAAAAAATCATTTCGGTGTGCAACTTTTCTCTCTCTCTTTCTTCTTTTCTGTTTCTCCTTCTCTCTTATCCCTTTCTTTTCTTACTTTTTCTTTCTTCCTCTGTGTGTTCATTGCGCTTCTGTTTGGAGTATGTTCCGGAAAAATACTGTATGAATGCATGTGTACGAAAGACAAACCTCATATTTTCTTGGTCGATGATTCCTCATTTTTTCTATTAACCATTTTTTTCTTCAACATTTGCTCGTCACTTGTCTTTTCTGCATGCACACAAAAGAAAAACAAAAACAACCACATCAAAACCAATTGCGGAATATAGTTTTGTGTAAAATTTCTAGCTTTTTGTTGTTGTTGTTGTTGCGTACAACCAAACGTATGATTAAGTTTATTTTAACGTTATAAATATTGAATTTGATTGTATTTGCGATTGGATTCACCTTTTTGGTTTGCCATTGCAGTCAAGTGATATTTTTGGCTGTCGTGTCGAAATTGTGTAAATATATTCAATACATTTTGGCACATTCTTCCGATGCATTTATATTTACACTTCAATGTTGAATTCATATGGCATATTCAACAAGAAGCCGTATTATGATATCAATTGATTATTCCAAATGTGGTGAAATGAACGAAAATTTGGCATTACATTTTGTCTTTAGAAAAAATATGAAATTTAAGTGGTTTTCTTTCAATCTATTGAGAAACAAATTTTTGAGACACATCTTTTGAGATCATTGCTATATACCAAATCATTGATTTGCATACATTGTTTTTGTTTTTAGATATTATTTTTTATAAATTGGTTTAAATTCATATATTTTTCATAACCGATATTTTTTTACTAGTTGAAAAATTGGACTTTTTACCATTCAAATGGAATGAAAAGAAATAAGTTTCGTTACAAAAAAAAAAAAAAAAAAAAAAAAACAAAAAAACAAAAAGAATAAATCCATTTCTGGCCCTAATTTGCATAAAACTCTACATGAAGCGTGTGCCATAGCCTAATAACAGATCATTAAAGGAATAAAGAGGCGCACGTAAATATAAAGTTGAAGAATTTTTTTTTTTAAAAAAAAAAGTATGGCCAATGAAAGGAGACAGGTAGGAAAAAAAAAATGAAAAGAAATTTGTCCCAATAAATGAATGCAGGCTACACAATGGCATTTTAAATATTCATGAAAATATAACGAATACAAATATGACAAATGAATATTTGTCCCTATTCAATGGAACTAGAGAGCAATAACGAAAAAAAAAAAAAAAAAAAACTTATAAAAAGTTTCGGGAGCTAGCCCTTTTAGCACAGCTCTCATAGCCTGAGCCAAATTGATTGAATTTCCGTTGTTATGGCGTGCATATTGTCCAACGATGCCGTGTCGCTAACAATATGCATGAAAACCCTTGCTCTCCAATTGCTTCATAGTGTTCCCCATCTTCACTGTGTTTTGAACTCGGCGATACACGCACATAAAAAGAAATGTCGAATTCTTTTGTCCAGGACTGACAAAAAAAAAAAAAAAAAAAAAAAAAAACGAAAAGAAAACTGATCCTGTTCAGCACATAAATTAATAATCCTAAAAGCTTTCAACAGACAAAAATATTATAATAAGAAGAAATGGAAAATAAAGCACTGCTGTTTAGTGTGTAGTTATGCAAGCATCATTCTTTATTTCTTCTTTCTTTTTTTTTTTTTTCTATTAAATATGGCTCGATTGGATATGATCAGACAACGGTATTGGATTGTCGCACATATTTTAAACGAAAAGCTGAGCATGTACTTTTTTGTCCATTCAGTAAAGTAGTTGGCTACGTGCAGTGAAAAACATTTCGTTTGGTGCCATTTTATTGTTGTAAATGCCTTTTTCATAAACTTCACTTCCGAATTCGATAAACTCAAATTTACACACACACACAAATATCGTACGTTATTTTACTAACGTATGGTTTATAAAAATTTCGCTAAAGGTCTGACTGTATGACCCACTTCAGTTTCTTTTCCTGATCTCGTTCAATGTTGTCACGACGTTAATTTGTTTTGTCATGTTTTTTTTTCTTCTCTTCTTTGTCGCATTTTATGTTCTTTTTTTTTCGCTCTCTCCCTCTCTTCATTCTTATTTATGTTTGAACGTTCGAAAATGGAAAGTGAACAAATACTTTTATATAAATACATACGTTCAGACAATACACAATACGATACGGAAATTATCCTTTATTTGTGCTGGCAAATTGGATGGGAATGGAACAGGACAGACATACATACCATCGCATGCATACACAATTTACAATAGCACCGAAGGAAGCGTCTTTACACTAATTTTTCATGCACGCTGCCTGCCTGCCTGCCTGCTTGCCTGCCTGCTTGCCTGCCTTTTTTCATTATATAATATTTTTCTCGTTTTTTTTCTTCGTCTTCATTCTTCTTTTTAATATTATCTATGACCTGCTGGTTTTTCGGTAACGACATCGACCATACATGATGGAATGAGATAGAAAGCATAGCACAATTGCATGTGTATGACTTTCCTATGTGTGATAAGGTTGTCGTCGCCTATTTTCGTAAATATTTGATAAACGAAATTTATTTCCTCAAACACCTTCTGTGTGATGCAAACATGAGGATCACACATTAGTCACGGCACACGAGATGCGATTTTTTTTCTTGTTCGTCATTTTTTTTTTTTTTTTTTTTTTTTATTTTCACTTGTATGAAATCATCTCTGCAAATGTGGATTCCGTGTAAAAAGTTTTTCGTAAGAAATTACAATGAAGAAAAAAAAAAAAAAGAATAAAAACACACACACGATTCTATGAGCAATGGGCACGGGATTGCTTAAACATTATTAAATTGGACAATTTTTCATTTTAATAATGCGAACTGTTTTTTGTGTATATGTGTAGTTTTACCTTACAGATTTTATGCAATAAATCACTGGTATAAATTTTTGTGCGCACAATTTCGTTGTTGAAACTGCACTTTCTCACTTGTGGCAGTATTTGAAGATGATGTTTGCTGATCATAACCATTCATGCTTGAGCAAAGGCGAGACGTTAAATTAGACTAGAACTGCTCATTTTTTAAATGTATATTTTCCTATTTTGTTGTTAGTTGTTGTATTTTTGTGGCTAGCTTGCATACTCACTCAATCTTCACTGCCGCCATTTTTCCCTCTTTTCCTCTTTTCCACTTTGCATCATCATTTTTGAAATTGATATAAATAGCGATAGCGATAAACACGCCGACTCTTTGAGACAATGAGACAATTTTGTTAATATCCCACGCAGGTTGTGTATTTATGCAGAAAAGCAATCACGTAAATAAGACATGGTGCGATTACTGGCCGTCGCCGCCGCCGTCGCCGCCGCCGTCGTTGCCTCTGCTCCCCATTTATGCCGAAATGTTGTTTGTTCGTGTATTTTTTTTTTTTTTTTTTTTTGTACAAAGTAAATGTGAGGTGCGCGTTCAAATTAATCATCTCAAGCGAATGCATTCAGTGTTCACAATATGAGGCCCCTTTCTAGTTACAATTGCCAAAAATTTACATTTTACCAACGACAAATTTGTGTGCTCTTTCCATGGAAAAATATTTCAAGAGTTTCTTTTTGTCTTTTCCTTTTATTTCATTCTTCTCTTTATCTGTTTATTTCATGATGCATTTTATCACGAATACATCATTCTGAATGACCGATCGTGGCAACGTGGGTTTCAACCAATTTTCATTATTATTATAATTTTTTGTTTTTTATTTATTTATTTTTTTTTTTTTTCATTTTCATCTTTAAAGTATACAAATGGATATGAATAAAATTAGAACATCGTTTTCCTAATGCAACAACAGACACGCAAAAGCAGAATAATAATACACAAAAACTATGATAAAATGCTTCTCATCAAAAAAAAAAAAAAAAAAAATTAATGGCAGATAAGGTGAAATGAATGTTATATTAAAATTAAGACAGCATTAAAAATGTCATCAAAAAGGATCAAATAGCATATATAAATTTAATAAAAGCCAAAATAAAATACTAAATAATGATGACAATTTAAATTAAATGTCCCAATTTCTCTTATTTTAATAGCTAAACAAATGCCCACAAAATATCAATGTTTTCTTATAAAATGCAAATAAATAAATTGAATCTATATATAAATATATACATTTATTGGCATTTTTTTAGGTATTTTTTGCTATCCTAACGACAACATTGGGCACATGAATTTAGCATCAAATAGCATCGTAATTCGTATTGTGTTTGAAAATAAAACTATCCAATTTAATAGCGTCTTAATAAAATCAATATATGCAAACAAATTTGTGAAGGGAAGTTGGATGGTGTGTGTGTGTGTGTATTTTTATTTGGGAGCACAACTCTAAGATTGAGTATCTAAAGCCGAGCTTAAAGAAAATTCTGCGAGTGTGCATGTGGAATCAAGTGCAAACGAGATGGACTATGGGGTTATATAAATATATATAGATATGAAAAGAGCACAAACACCAATCACAGAACTATTTTTTATTCGTTTAGCTGGCAATCACCAAACCGAACGACATTTTTATCGAGTCGGTTTTGTTGTCGAGCATTATTGGTGTATGTATGTGTGTGTGTGTGTGTGTGTGTGTGTGTTGTATGTATTTCTGTGTGTTGATTGGAACCAATACATTTTGATTCGGCGGGAGGATATTTCAAATGGAGCGATTTGATGTGAAACATACCGAAGCATACAAATAATAAAAACCCATTGAAAGTGAAAGCAAAAAAGGGGATTCAACGCAAATAAAATAGAAAAGTAGAAAAGTAAAAAAAAAAAAAAAGAAGAAGAGAGAAAATAAAACGGCCGACAGCAACGGCAGCAATAACAACAACAAGAATGATTGCCACAGCAGAAGTGGCATCAGCCACAGCATCGACAATGGTAAAGCGATTGAATATAGTATGTCGTGTGCATTTGCCATCCGGAAAAAAAAAATTGTTAGTCAAAGAGAATGGATAACCCGGCTGAAAATAATAAAATTATTGTCTCTGAATGGATAGAGCATGAAATGCACAGAGTTTGTAGTCGATTTTCTTTCTCTCTCTCTCTCTCTCTCTTTTTCTGTCCTTTTCATTTTCATCTCCGTCTCCGTGTATTCCTCTTTCCCTTCCCCTTTCCATTTCTATTCTTTTCGTTAACTTGGTTATATTCACAGTTGTTGCATGGGCCCGAGAAAACATATGCCGGAAATATAGATTTGTTGTTACTATTATTGTCAGTTTGTTGGGTTTTCTGATCTTTAACTACAAACCACCCCCGGAATGTGTGTCGCTTGATCGTCCAGTAATCGGATGGGCATTCCATTGAAATCATGCCATTTCAACTCTGTACAATTTTTTATTTGGCATTATGTTTCATTCTGCTTTATTGTACACAACATGACACGAGATGGCAGAGGACAAATGGTAGGCACAGGACATGGCAATATAGATGGGGCATAGCATCAAATGAAAGAATTATTTTGCGCGCGCGAAACATCCAACAATAACAATAACAACAACAACAACAACAACAACAACAAGATGAAAATATAGGGCTCGAAAAGTATTAACAATACGGTACAAAGGCGAAGAAAAAGAAGTAGAAAAGAGAGAACGAGAATAAAAAAAAAAAAAAAAACTGAACGAAGAAGAATCGAAAATATAGCAAAGCGTCCATTTGATGTTTGTTAACAAACGCACACTTTGCCAGCAAGCCCATTCAATCCCATTGATAGATAGACTGTGTGTACATTATGCTCTCTTGCTATAATACGAACATCTAGATGTGTTGTGAAATCGTAAATAATACCCGGATCGCAGTAAACATCACGAAGTATTTATTCTTCGTGACAATTATTCAGTGTGTACATGAGTATTTGGCTGGCGCGTATGGTCACTAGGATGCTTTCTGTGTATTATTGTATTTATTGTGTGTGCGAACATCATCAAATACAGTTATTTTTTTGTTGTTGTTGCTGTTGCTGTTGCTGTTGTTGTTCCGTTCGATTTTTCTCTCGTCGTTTTTTACTTGATTTTTCCCTCTCGTTCTCATATTCAATTTCGATGTTCAATTGAAAATATAACGAACATCGTATGAATACACAAACAAAGCTCGGGTGTTACTGTATTCATCGTTTATTTATGTATCAATTTTTTTTTTTCACTTCATGCTCGTATTATTCAGCATTGTGATAAATTGAAGTGGAACGAGCATGGTGAGATACAGAAAAAGCAAAAAATTTATAGAGTGATGGGGAGAGCGAGAGAGGGAGAGAGGGAGAGAGGGAGAGAGCGAGAGAGCGAGAGAGGGAGGCAGATATGGAGAGAGATGGAGAGAGAGGGAGATAGAGAAAAGGACATAGCGAGTAAAAAAAAACTTCACAAAAATACAATCGTAGTGGCAAATACAAAACAAATAATAGAAAATATGGCATTGGGAAAGCAATTTTTAGTTATTGGTTTCTGAGGTTTAATTATTATTCAAATTGAAATTGCGAGAGTAACAACTTATTTTCAATTTATGTTGGAATTGAATGCATGACCGGAAATGAGCTTATGTTATATTTGATTCTTTTTTATTTTTATTTATTTTTAATTTTTTTTTTTTTTTTTTCACATTCTAAAATAATCAATTGTTTACAATTTGTTTATTAAAATACGTTGACGGAAAATGCATTTTCTCTGGTTAAATTGAAAAAAGAAAAATTATAAATCGGCCAAACACACACTCGTCAGCACCTCATCAATCGGATTGTTCGTTATTGTTATTTGTTGTTGTAGTTCATCCCACCTCGAAATATTGTTTATTGTAGTTTTTTGTTTTCTGTTTGTTTTTGTTTTAATAACATATTCTGTTTATGTTTGTATTCATCATTTCGATATATTGTTCTGATTAATTCATTTTGCTAAATTTCATAATTTGTAAGCGACATCCTTACAGCTTAACAAAAGCAAAAAAAAAAAAAAAAAAAAAAGGAAAATAAATAAAAATAAACGATATATATGCTCTGAAAATGCTGTGAATAATAATTTTGTGTTCGCTGTGAAAATGGTGACTTACTTTATTGCAAATGATTAATTTTCTCGTTTATATTTTTCTTTTCTGCTGAGCGTGCACAGTGTAGCACAGCATCGAGAGCAGCGACACAAAACAACGAACATGCAGAGCGAAATACCGGTAAGATTGCTTAAATACTAATGTTATAATGTGAAATGGTATATGATAAATATCAATGTTACAATGTGCCGTGTAAATGCATTTGGGTGAGTATTTTTATTTGAAAACTTTAAATTTTTAATTGAGCAATATAAATTCATTGGTGAAAATGAACTTTTCACAAAATTTGTGATGGGACAAATGGAAAATCACCGCTTGAACTTGGTTGGCCACGCGTATTCTTGGGTTATTAACACACAATTTATGTTGTTATTGCTTGAGAATACACGTAGTTGACAAGTGAATTAAAAAACATCAAGATCAACATTACTCCACTCCCGTTAGCATGCATCCATAATACCGGAAACCCTTCGATAAGAGACGCAACAAAAAAAAAAAAAGAAAGAGAACAACATCAACAGCAAAAAAAAAATGCATAAAATATGCGCAAAATGGTGAACCAGTAGTGAATCAACTTGTCGACACTTTTATTCGATTCAGATGATCGTCAACCATCACAATTTGTTTATGTATTTGTATATGGTGTTGAAAAAAAAAAAATGAGATAGAATTGACATCCAAATGATGGGCTTTAAATCATGCATATTTTCATATAAAAAAAGTATATGCATATTTATTAGCTCATTACGGTCGAGCCTCCATATTCATCACAGCTGAAATAAGACGCATGAATAAATCGACGCAACACAAATGACAACTCAACACAACAGTAAAGAGTGAGTATCATCGTGGGTAGAACATGTGCCTTAAAAATGTGAAGTTCAGTTATTATTATGACTGTTAAATTCGTGGAAAGACTTCGAAATGCAGACATTTTCTTCAAAAAATGCAAAACCAAAAGAAGAAAAAAAAACGAATAACCCGTCAAGGCGATAAAATGTATTCGCATTTTATTTTCAGCTTCAACAAATTTTTTTTTTTTTATTTTAGAAAAAAAAAAATCATATTGGTTGTGAATTCTTTTTTTTTTTTTCATTACAGTATTTTGCATATACGCATGTATTTTTTCTTTTTTTTTATTTATTGGCGTTGATGACAGAACATATACAACGAAGGGAAAAAAAATCGCCAAGAAGTCAAAATTGTTTTACATTAGAAAATCAAAAGGTAATTCGAAGTTCTTCACCGAAAAAGTGAATTAAGCTATTTTCATTGGATATATAGTAAGCGACTATACGTATGAATGAAGAAGAGGACGACAACGAGGACGACATCAATGATTTGGTGCTTCGATCCAGGCAAAATATCATGTTGGATGTTGCATTTGCAGTCACGTTCTTTACGACCTGTCATGCCATCACATTTTCTTCTAACGGTCGTGATGATGAACCACATTTCCATTTTAGAAATGGGAGAAATCGAAAAAAATAAAGAGAATGAAAGGAATAGAGACCGAGAATGAATGAGAAAAAGAGAAAGAGATAGAGAGAGATAGAAAGATAGAGAGAGGAAGAGAGAGAGAGATAGAGAGATAGAGAGAGGAAGGGAGAGAGAGAGAGAGAGAGAGTGAGAGAGAGAGAGAGAGAATAAAGCGATTGCGACTATTATTATTGTTATGATTATTGGCGACAGAAAATTCGATGATAATAATATCGAATATTTAAGTAGTAAGTTAATATGTATGCACGAATTGTGCACTGTTGATCACATGAACTTGATGAAAATAAGAATGGCGAACAATATAAGCAGCAAACTCATGAAATAACGACAATAAGCGACGATGGAGACACAAATAATATTTATACAGTTTGAATTTTGTTTACAGGTACACATGAATCTGTTTCAGGCGATAGGGGAAAAAAAAGGAAAGGATAGGGGCGAAAAAGAGGTAGATGGAGAGAGCGAGAGAGAGAGAAAGAGAGAAAGAGAGAAGGAGAGGAGGGGAAAAAGTGCGAAATTTTTATGAAAAAAATTCAACGAAAACATATGACAGCAACCGCAATCAACACCGTCATTACTGAATTTCACAATATTATTGGAACGCGTGAAGTATGCAAGCAAAAACCCTCATTCGATTTTCTCAAACGCATGCATGTTCATTGTTGAACGGCAACAAAAATCGCGGTATACAACTCATAATCATAATATTATGGTAATATTTTTCGAATTCAATTTGAATATATTAAATTCCACAGTCTTCGATTATTACCATCATTGAACATTGAACGAGTACCGTTCATGTAATGGTTTGTTAGATTCGATCCTTTTGTTAAGAAAGAATATTTCGTGCCGATATTGTTGTTCATATTAAAATGGGTCTGCACATAAAGTTGATGTGTCGCAATTCATGTAACACGTAACTGTGTACCCAATGCTTTGATCAACAACTGTTGAACTTTCAAATGATTATGAAAACTTTGAGAGAATGAAAAACCATCACCATCACCGTCTTCATCATCATGTTCAGCTCTCTGACATTCATTTTGATGGGCAACATTTTGGTGGTGAATACAAATTAAGATTGTGTTTATTGATGGATAATTAGCTGCGGTCACATGAAACATGATGACCAATTTTTGTGTCTATTTTTAATAATTTGTCGAAAATGGACTTTAAATTGAACTATATAAAATTGAAACACTTTTTTCGCAAATTTGTAAACATATTTATTTCTTTTTATAGAAATTAAAACACCACTCAATTATAATTATATTGAATAGATATGTTCGACATGATGAGAATGGCAGCTAATTCTTGATTTGTTCAGCAGACTGATAAAAGGAGAGAGAGAGAGAGAGAGAGAGAGAGAGAGAGAGAGAGAGAAGATGGATATTTTTAATTGAAAAATACCATTAAGTGGCATTAAAAATGAAATAAATTCAATTATATTAGGAATATTTCGTATGTTATAATGCTGTTGAAATGAAATGGCGACAAATGACGAAAATTTGATAAATTTCCACGCTTCAAACACACCATCGCATCGTCAAAACACATTATTAGTTTAACGGAGTTATTTTGAAATTAATGTGAACGATGTTTCCAAATATAGTTACAAATACTAATTGAATGATTAATCAATTATACTTATAATTATAAATAAGCCTTTGGCTTATGCCGTGATTGCATATTGCAAATAAAATATTTGTTTCACATTGCGAAAGAAAAGCCGGTTAATAAACATACGCTGACCAAAAATTCGACCATAATCATTTTGTCAAATAATAATATATTGGAATATTCGATGGATGAACATTAAAATATTGTTATTTCATGGATTTCAAAACACTCTCTATAAAAGCTTTTAATGAATGTGATTTTGAATTTTTGCTATTTAACTGTCAATATGAATTGATTAGAGGCTTATTCAATATTCAAATTTCACATTATTTTGGGTAATGTTATTTGATGAATATGATTTTATTTGAAATTGTGTGGTGATTTTGTCAATACAAAGATTGGGCTATAAACATGCCCACATATTGAATTTCAATAATATTCCATACTACAAACGAATACCGCCACATTTGAACGAATAAAAATTACTTTTTTTTTCTCATGAAATTTACTCTGGTTTTTTTTCACTATTTTTTTTTTTTTTTTTTTTGCATAGCTATTGAAATATCAATTTATCAACCTATTCCAACAAGCAAAACTATTTGTAAAAAAAATGAATGATTTCGATCTATATATAGATTTATATAGATAATATAGTAGAGAGATATTATTAAAAAGAACGTACAATTTGTTTTTACCTTGAAATTGAATTTATGGCTTATTTGGAATATACAGAATACATAAATTTTGCAATTGAATTTTCTTTTCTTTTCTTTTCTTTTTTTCCGTAATTACTTAAATATTATTATTAATTTCAATTTCAATCATTTATTTCATCTCAGAGAGTTTTGTGTTGGGTTTTTTTTTATAGCTCTGTTCAAAATACAATTTCATTCTTGGATAGATTTTGATTCATAAAATTACGCAAAATCTTAATCATAACATTGCAATATTTATCCCAGATTTAATGGAATATTTGATTATGAAATAAATGCATTGAAAAAAATCATTCTGAAAAACTCGAAAATCTAATAAAAAGAAAAAAAGTACAAAATTACATGCCACAACTTAAATCCGCAAAAAAATCACTTTGATTTGGTAATTATTATTAGTTCATTATTAGTTTGGTAATTATTATTTTCTAATGAAATCGACGAAAACGTATAAATAAAAAAAAAAAAAAATGACAAAAGTGTTAAAATTATTCAAAAAGTCCAAATATGTGTATTGAATATGACGTAACCTTTGTTCTTCATTCTTCATCAGTCATTATAAAATTGTTTGTTTAGTCATTGTCAAAGGCGTTCTACTAGTCTAATTAATAGAAATCGTTATTAAAATGTAAAAAAACAAAAATCGTTTACTTTCATCAAAAAAACCCAATATTTACAAATAAAATAGAATTACATGTTTTCGTCGATTTTATTATCTATGACGACTGGACGTTTTTATAATTATATTTTTTTTTTAAATAAATTATCAAAACATTGAACGGAGATGATTCAATAACAATAATATTTCAAGTACAAATATTGCGACATAATCATAAAACATTAGAAACATTACATTCAATCTTAACTGGTCTGTGATTTTGATAACATTGAAATTAACTGACCTATAAATGTGTCGTTAAACTGTACATTTTGTTCGTTTGTAAACTGTAAATTTTTTGTACCCTTTTACATGAAGTTCGTTTTTTTAGCGCATTCTTCCAATAAATATTTTTTGTTGAATTACATAAAAATGATGATGAAATCGCAATCGAAATTCTTATCGCTCAAATGAATACTGTGTATTTTATTTTTCATTATCATTTCGTCCCGAAACTTGTTTGTCACAAATAATTATCAATTTGTAAAAAGTCTCGTTTTTTTTTTTTTTTGTTTTACTTAGGGGCACTATTAATGCGTGCTCATAATTCACTGGATTCTTGTCAATATGGACGTAGTTTTCATCGATTGAATTTGAATAACTGAAAACGTTCAAATTCGGGAATTAAAAAGCGAAGTTTCTTCATGTTCACAGAAAAATGATTAAGTGAATTTTGAAAATGAAACATGTGTATATCTACAAGATTTTGAATGAAATAATGCAATATAAGTCTTGATTAGGTTTAACTAAGCAGTAAAGTGTTCAAAAGAAGAATTCCGCAATAAATATTTTAAATTCATGTTTGAAATAGAGAAAACAATTCTGAGCTTTTGACTTGATAAAAAAAAAAAAAAACTAATCACTATATTTCATTACATTGAGTATTTGTACAATTTTTTTTTTTTTTTTTGATTTATAAACTAGTTGTATCTTGAAAATTTGGTATTTAACACTAATACGAATATTTTAAAATGATCGAAAAAAAAAAATTCGATGTATAAAAACAAAACTATATAATTTCGAGATTATGTTTATGCTCCATATCTGGGTACATATTTGCCACCACAATTTGGTGAAATTTCTTCGATACATAGACCATTGAGACGTAAGAAACCCCCTTTACAAATGCACTTGCGAAAGCATGTTGGACTTTGGAATGGAGGACATTTTGGTGATCTTGAATAGTTGCATTGCGGTTCACATTGCTGTGCACAATGACTAAATTCTTCATTTTCACGACACCTTTCTGCAAAATAAAATTTCGTTTTTTTTTTTTTTTTTTTTTTTAAATTTTCAATCAAAAAATGCAAATATTATTTATCAAGAAAAAAAATTTGTTGTACTTACGGCTCTCTGGAACTGCCCATGCAACAGAAACCATTATAGTAAAAATTAAAATTGTAATTTTTGCCATTATTTTATTAGCATGCAAATCCAAAAATGAAAAAAAAAAAAAAATTTCAAGTAATTAAAGTTGAATGACGACTTGACAAAACACATGGAATCACTGATCACAAATCACAGCAAACGATCATTTATATCAAATATTCACACTATAATCTCAGATGTGAAGAAAAAAAAAATTGCACATTTTCTATTATGAAAATAAATACAAATAAACATGTGTCTATGTTATTGTCATTGAAAACAAAAGACTAAAAGTATAGGCATCAATGAAATTATTATTTTTTTTTTTTTTTTTTTTTTTTAAGATAAGATGCGGCACATGTGCTTTTTTAAAGGTTTCAGTTCAAGGATTCTAAACGAAAGCCAAAATTTCGAGACATGAATGAATGAAAAAATTGAAATTATGTGAACTCAATTCATATTGCTCAAGGCAATATGATTACAAATTCAATCCAGAAAAATTTACTCGAATGAATAGACACCAGTAAATATTGATTATTTAATGAAAATATGAGTGAATGGATGTTAAAAACGAAATTATTTTTTTTTTTTTTTCATTTCCATTCAAAACTATTATTTGTGTTGTTATCATTGAAATTGAAAAATGTATAGAGTACGCAGATTTCTATACGGAAATAATATTACATTTTATGACATCATAAATAAAGAGAAAATAATTAAAAACCTACACGCTAATCATAATTACAGGTATGTTTTGCGAAATAGTTTTTGTTTTTTGCTTGTTATGCACCATTCGGCCTAAAATCTTGATTATGGATGTTGATGAGAAATAAAACTATTGTTTTTACCAATTTTTCGAGTAAATTAAATAAAACCATCTAACTCAACACTAACACATATATTGACTAAATTGAATAGAATTGAATTGAAATTGATTTTATGAGGGCTCGAAACTGAATTTAAAATTCAAAATATACGTATTAGTCAGTAATGAATAGCCTCAACATTCGGATGAAATAGCTTTAATGCATTGATAGTCATCGAACCGTAAGTATCTGTTTTTGCAATCGCACTTTGCAAATAAAAATAGTTTGTCATTGAATATGCTTTACTGCTTTTCTATATTTGGTAAACATTTAAAGAATCGTTCATTCTTGCACGATCATTTTTTGTTTTTTTTTTTTTTTTTTTTTTTTTTTTTTTCTTCACTATTTTACATTCTACAGTTTAATATTAGGCATTTGAACTATGGTAAATGTCACAAAAATCGTTAAGAAATGTCCGTGCTATGAATGCCAGTTTTTAAAATCACAAAGAATGCTTCAACAATTGCCAAAATGATCATATTTTGATATGGAATTGTTTGCTTAAAACTTATATCAATACTACTGACTATCATAACAAAATCTGTACATTGAGCAAAACTAGAGAACACAGTTTACAATTTTATAATAATGTGGGGAGGAAAGAAACAGAGCTTGTATGATATCTGAACAAAAATGGCCCTGTAACAATTTTAACTGGAAAATAAATCTGTGCCCAATTGTTAAAAGTTTCAATTTGAAACAGAATGTGACTTTGAGAGCATAATACGAATTGTGCAATGAAAGAAATGCCTGATGCCAACTTATGAAATTGTTTTTTTTTTTTTTTTTTTTTTTTAAGAGTATTTTTCACTAACTATAGTGATTTAAAATGTTCGAAATGCATGGGATATGCAGAACAGATTGTTAGCTCATTGCCATAAATATGGTTTATTTCGTAAAACAGAGCAGAAAAACCTAGGGGGAAATGACTCGCAGCGAATCCCAATTTATTTGCAAAAATATGATCAAAAATTTAAAGATTCGCATATTATACTTGAAAATGAATAAAAGATTCGCATTTGATTATGTGTTAAAAAGATGCGCATAGATACGCTCGCAATTGCAAATCTCTTTGTCAACTTCACATGTAAATGAAGATTCGTAAGACTCGTAAGATTCGTGAAAATGTTTCGATTTCTCTAAAATTTTGAAAAGATTTGCAAGAGTCATTTCCCCCTAGAGAAAAACCATTAAAATTCGTATTTTTTTTCTTTCTTTTTTTTTGTTTATAGTGACAATATTGTTGTTTTCACTTGATCAAGTAGAGCATTTTATCTTTTGTTTTTGTATTTGATCTGGTTTTAAAATCTAAAATGAGATTAAACTATTGTAAAATTTCAATAATAATGAATTAATAACTAAAAACCAGCAAATAAACTGCAAATATAAAATAACAGTAATATTTATTGTGTTCTTTCAATAATTACAAAATTCTTTAAATGCTTGGAATGTCATATTAATATTCATGTTTGTATCTGCCACCACATTCAGGTGAATCAGCTTCAATGCATTTGCCGCCATCAAAACGTAAATATCCTTGTTTGCAAATGCAGCGTGATCGGCAAAAATATACTTCGTTTGGTGGGCATCTTTCATCTTTACTGTTGTTGCATTGTAGATCACATCCTCCAGTACAAGTACTGAAAATTTCGTTTTCACCACATTCTGGTTCTTCTAAAATTGAAAATATAAATAATTTAGTGAATTTTAAATTTTAAATTTTAAATTCAACAAATTTTTTCAAATTCAATCGAATGGTTTTCAAAATTTAAAAGAACGATTTATTGTTCAATTTATTTTAATAACAATTTTAATTTTTGCACAAACCTGGCGCAGCCAATACACAAGCAATAAATGCTAATGCAAAAAAGACAATTGAAATTTTGGACATTTTTTAAAAGTCGTACTTTGGATGTGGCAACGATTTCAAAATTGATGATTCTTTGACACTGTCAAATTGTTAACTGATGAAAATTATGACAAAGCAGCTAATATTTATACTAAAATCTTTAGTATCGTACATTCATTAGAACCAGTGAGAACATTCGTAGTCCAGTCAAATAGATAGTGGTATTTCCAGTTCATATTTTTTCTTCTTCTTATTCTCTCTCTCTCTCTCTCTCTCTCTGCCCCCCCTTTTTTCTCTCTTTTCGTGCAAAGAATATAAGTGTTGAATAATAATTCTGAAAATATTTTACGAAAACTAAAATCACGCTGCCTGATACGTGCCCGAAAAATGCGAATAAATATTTACATTTTAATCACGGCATTTTAGAACAACCGATAATCCTACAATTGAGAAAAAAAAAGCTTGTGTCAACTGTTAACATGAATGACAAAAAATGTGTTGTTGACACTTAATAACAAATATAGAAAATGAATGAATCAATAAAAAACACATTTATCCAATGCATACAACAAATTGAAAATGATCTTCCTTCTAAAATCAGAAATTATAACTGCAATTTTTGTTAAAAATGTTTGATTTTGTTGATGTTGATATACTTTTGGTTCATTTCTTGTTACTGCTAAATGAATGAAAAGTCCATGAATTAGGAAATTCGATGAAAAATATATATTTTTGGCTTATTCTGTTCATTTGAATTTTTCAACATCGGCAAATGGATAACGCCTTCTCTTTGAAATTTCTTTAACAACAGCACACTTGATAATACTTAGTTCAAAGGCATATGGCCAATACAGCCGAAGAATTACAAGTAAATATTCATTAAATTGCTAAATGTTTTATGTTCATATGCAAAATGATTGCGAATTTTCAAAACAAAATGGAATAAACAATTTAATTGAGACGAAATTAGCACAAAAAAAAAAAAGAAAAAAAAAATGGATTCGCTCTTGTTAACTACTTAATATTTACATCTTTGTAATTGATAGGCGAAATTTCATCAATCCCGAGAAACAATTTACGAATAAAAACCGTTACGCCGACAAGCCGTCGGATACTCGTTGCAAGGAAAGTTGGCTATCGCATACGTATTGCAATCCGTTCAAATGCGTTCGCTAACGCATGAATGTTTCTCGGGAATGGAATTTACATTTCAACATAAATCAAAGTGGGACGACTAGCAAAAATGGAATTAGGATCAATCTAAAGTAAACAGTGTGAAGAGATTAAGAGAGAGAGAGAGAGAGAGAGAGAGAGAGAGAGAGAGAGAGAGAGGAGTGAGAGAAATATATGCAAAAAAAACCTTCTATTTAGTTTGAATCACGCTTCTTGAATACATATTTGAAAATTTCTCTTCAAAAATCAAATATACACTTCAAAACTGAATGATGTTGGGCTCAAAAACGGCTTTCGCCTCCGATTGATTTGAAAAATCTCTCATAAGAAAAATAATCCACTCAACATATTTTGTTCAGTGGATTAATATTTTTTTTTTGCGTGGAATTCGAAAAAAAAAAAAAAAATGAAGAGTATAATTTATTATTATCGGAATTAAACGAAAATCGCTAAGAGTGTTGGCAATAACATTTTTTACAAATTAATTTGTACATTTGAGTGTTAGTGCAAATGACTGAAAACATCAGACCATTGCTTGATACATAATCATTCTTTAACAGCTTCATTGTTTACATTTCACATCTGAAATGTGTACACTGTACTGAGTATCTGAGATCTGAATCTGGCCGTAAGCAAAATAAAAATGACGCAGTAGAATAGAGTCAAAACAAATGTTTAAGTTGATTCTAACGACGTCATAAGAATAAATAACAATGTATAATATGTATTCGTTACACGTCGCTTTTTCATACACAACATAAATTCTCGTGTTGTAAAGTCATTTGTGGTGTTTCGTTCATTTCTTATGTCATTTATACGAAGCATCGAAGACTATATTTATGGAATTTTTTTTTTTTTTTACATGAAATAAATGGATAGTGTGACACTTATCTTTGTTCAAATCAAATGTAAAAATTATCACATTTGTTTGAATTTTGCAATGTTTCACGAACAATTCTCATGTTCTAGTGAGAAATAAATGAAGATATGATATTATATGAAAATACTTGAATTAAGAATCTTCTATTAAGTATTCAGACGGGAAAATCAATTATGGAAACGTAAACAAATCAAAACAAAAATTAAACTTCGCGTTATGCAATATATATTTATATAAAGCATTTTTGGACATAAAATAGAAAAGGAATCAATAAGATCTTGGCATCATTTCTCGTTCCTGTGTTGTAAAAATGTAATCTTTTTTTTTTTTTTTTTTTTTTTTTCGTATATTTATGGAATAAGAATTAGCATTATTTTGATTGTTCAAATGTATTTTATTAGGTATCATCCCACTTCTTCACTTTTTTTTTTCTACGCATAAATTTTTTATTTCGATGATCGATGTGAGAAGAAATTACGTTTAAAAAATCTGTTTTCTATATGAAATACGTATTCAATTTGAATAATTTGCAGGTGCTACACCATAAAGTATTCTATTACAAAAATTCTATAAACTATTGCAGAAAAGCACTTTTTATTAGCAAGAATTGAATTTGATTGCATGTTTTTGTGGCATAAACAATAATTGAAATAACTCAATATGTAGTATATGTGTACAGTATAATTTTATTAAATAAGATTTATATTAGAGGTCATATTTAAATGTGAATTAATGCAAGTTTTATACTCTTGATCAAAATTTCCATCAGAATTGCAGTAAAAAATTCCATGATCTATGGATATAAGACCAAAATAAATACAAAATGGATCATCATAATTGATGCCTTTATAATGTGCTAAATTTGGGAATTTTTCTAAAATTTGTTCCATATTAATTGCAATTCCCTTTGCTTCTTGTCCATATAATACGCTTTCACCGCATAAAATACCAATTGATGAAATACATACACCGCCAACACTTTTCATTATAATTTTTTGCAAATGCCCGAAAATTTCTTCATTAGTTATATCAGTACTGCGACCAGAAGATAATGAAGATCGACTCAACCATTCATTATTATAAATTGTTTCTCCCATTTCATTGATTAATTCGGCAGAAATTTGACGAAAAATTGATTCTTGATATGAGTTATGAATGTAACGTATTTGACATTCATTATGTCTGATAGAATGATTAAAAATGGACCTTTTAAAACGAACAACAGGCCTATTACCGAATGATACTAGGTGAGAAAAATAAAATAATTTTAGAAAAATGCTCTTTTCTACAAAATATAAAAAACACTTACGGGCAATAATGAAAACAAAAATAATTAAAAATTTTAACATGTTTATACGTTCAATATCGAATATAATCTGTGAATGTTTTTCATAAATTCGACATTAATGTAGCGAATAATCGAAAAGTCATACGAGGCATTATCATAATAATCTCTGTTCTAATGAGAATTATATTTTGCTAGGGGCTTTTATCATACATATATTCACAAATATACACCGTTTATAGAAAATATACACAATCTTCACTGGATTTAAAAAATATAGACGATATTCATGACATATATGCGGCATATTCATTCAATATATTGCACATATAAATGTAAATAATTTTGTATAAATGGGTATTCTAAATATATTGTATATATTTCAAGAATGTCATATACATGAATGTCATATTTATATACTTCATGTATATAATTCCTACAAAAGCTACAAAATTATTCAAATATATAGAATTTTATATGCGATATAAAAAAAAAAGAAAAATATTCACGTAAGTAAGAATATACATTTAAACATAAAAGCCCCTAGATATTTTGGTCAAATGACAACCATAGATTAAATGCGTAATAAATATACGCATAAATATGGAATAAACAACAAATATTTGAATGAATGAAATGTATTTAAAACAAATCAGAAACATTTGTAATGTTACTATTCATTCATTTAATTCAATTACGTAATGTCAAAAGAAAAAAAAACTGCGTCGAACACTAGTTAAAAAAAAAAAAAAAAAAAAAAATGTTCTTTCATTACTTTCTTTTATTCGAATTATTACGAAAAATTCTTGGATAATATTAAAAGCATTGAATTGACAAATATATTATTTGATGTTTTGAATGATTTACATTTCATGTGAATATATAAAAGAATAATACAAATACCTAAAAACCTTATTCTATGCATTTTTATGGAAAAGGAGCGAATTTCATTTGAAAAAAAAAAGTCTAATAGAAACTACGTTGAATATTTATCTTTTTTTGTAAAAAGCAATGTTTTCATTACAAAGGATTTTTTTCATTCAAAAATTCTAAGATGGGAACATTTTCATTTAAAAAAAAACTCACAATTCGAATGTTTTGATAATTTTTGCGAAAAGACCACTGAAGAAAAAACCAAAAAACAAATGTGTGTTTTAAAAGATGAGTACACTTTTACGATGTTAAATTCTTCAACATGCAAATAGCCTTGGTTTCATACGGCCTTTGATGTATTTTTTTGTTTTCAATGTCTAGGAAAATATGACCGTATATTGGTTCTATTTAATATGTACGATGTAAAAAAGCAAAATAAAAATGACACATCAAAATTTGAACTTGACAAAATTATGTGTCTACACAACTATATCAACAAAGTCAAAACAAAAAAAAAATAAAAATAAGAATAATAATGTTTAATACATATTCATTGTGCGTTTCTACTTTTGCAAATTCTTGTGTTGTAAATTCATTTGTGGTGATTTGTTAATTTTTTAAATCATATGTGCGAAAGTTCTTTGAAAAAGATTGAGAATATATTTATGCAAACATTTCTGTTATTACGTCTTGTTACATTAACCGTTGCCCTAATAAAATGCAAAAATTATCACTTTTATCTGAATTTTA
Source organism: Resseliella maxima (assembly GCA_029041755.1). Taxonomy (NCBI): domain Eukaryota; kingdom Metazoa; phylum Arthropoda; class Insecta; order Diptera; family Cecidomyiidae; genus Resseliella; species Resseliella maxima. Next base: position 535,657 of record JAQOWM010000541.1, on the reverse strand, counting down.
TAGCATACAGGCAAGATTTATATTACATTTGCCAGTTTTCTAATATTTTTTTTTTATCAATCATTTTATTGCTGTTGGAATACTTTTTTTTTTTCTTCTAAACAAATTCCCACAGCAGAATAATTGGTATTTTTATGGCTATACAGTTGAGAGTTTCTTAATTCAAAATTCTTATCTTAAAAGAATTTCTGTTGTTATTTGTTATTTGTTGATTGTTTAATTTTCACTGTTCAGTCAATTCACGGTAAATAAGAACAATCGGTAACACATTTCAACAAAAATACAATTGCAAACTAGCATGTGCGAAAAAAACAAAAAACAAAAAAAAATTCACATCAAATACAGATGAAAGTGTTACATTCAGTTGGACCAGTTTATATAAATAGTCGGTGTGTTGCCGTAATTTGCATCAGTAAGTTGAGAAACGTTGTGCAAAAAGAAATAAAATTTTTTTCCAAGTGTGTTTGAGTATTTGAAAAGAGAGAAAGAAAAAAGAAATAAAATGTTCAAAATCCAAATAATCTTGCTTGTGTTAACAATTTCCACTTACATACGGGCAGATGAATTTGAAAAACCATTTCCACCACAAATAGTACACCCAATTGAAAATCAAACGGGTTAGAAAAAATATGAACATTTTTTAAGCGAAAAATGAAAAAAAAAAAACAACAACGAAAAGTCAACTTTTTTTGGCAGAATTTTAATTTGATAATATTTTTGTTTTCCAACAGTTGTCTGTGGCAAAAATGAAGAATTCAATAAATGTGCATTGAAATGTGAAGATCAATGCAATAATTTCAAAGGCGAAAGATGTAATTCAATCCAACATCCTAATTGCAATGAAAAATGTACTTGCAAACAAGGATACTTACGCAGCTCTGAAACTGAATGCATCGAAGCTACGTCAGATGAATGTGGTGGCCAATATGGAGGAGCCTATACAACAATTAAACCGTAATTTCCATTGAGATTCTGTTCGTTTTTCATAAATGAATAATAATATTTTCTGAAATGCTGCATAAAAATAAAAGTGTAAACATTTATCCAGTTTATTCGAACGATTGAAATATAAAGAATTTAAACATAGATTGAACATATATAATTCCATTTTTTTTTTTAGTTTTTCTTCATTTAACGAGAACATACTTTTTTTTTATTTCTTCATTTAATACATTTCTCCTCTTGAACCTAAGCCTAAGAATTGGATGAAGGTCTTATGTTACAATTTTTCGACATTCAAGGTAAGATTTCATTTTGGCATTCTGGTGAAATTTTTGGAATGCATTTTTTGTCCGATTTTTACCGAGCAAAACCATCTAAACAATAAATGTATCTGGCGCAACACTCTTATTAACGCATCATGGTTGATTTAAGCAAGAACAAGACGTTTGACCTGCATTACCTCTTTAAATAAATACTTGATTTAGTCCACAATCACAATTTAATATCTAAAAACAATCAAAACCAATGAAAACTAATCACCGATAAATTTCGTATTTTTGCTAATAAAGATTACATTTAACAATCATAGTCAACAATAAAAGTGATTATAAAGGCAGATTAATCATAGTTTTGGACAATACGAACAAATTCAATACACGTCTGAACACAAAAAGTAAAATTCATGGTTTGTAACAACAGTAGATTGAAACGTTGCTTTTAGATTATTCGGGTTTTTTTTTTCGTTACATTAACCCAGTTTAAGTTGATTCACGCTTTTTAATATTCTGAATTAAATCAATTCATTTATTTATTTATTTATTTATTTATTTATATTATTCGGTTTTTTCAAAGAAAAAAAAAAACAGAAACATTACCTGGAAATTTATTCATCGATTCAATTTATTCAAATTTGAATGATTACAATTCTCTTATCGAAATTTCATATTTCTTTAGCATGTAAATAGTTTTTAATCGCTTTTACCATTAGGAGAGCGAAACGCGGTTGAAGAAGGCAAAAAGAAGAAAAAGAAGAGAAAAACACACACACCTTATCGAAATTTCATATTTCTTTAGCATTTAAATAGTTTTTAATCGCTTATTTCAAAACGAATCAATTTGCTGGTGTGTTTGCGTGACAATTTGTTGGATACACTGGTAATATTTCACTTTGACAGATGTGAACTAATTGGAATTCATTTTTGATCAGACTTTTTTCGAACAAATTCATCAATACAATAGCAAGCGATTGGCATAACGATATTATTCCAACAGCATAGTTGTTTTAATTCATCACAAGTACGTTGACATGAATTTGTTTTTTGAATAAATTTTCAATTTAATTCACAATTCTGAATTCAAATCGCCTAAAAACGTATTCATTTGATTTCGAAGAAAAACCAAAATGGAACAAAAAGAAAGAAAACAAAATCATTCAAACTGTTCTATATTTAATATTTAACTTACATTCTAAAATTATATTGAGAAAAAACATATGCTTGCGGTTTTTCAACATTTTTATTATTTTAATTGATTTGTATTTTAAGAAAATTTATTTCACATAAAGAAATTTAAACAATGTGGGGGGACTTTATCGTCAACATTCTAATCATTCTGAGGAAATAAAAGTATAATTGATTTTGTATTGTTTTTTTTTTTTTTTTTTTTTTTTTTTTTGCTTTATTTTCGTATTTTTGCTATATAAATCATTCTGATATTTTCGAACTGAAAATTTGCGGTATGAAATTGAAAACACATAGCAATAAAAAGCATTTCGACATTGTGAAAAAACACATAGATATTTAAACATACAATAAAATAGTTTTATCGGTTGCCTATAGATTGACGTTGTCTATGGTCTGTTTCATGCAATATAAATCGAAGCATTTGAATTTGATGCATTTCTTAAATATAAATCTAATCATTTTCATACGTATATTTGATACGAATTTCTTCTTGAAAAAGTTGGCTCCTACGAAGTTGTGCTATCTGAAAACAAAAGAATCTAATTCAATAAATTTAATAAAAAGCATTGATTAATCTACAATAATGATTATTATTTTAATAAAAAAAAAAAAAAAAACGAGAGAAAATTGTCACTTACACTCAAAAATCACGATAAAAAACATGAGCGATAACATTGGCACAAAAACAGTAGTTTTTGTCATTCTAAATCTCTCCACTAGAACAGCGTAAAATACGTGTTCAATCGGACAATTCAATGCACTCACTACGATGACAATCGATAAAAATCGTTGCTTTTTATCTTATTTTGTTATGTAATCACGTGTGTTTTATTATCAAACAAAGTGGGAAATTTATTTTAATCGTCATTGAAACTGTAATCATTATATTTTGACATTAGAAATGGTCATTAAAATAATAATAAAACAAAAAAAAACATTATTAAATCGTTTTGATAGATATTTTACTTAAATCTGTTAATATTGACACAATCAAAGAATGATACTTGCACACTTACGGATCAAATGCGTTTGGTTTTCAATGATTTCTTGTACATTTGACAAAATTAGCGAATATATTTATTGGAATTCAGAAGTTCTGAGTCAGAACTCATGTAGATGATAAGAAATTAATCTGATAAAATACAAAATTATCTCAATCAATTAATGAACTAAATTCATCTTAAATTTTTGATTTCATATTCTTTGATAAAAATGCAATAATTATGTTAGCATGTTTATTGTGGTAAGTAGCGATAATAAATCAATTAAGAAAAAATTAAACAATAAAACAATTAAAAAAAAGAGATAAAATTCAACAAATCACCACAATCCTTGGCAAACATCATCAAACTATGAGCACATTTCGCCAATTACTATAAAAAAAAAAATGCTTAACAGTTCTTTACGATGTTGAATGAGCAAAAGTGAACTTTGATTGTTTTCGGAAGAGCTAGGGGAATCTCGCATTCAAAAATATATACAAAAATCTGCAATATTCAACACAAAATCAATCATCTGAATCAACATTAACCATACAGCTGTAATGTGAGGCGACAATTGTTCTTCTTTTTTCTTATTACATATTTGACGTTTTACTCATACACAGGCTCACAAATACATTTGTTGTCTGTTGTATGAGTTGAAATGTCACGCAATACATAATGAAGTAAAAGTAGTGTTGATACCATTAGATACTATGTATTTTATATAAAGCTACAGCTAAATGACAAAAATTCACAGTATTCACAAAATTCACAAAATTCACAATTTTTTAAATGTCACGGGATCCCCCTTAGCGGAAGAGAGAAATGCAATTAAATTGTGCTTACGTGATTTTTGATGTTAACAGTGTATAATAATTGGTCGAATGTGGAAAAGTTTGATTTTCGGATTGGTTTATGTGTTTAGCGATTGCTTTTAAAGTGTGAAACACTTCAGAATGACTTGGAATATCGAATTTGTGTGTGGCTATAAAATAAATATAGAGTGGTTGCATTCTCATCGTTCCAGACAAATCGGGCTTTAATCCATACCTGAAGCGAGCACACATGGCGATAGCATTGTTTGTTCGTTTTACATGCTCTCTCTCTCTCTTTCTCTCTCTCTCTCTCTCTCTCTCTCTCTCTCTCTCTCTCTCTCGCTCTCTTTCTCTTTTTTCTGTTTGGGTTCTTTTTCCTTTTTTTTGGGCTTAACATCAGACACAAACCGTGTATGACAATGTGCACGATTCGTATGTTCAGAAATGATCTCTTGATTAGGATTAAGTGTGCAATTCATGCATACAGATTCGTGTATTAAGGCACCATTCATACTAATCATGTTTGTCATCGTAAAACATTTCAAAACGTTTTATTTTTGTGCTGGTTTGGTTCGTGCTTTTTTCAATATTTTCGATCGTATTGTTTTTGTTGGCTGTTTTTCGGTTTAGCTGTCGACGATGAAATTTGATTATAGTTTTAAGGTTTTTTTTTTTTTTGTTCTTTTTCGATATTCACATTGAATTTGCGGTGTCGAATGGTGGTTTGATACAACGAAGATGGAAAGAGTGTATGTCTATATTCTTTACTATTTTACATCATATGTTCTAAGCCAAAGTCAAACCAAACAAGTGCTCTTGTAAACCAAGCCCATTTAAAAAGCTATTATTATCAATTACCATTAGGAGAGCGAAACGCGGTTGAAGAAGGCAAAAAGGAGAAAAAGAAGAGAAAAACACACACACAAACAATTTTATGCGTTTTTCACTCTTGTTTGCACGGCTCGCGATTGTACGTGTCTACATGTACATGAGTACACACGAGGTTCGTGCACATTTTCTCTAGTGCACTTATTTTTACCATCGTTATTATTACAGTTATTATTCTCGGCAAACACATTTGTGTAAAAATTCTCTATCAGAAAGGTGAAAAAAAAAAAAAATTGAAGGTAAAACCAAATGATCCCCAGTAGGGTCTTTGATATTTTGAATTAGGCTGGGCGCTTCCGTAATGTCACACATACATATGTGTTTGTGTAAATGCAAACAAATATCGAACGATTGTCAAGATTCTTTGATTATCATCCGAATGCTGATATTAGCGACGATAACAGAAAAAATGTGCTAAATAACGTTTTCGATTAATGTTATTGTTATTACATAGTATTTGCTTTTTGTACAGTTATAAGAAGACAAGACTACTCCAGTACGTGTCTAAAAATGTATTTCGTAAAATTGACATAGAAAAATCATTCGTTTTTTTTATTCGAAATTTGGTCGCTGATTTTAATATCAATGACACCAATGTTGGAACTGTTTGGAATTTGAATGCGAACGAGTTTTTTTTTTTTCTCATCTAACGATCATCCCAAGAGGGTATTTAATCATGGTTTGCAAAATATTTGCAAATCATATTTTATTTGATGAAAATTTAACGATTTTATCAGTGCAATTGAATAACAGTCATCTATTATTCCGTATCACATTTCAATACTCACCATAATTCTTCGGGCAAAGTTATCTCAATATCATTGATATGGGAAATATCAAGTGCAGATGTGAATAATTCCCATTGAATAAATGGCATTGAAAATTGTCATAATGAATATACATTTCAGCATGTTTGTATTTTAGTTGATTTTACTGAATGCTTAAAATCACAATCAAGTTAGCTTTTATTTACAACCAAGTTTAGTTTTCATTTACCTTTTTCTTGAAATTGATCGAATCAACATAATTCTCCCCACAGAAAAACAGAATAAAAGAATAAATGACTAAATTTGACAAATGAAATACATTTTCATGCGAAATTTCAAAAAATTCTCGTCACTCGATTTTATTGATTTAAATTGAATTTGCTTAAAAAAGAAAAAAAACACGGTAAGGTAAAGACATTGAGTTTTTGATCCAACATTCCAATTTTTTCTTCTTCTTCTTCTTTTTCTTCTTCTCCTTCTTGTTTTCAATTCGTGTTTCACACATTTATCTTTGTTCATTTTAAATTAAGTGGTGCTAGTGCATCATTATAAAGGACGAATCATTTAAATTCAAATTTCATATTTCGACATTTGATTTTCTACATTCAAATGCTTATGATCTAAACTAAACTGTCCGTCTTGTTTTTGTATCAGTTTTAATGCAATCTTCTCTTATCATTCAGTAAGTTAAGGCAATCAAAACATTTGCACATCCATATTTAGGCTTCTTTTAATTCAATATAGACTAAGAAGGCCAAAATAAACATAATTTCTATCACTTTCTTTCCGTTTTCTTTTTTTTTTTTTTTTTTTTTTTTCATTCTCTTTCTGGTCTTCTGAATCGAACTTTTACTTACATTCTTGCATTCATTTCGAAATGAAAACTTTTTGTTTTCCACTGTTAAATTATTATTTAGCAAGGCAAAAAATATGTTGAATCTTTTTTTATACAAAAAAAAAAAAAAAAAAAAAAAAAAAAAGTTTAATAAGTTATACAGATTACATCGTATTTTCAATAAATATAAATATATTCCATTTATACATATTCTTATACCAATCGATTTAATAATTCTTAACAACAATATACGGAAATAGAAAAGCAAACGGTTCTGTATTTTTGGTTGTTTTTTATTGTTTATGTTGAAAAGAAAGGACAAATGAAGAACTTGCATTGATTGAAACCTGAAGTGCTGTTGCAGAGACACGAATACACACCATAACGAAAAGAGAAATTAACAAAAAAAAAAAGAAAAGAAAATGCTCTGTAGTTCATTCTCTCCCTCTCCAAATTTTAAATGCGAGAGCAAAAGTGAGAGAGAGCGCGAAAAACAAGTTTTTTTTTCTCCATATACCGGAAACATGGCTGACTGCAACAAACAAGCTTATTTCCGGTGATTATTTCAGTTAATGCCCCTAATTTTTGAACTTTTACTTTTCTGGACGCTTTTCTTTTCCTCCGTTTTGTTTTTGTTTTCTTTTTTTTCTCTTTGTTCTTCTAATTCACCGTATTGGAATTGTTGTTATTTGTTATTGTTGTTAGAATGTTTGCATCGGTTTCATTTGTATCATTGAAATTCGTTTGAATATTTGATGTATTAGTATCGACATTCATTTGACACACAATTGTTGCGGATGATTCGACTAATTTTGATTCCACATTAGTGGATTGTATTGAAAATTTATTCGATCCTTCAATATCTGTACAAATGCCATTATCTGAATTTGTATTTTCTAAACTAATATCTCCTTTATCGCTCTGTGTACAACTAATCATCATGTGACCATCATGTGAATAGCCTTGTTTCGATTTATTTATGCTAAATAATTCAGCAAGCTGTGCATTCATCCGTTGAGTTGACGGCACTTCATTAATGCTTGCTTCGCTAATAGAATTCATTTCATTAGCTATTGTTTGTTTTTCATCATTTTTCAAATGGCTATTTGCTATATTGCACGCTTCAATATTCTTACTATCTGATGTACTAGAATCAATCGATTGAATTTGTATATCATAATCATGTGATGTTCCTTCTTTCGGTCGATCTATGCTGTAAAATGTATTTTTATCACTAAAATTATCAACCATTTGCTGAGTATTGTCGGATTGAACAAATGTCAACGATTGGTCATCAATCAATTTATCAGTTTGCTTTACATTGATTTCATCATTTGCATCGATAATATTAAAATCATCAGTGTTAAGCGATTCAATTGAAGGTTTTAAATTTTCATTCACTTTTGTGTGATTGCTCAATTCATGTCGCAATTGGAAATCGCCATTATCAACATTATTCTCACAATGATTTGGTTCATTCGATATTGTATGATTGTTTTCGTTACTTGGTGTTTCCATGGTTGTTGTTGTTGTTGATGGTGCTGCTGCTGATGTCGAACTATTTTCAGTTGCTGATCCACCGCTGGCTGTTTCATCTCTATCGATGCGAATATTTTCAGTGCCATCGGCTGGATTAATTCGAATGGGATTAATTTGTATGCCAGCCAAATTAATACGTCGCAATCGGCTCAGATTAATGCGTAAGCGTGTGATGTTAGCCGTTGGATCATTATTGTTATTATTTAAGCTGTTGTCATTATTATTGTTAAAAAATGCGGCCGTACCAAGTACATCATTTGTTAGTCGACCTTGAAGCATCCCAATTAAATTCACAGCATAATTGAATATTATCGATGCCATTTGAAAGCTCAAAATGAATGAAATCGATGCAAAGAAATTGCCAATTCGATGGTTATTGTTATTGGCATTATTTCCATTATTGTTCATTTGATTGTTTCCCATTGCATCATTATTCGCTTGATTTGTTGCATTCGAACCATTTCTTATGTTCGATGCATTATTGTTTGTTGCACCGTGTGCACCATTTTGTTGTTGATGTCTTTGACGTGTTCGTAGCCGAAGTATTTGCTGCACTTGTGCTTGCTGAATAATCACCGGTAATTCATAATGATGGAAGAAATATATCATTGAATGCTATTGAAGAAAAATGGGGAGAGAGAAAAAAAGAGAAAACAAATTTAATGAAACATTTGGGATGGTGAAATAGAATAATTATGCTTAAAAATATATATATATCTATATAAGATTGACGACATTTCCAATTATAATGACATTATTTGAAAATAATAAACCCATAAATAAAGATATTGATAGCCAATGGTTACATTCGTACATTCCATAACAGAAATAATGTGCTAATTTGGTCGTCCATCATTCGCATATTAACGTTTGTTGTAATTGCAATTGAGTTGAATTCAAAACAGCGTGAAATGTTGCCAACAACACTGTTTAATTACTCGAATTCCAGCGAATTCGAAGCTAATAACAATGATAAACCAAATGACAGAAATAAGCATTTTTGTTGTTGTTGTTGTTGTTGTTGTTTTTGCTGTTGCTACTGTGTGTTCTATCTTTTCTTTTGCTCTGAATTATTTGCCCAATCCATTGGAATGCCGTTTGAAAATGGATTTAAAAGTGTACAATACGGTCCTCCTTACTCATTATTTGATAAATATGCCACGTGAACGAAACGGTCGCCCATTTTCCAACCTGATTTTATAACGGAGTGCTGAAGCGTATCTAACGCATTTCATATACTAGTTATAAACATTATTATCGATTATTTTGATGTTACTGCTACTAGATGGAAAAGCGAGAAAATTCAAGTAAATTGAAATACAATTCTCTTTGTCACAAAAATGTCTGCCATTCGGTTTGAAATGGTTGGACAGTTTTCCTGCTTTGAAACATTTTCCACTCGCTTACTATTCTGTCTCTGTCTGTACCTTTTTTTTATTCTCTTTCATTCTGACTCTTTGTGCTTTTCTACTTCTCTCTCTTTCTCTCTCTCTCTCATTCACTCACTCACTCACTCACTCACTCATTCACTCAATCTATCTCTGTTTTCCTATTCAAACTAACTAATACATTGTGTCCCCCTTTATTTCCGTTTATTCAATGGCAATAATATTCGCAATGAAGAAACTCCAATTGTTGCTAGGTCACGTGAATTAATTATAGAGCACACGTGAAATTTTCCCAAAGAGATGATCCACGTGATTTGGCTCGTTCGCTTGCATTTTCAACATGTCAAAACCGATTGGCTGTAAGAATTACATTGTTCTGTTACGATAAAGCTTATCAAATGAAAACCAACTAAAATGTTGCTTTCATTTTATACCATGCACAAAAATGTGTTGTGTTTTGAAATGGTTTTTTTTTTTTTTTCTTGCATTCTATATTTGAAGCAGCAAACAAAATTGAATCTGTCCATGACTGATTATTCACAATATCAACTCAATTGCAATTTATTGATTTTGCTTTTAAAATGATCTATATTATTTAGTACTAAATTTAGAAAAAGAAGTTTTGTCCTCCGGGCTTGTCCAAAATATATAAAATATTACAGTCATCAAGAAGTGATCGAATTTTTTTTTCTATTATTATTCAATTCAATACGATTAGAAATGCTGATGTGAATTTTTTCAATAACGCTATACAATTCATTTGCCAAAATAGATTTATTTTAATAAAAAGAAAAATGTCTTCATTACCTGAATGAAAAGCCATGATGTAGTCAGTGCCAAACTGCTGTATTGTCCATTGAATCGATAGTGATATGCATAAAAGGAAAAATGATACAGGTAGAAAAATCTGAAAGAAAGAAAAAAAAAAAATAATTGAGAGAATAATAATAAAAAAAAAAAAAAAAAAAAAAACTGAGAAACTTTTAAGTGTAAGCAAACAAATGATGAGAAGCATAATGATTTATTTGAAACTTTGCAGTCTCGTAACGATGGCATCCGTTAGACATTTATTTTTCTTTTCTTTTTTAAATTAGAAATGCAATCAATTCGAATGGGTTTTTCTGTTAATAAATATGTTTTCATTTTTTTTTTTTTTTTTTTTTTTTCGTTCAGCTACACCGAGGTATTTCCATTTTCTTATGCATTTTCAAATATGTTTCAATTTTCTAGGTTTTTTTTTTGTATACATTTTGTGAATGCTGTTTATCAATTGGTAGTTGCGCTTTACTTTGTGTCATCGCACAAGATAAATATCCATTTTGCTTGAATGTCAAACTGTTGCTGGTTCGCATAGTATTTGTGTTATTATTGTGCGTTTGAATGATTTTCTATGAAAATTGGTAATTGGATAGTTTGTGTTTGATTGAGCCGTGAAGTGTGCAGAAGAACGTAACGAACCGACAGAAAAAAAAAATGGGAATGGCACCTCCAAATGCTATACCAACCAATATAATGTGCACAATTTTTTCTATTTGACCCTCCACTATACGCAAGAATGTTCGACGCTTGTGATATACCATTGTTCTGTTTATTTTATTCAAACCTCCTATCTCTCTCTCTCTCTTTCTTTTTTTCCTTTTATAGTCACAACAGATAGAGAAAGAGAAAGGGAGAGAGAAAAAGAGAGAGATGAACAAAGACAAACTACATTTACCGAAGACATTTTGCATGTACGCTTAGTGTGTGCATAAGTGGCTCAACTGTGGCCCATTTGTCCATCGATAGTTTGTAATTTAAAACTTTATTGGTTGCCGTGTTTGCAATCTCCCTCCACTCATTCATTATATGTGCAAATATACGCATTTTTTCTCTCTCTCTCTCTCTCTCTCTCTCTCTCTCTCTATTGTTCTCTATCTTTCTATTTTCCCGCTTGTGTCGCTTCTTAATTTATGTCACAAAAGAGAAATGCCTATGGTTCGTTTGCTGATAGCCGATACATTGTGTTACAAAATGACTGATATTTGGTATTTGTCATTTAATCTATTGAAACTGATCAAATTTATATTTGTGAGTGATATTGAGAAAACGGGCTTGATAATAAAATCACTTTAAATGAACTTAAGATCTAAAATTTGATAAGTGAGAAAGAGAGGGGGGGGGGGAGGAGGAGGTTAGATGTAAGAAAGAGTGAGAAAAAGAGAGAAAGAACTAGGTGTGAACTTAATATTAAATAGCCAAATTTAATTTTTCCTTTCCGTTTATTCGTTCGATTCGATTACAGCTAATCGACAATATTCCTTCCACATTGGAAATTCCACATCGTTTAAAATATCATAGTTTCACTCTCTCCCCCCACCACCTCGCTCTATGTGTGTGTGTGTGTTTATGTCATTTGAAAAAGTATTGCCGATGCAATGAGAGAAATAGGCAATGTAGTTCGTTTTTTTTTTTTTGTCGGTTTTGTATTTGCACAAGCGGAGCGTAATAAGCAATAAATTTTCCTCATAAATCAATTAATGAGTTTTTGTTATTGTTGGTGTGATTGTTTTGTCCGGTTTTCATCGGTGGAACCAAATTAGATCGGAAAAAGCAAAGAAAATAAAATGGCATTGCTGTTGTCGTCGTCGCCGTTAATGACTACACATTTGTGAATTTTATGTGCGAATGTGAATCAACAGTGTCACAGCCCATCCGTATATACACAATTTCTTGTCTAACATCCTCTTGCCCGTATGCATACACGCACGCTTTCACATCGAATATACTGGCTTATTGAAATGGCTATAAAAACTAAAACTACAATACACACCAAACTATTGGCACTTAGTATTGCGACATGCACATAATTTTTATGTGCTAAAAAGAGAATTGTGAAACAGGATCAAACAAACAATGAGAAAAAATAATAATAATAATAATAATAATAATGAAAAAATGGATAAAAAAGAGAGTCAATTGATGCACAGAAGAGTTAAAATAAAAAGTTATATTCTGGTTGAACGTTAGTTTTTTTTTTTTTTTTTTTTCATTTTCATACCAAATAATAAGAAGCAGAAAAGCTTGCACGCATGAACATTTGATAATTTTTAAGCAAAATGTTAAAACAAAAGCTCCGCTGCTGATCAACATATTGATATGTAGGTCTTTGCCAACAATTTTACGCTTATATTGTACAGCTACAATAAATATGTGTAAATAGAAAGAAGAAGAAGAAGAAAAAAATGGTAGAAAGCGATGGTTTTTCTTTTCAGAAAGTATAAAATATGTGTGTACAATGTCCACAGTGACTACATCATTTCACGGCACGGAGCAATGGAATATCGACCACTTTGGTGCACAACACACCCAGCATTGGGAATGAAAAAGACCACTTAATAACAGCATTATGTAAATAGAAAAGAAATGTATGTGTGTGTGGCTATATGCTGTGTGTGATGTGTGTTTTTACGTTGTTGATTTTTTTCTTTCTTCTTTTTCTTTTTCTTCTTTTTTGTTTTTTTTTTTTTTTTTTTTTGATAAACATGGGATTCCCATGATGGGGGAATGCTTCAAGACGAGACTTTACAATCAACTATATGACAAGTAAACAAGTACAAAATTGTGTGTATTGTTTGGTAACAACATTATTGGCAAAAACACACAAAATATTTACAGTCATCGGCGTAGTGATGCGATCATTCCAATCATTCGCATTTACTTAGCTACGTGGAGCCAAGTTGTGCATTATATGTTCATTAGTTTTTCAATCCGTATATCCGACCCTCTGGTGTGTATAATACAAACATTGGCCAAACGATAGAAAAATACAAATCAATCAATATAAATGCATATTATTAAAATTAATATCTTTCAAATCACTGTGACAATTTAATCGATGGCATATAAAAAAATAATAATAATAATAATACATAAACGATTTGACGTGAAGTGTTTAAAGCTATTATTATTTGGAGTAATTAGATAGTCTCAAAAATAATATAGAAGAAAGCAAAGCGGATTCCTTATTTCAATAAAACCAAAATTCGAGAATAAAATTTTAATTTTGAAAAAAAAAAAAAAAAAAAAAAACTGATTTAATAGAAATTTCTGTGTACGGCAGTGAATTTATTTTGAGCGAAGTCGTAGTAGTCGTCGTCGTAATCGTCATCATTTTATTCTTTGTGGATATAAATCGGCAACTATTTGTGTTGCGAAGGCAATTTATTTTTATTGGAACCCCCCACCGAATACGGCTGAATGACTAATCTTGTTGGCGACATAATCATTTTTGTTTCATTCAGCTTTTAAGCACTGGCTTCATGCTCCTTCTCTCTCATTCTCACTTCTGTTCATTCTATATATCTTATCCACATTCACATATACAGTCATCTGATGGTCTCTTACTTTCTTGTTCAGCATTTCAGCAATGTCTCAGTTGCGTCCCAGGCATTTTACCCAGTGCACGCTTGTATCTTTCCTGTCATTTCAATTTCGTGCATGTCATTGGCATAGAATATTGAATAGTAAGAAGAAAACCAAAACGAAAATATATATATATATATATATATATATATATAAAACAAAATGAAACAGAAAACAACGGCCAACAACCATAAAAGAACAAGACCAAATTGAGCTCTCGGTAAGAGAGGAAAAAGAATGAAGAAAGATGTGAAACCATGCGTCCACCCACTTGGTTAAAATGAACTTATTATTGCACAAGCGCTGGCAAGAATTCGACGTTAATACCCTCTGATATTTTCAATGCAGAGGTGACAGCAAACGCATATCACATACGGACACATCAAATGCTCAAAAAATAATTAACCATTTCTCGCGCCACTTGTAAAACAAACATTAATGCATACGAACAAGTAACAAGCCTGGATTTCGGTGTGAAATCTCGGAATCATTGTTAATGTTTTTGTAATACATACAAAACATCTAAATGCTTAAATTCCAAGCAATCCGAGACACTGGCCTTGCAGCTTTCTGTTTTTTTTTTTTTTTTTTTTTTCATTTTCTGTTAATTTTCATAGCGCCTTGCATCAAATCTTTGGCATTTCTTCGGTAACTCATTTATTTTCAATATTTGAAATGTTCAAATTCAGTTTTTCAACACATCTGAATATTAAATTTAATTTTCGTCGATAATGTGTCAACATTTTATACATGAAAATTTTGAACTAGCTCGATTTGCTTAGTTCTTTTTTTTTTTGTTAAAATTATTTCGGACGACACACCACAGGGGCAACTGTTGCAGAAATTCTTATGATTGCCACAACTGAATATTAGCTAACAACAACGATAACGATAACGATAACAACAACAACAACGACGCTGACGACGACAACGACGATGACGATGACAAGAGCAACTATATCAGCATGCATTAATAGCATATTTGTGTCAAACCAATTATTTCGTTTTTCTCTCAGTTTTTATCCAACTCCCCGAAAATTATGTTGCCACTACATAAATATTTCAGCAAACAACAGACTGACTCATTGCAGTCAAAAGTCGACTCCACAATATGCAATATGTTTGTGCGGTTTACTGTTTATCGAATGCAATACTTCATTTGAACATGAAATTTTCATTTTGTACATGAAATGACGATGCAATTTTTAACATTGTACGCTTAGTTCGTCTCTCTCTCTCTCTCTCCCCTCTCTCTCCCACTCTCTCTCTCAGTCTCTCTCCCTCTCTCTTTCTCTCTTCCTCTCTTTCTTGATTTTTTGTTTGTATCGATACGCATTGAATTTAGTTTAGCTGCGATAGACCATCAAATACTATTGAATAAAGTGAACACGTTTTGGATTCGAATCGTAATAATTTCATTCGGTTTGATTTGCGTTATTTCAAAGTGCAATTTGATGAAAACGATTTTTTTTTTTTTTTTTTTGTTTATTTTGAGCAGAATTTTTTCATCACAATTCAACTATTCTGTGCAAGTTATTTGATATAAACTAAACTGAATGAAATATAGCATTAACTGGCCGTGGACAAGCGAGCAATGCATTTTGCACATCGAAAGAAATACCAAAGTGGCAAGAGAATGAAAAATAGAGTGAAAGAGTAAAAGAGAAGAGAAAGAGAGAGAAAGAGAGAGAAGAGAGAGAGAGAGAGAGAATAGAAAGATTGAGCGGTAGAGCGAGCGAATAGAAAAAAGACAAAAAATGTATCGCAACACGAAATGACGGGACAAAAATATTCGACAGCTTAAACGATTTCTGTCGAAAATCCCGATAAACTGTCAGCGGAATGAAATTACAAACTGATTATTGACCTTTATGTTAACATGTATATCAATCAAAAAAGCATTTGCCATGCAACGAGTACGACAGTAAAGTGTCATTTTTCATTTTACCAAATGATGTGAAACGAAGCCAGTGTATACATTTTACTCAAGCATAATTTTGATATGGTTCGTCGTCGTCGTCGTTGTCATCATCATCGTCATCGAATAAAGACCAAACTTGATAATTAGTTTCCTTATACTTGCTTCAATTTTGTACATTCAAACATGTTTGTAATGATTGTTGATTTAACAAACATTGAAAAGTAATTAATTTACGTGAGTTTTTTTCCCTTCTTTCTCTGCATTCCGTAATCTTTTTTCATCTTGAGGCTAATTTATATAGATACATCTTGCGATTCGATACGCCTATTTAATTTGCATAAAAAGACCATGAGAAGAAGAAGAACCATGACGACCGAGCCAGAGATCTTGCAAATCTCGATTAGAATGAAAACAGAATAATAGGAAGAGAGCAATGAACGCAAAGCGAAATAAATGTATCAAATTTAGGAATTCATCATTCAAATCAAAATGCTTATCGTCAATTAGTACAGACAAAATATTTTTTTTTTCTTCTTCTTCTTCTTCTTCTTCTTTTTCTATTTTTTTTTTCATTTTATAATTGAAGAGTAAGAGAAAAAAAAAAGCCCAGATGTTTGTAAAAAGAAACGGCACGAAGAAGGAAGAATTGTGTATAAACACAAAACTCGAAACGGATAAGGTGCTCATGGATACGAGCATATCTTTGCAATGACATCAGTCACTGTCCAATCTGTTTTTGTGTCTTAAATATGTGGCAGTGTATTGCTCCTGGCAGGAAAAGAGAAAGAGATTTTATTTTCGCTTCGGTATTCGAATTCGATATTGCAATGCAATTTTAATGAAGCGAAAACGACGACGACGACGACGACGACGACGACGACGACGACGACGACGATGATGATGATGACGACGAAAATCGAACGGTACTTTCAATTGCATTGCGCTCACTCATACTCGTATTACTCATTCACTTCGCACATTTTTCTTTCTCTTTTTTCCATCGTATTTATTTATTATTTTTAGTTCGAATGCTTTCGACACACATACATTCGTTCTAGCACCATCATGACTATGAACTTCATGTTTGTGTGTTCACGAGCACAAGTACAAGAGTATGTATTGCGTTTCGTTGCTTGTTGTTTTATCATTGTTGATTAAGGAGAAAAATCTCAAGACAAATTACAGATAAGATCATTATAATTTGATGACTGTTCGCATCGTCGCCCATATAAACACACTTAACTTGTTATTATTAAATTTGTCCATTTACTTTTCAGCTGTCATTCAGCGGCACAGTTTAGCAATGCTGTGGGATATTTTGATTTAGCCAGTATTGTTATTTTTGATGGGTGCAGAGATCATTCCAGCCCCTCCTCCTCTCTACCATTTCTCTCTCTCTCTCTCTCTCTCTCTCTCTCTCTCTCTCTCTCTCTCTCTCTCCTCTCCCATACCCCTTCTCCTCTTATATATCGTTCTCCTCTCAATGAATTCTCTTTCTCTATAGTTCGATCTGCAGATTGGTTTTATTGAATGCTGTTGCTGTTGTCCACTCTAGCTTGGATTCAAGCTTCGTGATTACTTGATCCACTTTACGTGCTTACTGCTTGTCGCATTCGTGCAACAATAGCAGGTATTAGTTTTGGGTTTACTATTATTTTCGAAGATTTTCTAGCATTTAGCACCTCTTGAGGCAACAGACCTTTTCTTCTTCTTCTTCTTCTCCGTATTTTTCCTCTTTATTGTTTTTTTTTTTTGCCATTTGACATTGTATCATGGAAACGGGATGCATATCGAAATGGTTATCAAATGCCACATACCGATTTCAATTGCTTTTCAAAAATCATGTTATCGACCAAAAGGTGAGCACATTATTAATGTATTTTATTGGCGTATTAAAATCAAAACAATTAAATAGTTTGAGATTGGGATGGCAATGAACAGTCAGTTTTTGGCTATTTGTACCATACATGACCGAGGGTTCGTTTTAAAAATAAAATTCAAATAGAATGATGGAAAGAAATGAGAGATGGAGAAGAAGAAGAAGAAAAAAAAAACGAACGAATCAATCTTACTCAGTGTTTACTACGTGATTTGAATGATATCATGAAAGAGAGATATAAGGTGGTGCTATGTGCCATATAAATGTTGAAATATCAATAATGACAAAGATTTTCATTGATATTTGTTCGAAAATTCTGAATCAGAATGTATAACTGAACAATATTTTATGTTGAACAACGGCTTAGCTCGTTATATTTAAGCTCATTGAATTTCATGCAAAATAAAAAAAAAAAAAAAAAAAATAAATAAATAAATAAAAATAAAAAATCAATCCCCCAGACACGTTTTAATGAATTTTATCAATTATTACGTAATCACGCAATCACCTAACATCATAATAAATGAAAAATTCTCATTGAATTCGATTTCATTTTTGATAGCATATTTATCCCACTTTCTCCTTTGTTTGCTTTATCTCTATCTCTCTCTGTCTCTCTCTACCTACCTCCCTCCTTCCCTTCCTCACCCGCTCTTGTGGATATTCAAATAAATGGAATCAATCGAATAAAAAGCAAATTTATTAATGTCATTTGTATGGTTTTAAAATATAGCGAATGTTTTATTTTCAATCAATCTTTTCCCAAAATATAATTATTTGTTGCATGTTTTACCCGAGCATGCGAGCAACATTCATTCACATTAAAATTATCTTTCAACGTTTTTATGGCTTTTAATATGATTTATTGTATGGGCTTGTGTTTTTGTGTGTGTGTGTGTGTGTGTGTGTGTGTGTGTGTGTGTGTGTGTGTGTGTGTGTTTATATACGCATTTTCATCACATCTCTCTTGTCTCAAGCTCTATGTTCAATATCAAAACAGAGAGATTCAATATAACTGAACCAATCAAATTCGATGCATGCAATCGTTATTGATGCTTTCAATCGAAAAGATTGAATTATTACATAACCAATGTTTAGGGTGAAAGTATGTAAATTTTTATCGATTTGATTCCTAAATAAGCGTTATTCAATTATTTTTGAACCGTGAAAGGTTTCAATTACATTTCCTTTCAACGAGAGAACATTTATTGTTCTTATTTTTGCAATATTTTTGTTTTTTTCTAAATTTATTTGATTTGTCGCAATATTATTATAAAAACAAATCCTATAACTAGTAGATATTATCTACATTAGAAATAGAATGTTCAACAAATATAGTACAATGTATTATTAATAGTTTTGATTTCAAAACATGTTTCACCAAAAAAAAAAAAAAAAAAAAAGAAAAAGAGTGAAAAACTCAATAAAATACTCGCTGAAAGTTGACATTGCTTCTGGTCTTGAATTTTTCGAATTGAATTTCATCCGATTTCTCTGAATGTAAAGCAATCGTATTATTTCAATGAAATTCGAAACTGACATTTTCCTACAAATTCCAAATATGTTCGGCTCACATTTCAAATTAATTGAAAATATGTCAAGCATTAATTACATTAAATCAGTAAAATTGCCAAATTTAATCAAATTGGAATTTCATTTAATACGTTGATTTAAATTGATAGATCAAGAATTTCAAATTGTTATCCATTGATTAGTATATATAGAACTATTAAAATTCTATTCTCTCTGTCTATCGTTTGCATTCTTTGATATATTTTTTTACCATAGTAAATGAAATTATTATCTTGGGCATGTTAAAATATGTGCAAAAGGATAGTGACAATGGCGACGAATATATTGTAATCGAGCGAATGTTATTGATAGCATTTTTGTTTTTCACAACCCATTCAAATTAAAACCGATACAACTCAATATATATATATATATATATATTGGCATTCTACCAAACAATTTTTTTCTGAGCAATATTGATGAGTGTGATTGTGAACAAGCACAAGGAATGAGGAATGGTTAAGAAAGAATGTTTTTAATCAAACACTTTATTTCAGTGAAACTTTGCTTAGTGGCGAATATTGGTCCGATTTTATTTTATCAGCTGAAGAGAGATAGAGAGAAAGAGAAAGAAAGAGAGATAGACAGATAGAGAGAAAGAGAGAGAAAGTGAAAGAGAGGTGGAGGGGGAGAGAAAGAGAGGTGAAGGGGGAGGGGGAGGGGGAGTGGCAGTGGGCTAGAGGGTGATTAAGAGAAAAAATAGTAACACACAAATGCCAAGCAAGTATAAATTTAATTTTGCATACAGTTACGTTGCATGGCCACAGAATTCACTTCATTATTTGCGAACATAAACATTTAATTAGAATTTTCCACATCATTATGCACATCAAACAAATTAATCACGCTGAACCTGCAGGAGAGGCGAATATTGTTGTTGTTTATTGAATGTGGAATGTTTTAGTGAATGAATCTCTGTATTCATAGGGTTCTTCTTCTTTACATTTTCTTATACATTTTTCATGTTTGTGTTTCATTTGAATTGAAATCTACATGAATTCAATATTTAAATTTTTGCAATTTGGTTGTCCGACCTTTGCTTCGTTCCAAAACACTAGTTTTCTCTAGGCATCAAACTATGGGGACAAAGTGTCGGACAAAATCAAGTCAAATTTGTTCATATTTTCCATAAAGAAACTCTTTGATAGAAAAAGGGACAAAGACATGACAAAAAAAAAAGAAGCAAAAACAACATGTTTTCGACTTCTTTTTTTTTTTTTTAAATGTAATGTATCCAAGTTTGTCGGGGCAAGTGATTTATTGGAAGATCAGCAAAGAAATGGCGAATACACATTAATGTTTTGAATGTTGATGTTAGGCAATGTAGAGACACCGCACGTCAAATCGGTGTGATGATATAAGTTGTTTTACATTGCAAACTCTTTCAATGGCAGTCTTTCTCTCTCTCTCTCTCTCTCTCTCTCTCTCTCTCTCTCTCTCTCTCTCTCTCTCTCTCTCTCTCTCTCTTCTCTTTCTCTTTCTCTTTCTCCTTCTCTCCATCCTCTTGTACTATACCGCCTGATATATTTTAGTTGGAATTCGATATTCACCATTCTAGTCAGTTCAGAGCACAACAAAATAATAATAGAAGGAAAAAAACAATATTCTAATGGTTTGTATATTCCGAAAAAAAAGGGATGGACGCTCTGGCGACTCATGAGAAGAGTAAAAAAAAAATTCAAGCTGAAAAAAGTATGAATAATAAACCCCAAAAACAAACAGAGAGCGAAGAATGAATCGCCACTTGATACACACAATTTTCTTAATTTCTTTTGAATCTGAAATATGCCTCGAGAGTTTTTTGCGTATCGAAAATGAGTGAATTCTTCGTTTCGTCTTCTTTTTTTTTTGCCCCTTCATTTCCTTTCTTCCTACTTATGCTTATAGTGTGTTTGTGTTTGTGTTTTTTCAACCCGTTACATTACTCAAGCATAGATCAACTTAAATCCATGTATTGCAAAGAATGCTTGGCTTTGAGGCAGCATAAATCTTTTACTTTTGGTTTTTCCATTTTTATAAATAAAATGCCTCTTTCATTTCGTGTGTTATATAATTTAGTTTGTATTTGATTGCGTATATGCGTATTTGCTGCTCGAAAGTATGATAAAATTGGAGAAAGACAGTTGTCTCTCGATACAATAATTTACTTTAACTGAGATGTGATAAACTAAGTGATGAAAGATAATCGTGTAAATGTTGAAAATGAAATATCGAAAATATGAACATCGAGAAAAATGACAAGAGCAACAACAACAACATTGATGTGGATACAATGCAGGAGAGAAAAAAAAGGGGGATTGCATTCAAATTCTCGAGGTAAATCGTTCTAAATAATCGTATGTACGGGCGTGCAAGGTAGCAGCAACAACGATGACGAAAAGTCAATGGCATTGTGCAATTTACATTCGTGCTAACTGACTTGACTGATAGATGATAAGATTCATTGGCGGGATTGTGATGAGGGGATGCGTAGTTTTTCGCTAAACATTTCGAATATTAATTTATAAGAGAAGAAATTTTTCGGCATCGATTGTATGGCATGTGTAACGTGCTTTTGTTCATTTCTGCCTTCACTCAATTGTGTTGAGTACACTGACAAAATCTCCGTACATTATTATTCATATACAAATTATTATTAGCATGTTGAAAAGTAGCTTACGATGAAAATTTGGATTCTTTTTTTTTTGCTTCTCTTGGTTCATGCTGGTCGTCAACGACGTCATTTTCTTTGACATGAACATGGTTTTCCGTGATTTCGCTATCTTATTTTACTGTCAAAAGCATGAAGCGCGGAGAGGTAGAGAAAGAGAGCGAGCGATTGTGTGTGTGTGTGTGTGTGTGTGTGTGTGTGTGTCGTGTGTGTGTGTGTATGTATGTGTGGGATGCAACTCTGGTGCTTATTTATTTATTTATTTATTTAGTGTTTTGTATGCTTGCTATCATCATTGCTTCATAGACTCATCCGTATTTTTGTACCTGAGCAAAAGTATTTTATATTTATTTTCCGTTTTCCAGCATCGAATGTAAACTCTTCACTTGATTGATACGATGATTTATGATTTTATGATTGGCTTTTTTTTGTATGTTTCATGTACATAATGCAATATCTAGAGCAAGCAATGGGCCATTATGCGCGCCGATCTGAACTGAATATAACACACAGAAACTGAATCTAATAAACATATATTATAGATGAAATTTTTATTGCAAATATTGCCTCAGTTCAGTTGAGAATGAAATAGCGTGGAAAGACGGTGCGCGCAACGCTGAACCAAAATGGTTCCCCCGCATCGATCAGATAAAAAGAGACGGAGAAAAAGGCAGACAGATATAGACAGCAAGAGAGAGAGAGAGAGAGAGAGGGACGATGTTGTTCGAAAGATGTTGTTACAAAATAAATATACGCTTATGTAGCCACTACATAAAAATGCTGAATTATTCTGTGAGCATAAAAAATCGAAGTGGATTTCCCGTCCTCTCAAGCACCAACTTTTTAAAGTATTTATGTTTTCTTGTCGATTTTCAGTTCTTGTTTCCGTTAATTTATCGAGTTTATTATGCGATACTGACGAGATTCCGATTTTTGTTGCTGCTGCCGTTTGATGTTGTTGTTATTATTATTGTTGGTGTTGTTGTTGTTCGCTCTGACAAATATTTTTATTGCCATCTTTGTTTGCCATCGTTATCATCTATGCCATTTCACTTATCCTTCCATTGCAAACGCTAAGATGATTTTTATTTCATTTTTTCTTTTCACATTTTTTTCTTAACAGAGAGAAAGTTAGAAAGGGAAAGAGAGAAAGAGAGAGAGAGAGAGAAAGTTTAAAGTAACTTTTGTGTATCGACATTCAATGAAAGCGATGACATCGATAACAGCATCACCAACATTGTTAACCAATAATTCCGACATTCAATAAACCATATAAATGCATTACAACGTATAATTTTGATGGTATTTTTGCATCACTTTTTCTGTTCTGATGGAACTACTTTTTTTTTTTTTTTTCATTTTCCATAAATTTTCTCCGTCCAACGTAACGGATATGAGTAAATGAGACAGGAAGTGAAAATAATTGAATCGACTTCAACCGGATGCTTCTTTTAATTCATCTTCTTTATTATTTGGTGCGGTTTGTGACACAGACACTACTATCGGTGTGCAATCAAACGTTGTCGATTTCATATTATGCAAATATATTATGATTAGCATACATTCTCAAATTTAAAATAGAAGTTATGTTAGCGATAATGACCCGGCAAAGCGAATATTCTCTTAGAATGAAGCAACTCAAAAAACAATCAATATTTTTTTTTTTTTTTTTTTTTCATAAAAAAAGAACGTTTTCGAATCTCTTTTTAAACTGAAATATCTATTTAGATGAAAACTTCAATTGAACAATAAACATAAAAAATAGAGAAATAATGGAACGATTTAAATTGGTTTTAATCGACTGGATTGTATGCGAATATTTGAAAGAAAATAAATTTCGTATCGTTTTCATAGTTTTACTTTTTTTTTTTTTTTTTTTCTTTTTTGTCTATCAATAAGTTAATTCATTATCATTGGTCTTCATCAATTTACAACTGTATTGAAATAAAAAGCAATGCAATGCAAATGAAAATATGATAAACTCATTAAAAATGTGCCCATTTATGTTTAGATTGAGTGAATATGAATTATAAAAAACGTCATCAACACTCATGCTCCTTTTTCTCAGTCGATTGTATTAAAAAATATGTTGATTATAAAACGTGCACGAATGACGGAGAGTTAAGTATATTCGTGAGAGGAAATGAATGGCATCAATATGATGAGTTGAAATAACAATAAGTCACACAAATATATGTTCTGCGGATAACAGAGAGATAAGCGAGAGAGAGAGAGAGATTGATTGAAAAAAACAGATGTGTAAAGGAGAGAGCAAAAAAGAACGAGAGAGAGAGAGAGAGAGAGAGAGAAAGAAAGACAGAAAGAGTGAAAGAGGGAGAAAAATAGAGAAAGAGAGGCTTCTATTGCTAGTCAAAAGAATGGGAATTATATGTTTGTTCTGGCAATCTTGTGTGTTTATTTTTTTGTGAGCTACTTTGTGTGCACCAAAAGAAAACAATTCGTTTTCATTTTCTTTCATACAGTTTCGTTTCATTTCTTTTGTTTCTTCGGCAAAGTGAAACGTTTCAACAAAAGAGCAAAACACAATTCGAACAAAACCGCACACACATAGAGATAGAGCAAGAGAAAAAAGATGGAAAGAAGAGAAAATCGTAGATGAAAAATGTATTCAATAGAAAAAGATGAATGCGATGATGATGAAAAGTATAAGAAATGAAGAGAGATGGAATGGGAATGGGAATAAGAGAAAGAAAACCAATGAGAGAGAGAGAGAGAGAGAGAGAGAGAGAGAGAGAGAGAGAGAGAGAGAGAGAGAGAGAGAGAGAGAGGAAAACCTATAAAGTTAAATAAATAATAATAACATTGCACATACTCAAATCAATATTGAGGGTAAAAAAGCAAATACGTATATTATATCCACGATGGTTTCCTTAGGCACAAAAACTGGCGTTTGTTCAGTGATATGTTTGCATTTTAATAAAATCAAAACATATGTTAACGGGCAAAAGTAAAAGCGAAAGAGAAAGAGAGAGAATGAGAGAAAGAAAGAAAGAGAGAGAAGAAAAGAGTCGTTCGTTTGTATTGTTCGGTTGGTGTTTGTGAATGCGTATGTGTTTAACGCACATTTTACTTTTCCGCCTTTTTTACATGATTTTATTTAAGTTGCTCGATCGCCATGTCATCATTGTTACGAAAATAAGCGCAGCCATAAAATTGGCCAAACGCATTGAGAATTCATGTTTTAAGCTTTGCAAGAAAACTCACTTCTTCACTTTATTTTCGATAATATCAGAAATGAATATGTTTCGTATCAATGCAATATACGGAAAACGGTTGAATAATGAACATTCGATTCGAAATATAAAATTTTAATGTACATATATATATGTGTGTGTGTTCTTTTCCCTCGTGGGGTTGGATACATATTTAAATGAAATCAAATGAAGGCACAAACGTGCCGTCAAAAAAAAAAAAAAAAGAACAGAAATATTTATGGAAAAAGCATATTCATGATGTGAAATAATTTAATATCTGCGTATATTTATTTTTTATTGTTACTTAGTTCAACGAATTTTAATAAAAATATGACAAGGTCTTTGTGCTATTATACATTTTGTAAATGATGATTGAGTGGCGATAAAGACACTTCAAACGTCTGCTCATTTGACTATGTAAACGCAATTATAACTTATAAATACATAAACTGTAAAATGTTCATCGATGAAATATTTATTGTTGCTGTTAAAAAATCCTACATTATCGTAAAAAATAAAACCATTGGATTACGAACCGTTAGGGTCGTACAACATACGATGCACACCAAACATTCTAAATAAATCATTTATATCTTCAAGTGATGATTTTAATTCAGTAAAAAGCAACGTTTCAATTTAAAAAACGAACATTTAAAACACAAGAAAATTCCTAACAAAAAACATTGACATTGACAAATTAAAACTTATTTTAATTGCAATTGCATTTCATATTGACATTATCTAAGACATTCTTTCAATGCGCTGTCAATTCAATGCATTTAAATGTGAGAAAAAAAAAACTTAAAGAACATTTTCAAACTGGTTTTACATAACATTTATTCAGGTCATTTTATATTGCGTAATAAAGTGCAATCAATGTTTTAAATTATCAAAGGAATGCGCAACAGTTTGTGGGAAAAAAAAGGAGTAAAATTGCAAACAAAATTTCTTTTGTAAAAAAAATATCTCAATTACATCAACAACACTCATATACAATTCAATTAACGCTTTAATTTATTGGAATACAACTTGAAATGACATAATACTCTTATGATAATAGTATCGACAAAATGTACCATCGTTATTAATGTACAAAGTTATATTTGTTTCAATAGAAAAAAATCTTATTTGAATTCTTCGAAATTGATGATGAACTAAATGTTTTGTTGTTGTTTTTATACAATTTTATTTTCTTTTTTCTCTCTCAATTCACATCGAATTTTATTGCACTTTTTCGATCTGAAATCTCTCTGAATTTTCTTCCAATCTCATTAGATAAATTTGAAGTTTAATTAGTAATTTCAAAAAAAAAAAAAAAAAAAAAAAAAATACAAATACAAATCAAATCTCAATCATCATACATTTAAAAGAAAATGTATTATTGATAACTTAGTTATTTTTATGGCATTGCCAACATAAAAAGCTTAACGCTTTCGAAATTCGAATATCAATCTGAGCCATTCGTCACTGAATTTGGTCAATATTCAAACCTTCACCATACAGAAGATTCACTTTTATGTTTGTGCATTGAAGAAGCAAAAAAAAAAAAAAAAAAAAAAAACAGGCATTAAAAGTAACAAAAATTCGATAATTTTTCATTTTATTTGAAATGATTTCAATTTTTTTCTTCATTTGCCGTCTGTTTCATGGCCTGACAGAGAAGAATCTTCCCATTATAATTTACGATTTTTTTTTATTTATTTTTTTTTCAAATTTGAGTGGGAAAATGAAACCCAATTTTGTAGCTTTTTTTTTTACTTTAGCATATGATTGAGAGAGTGTCATGTATTTTGGTGTTTTTTTTTTTTTTTTTTTTTCCTTTTCTCCATCCATTGATTCTGTGATGCGTGTGCAAGATCAAAGCACTTAACAACCGCACATCAACAAGAAAGAAAAAAAAAAATCTTTAAAGCAAAGAAGAAGAAAATTATGAGTAAAAAAAAAAAATGTTGCATAAGCTTGGGGTGAGTAGTCAGTTTTAGTAAGAACAGAAATGAGAAGAGGAAAATGCGAAAGAGGAGAGAAAAGGAGGGAAAAAAACGAAAGAGAGAAAAGCATAAGTACTGAAGAAAAAAAAAAAATGACAACAACATTAATAACAACAATAATAAACTTGAAAAGAAGTCATAAGTTAAGAACTCAAAGCTTTGTATCAATCAACTGAGAAAACTGATGAATACAGCGCATCGAAAACAACATAAAAAGAGAAGACATACAAGAAAAGAGGGTGAGAAAAGAAAAAGAAGAAGAATAAGATGGAAAAAAAACATAAAAACAACAAAATGACGCAGTCAACATTGATTCCATCAAGTTTAATTTCCAGGTAAAACGAGAATAAATCGGTAAGATTAGAATGTGAAATAAATACTATTTGTACTGAATAAAAGAAACTACACTTGAGATTGTCCATAGGGTATAGAAAATTTCTATGTGAAATTACTGGTTGGAATGGAAAAATATAAAAAATTTGGATTAAAAAAAAGAAAAAAAAAAAAAAAAAAATCGTTTCATGTTTTTGAATTATCCTTGAATGGAAAATGTGTGAACTTGATCTAAAATGAAAATTTAAACGAGAAAAAACCCAACCATTTCTTTGTATGTATTTCTTCGTTTTTTTTCGGGAATTATAATGCAAAAAAAAAAAAAAAAAAAAAAAAATGAAGAGACAGTAGTATATATACTTATAAGTATCCAAGTGTAACAGTTTTTTTTTCTTTTTCATATAATAATAATGTTGTTAGAATGCAAATAATTTGTCATAACATTTAAGTGTAAAGGGACAGAATGAATAAGAAAAATCTGGCCAAAAAATGCCTTTATTCTTGTAACATGAATGAATCATAATTTATTTATGGCTTGATTATATATGCCAAAAGGTCCAATGTGTCAAATTGAAATACCTAAATCTTGTGTTATACGAGGGATGAAAAAGCATCGATCGATGACCAAGAAGGACTGAATAAATGGAAAATAAAAACGTTCCAAGAAAATTGAAATATTGATGATGGAGTCCAGAATCAGATATCAATTTAATGGGATCTGGCTGAAATTGCAATGAATAAAATGACCGTTTTGGATCGCTGAACGATAACAGTAATAGCAGTGGTAACAGTAACGAAAACGGTGCTATGAATGGTTCTAGTTATAGAAAAACTGCATCCAATTGCCAGCATATAGCACGCATAAATTATAAATATCATTTCACATACGCAAGAAAATCGGAATTTTTGTTGAATATTCAGTATGATTCGTTTGCCTAGTTTTGCTTTTCTTCGCCCAAACAATTACATATTATCTCATCAGGACGACGAAGTATACAGATTTCTAATGTAAATACATGCTCATTTTTTGTTGTTTTTTTTTTTTTTTTTTTTTTTGTTTCAAATTCCAATTTTTTTTCCCCATTCAGATGAGTGAATTGTGTGATTTTATTTTTCTTCTTTATTTTTCTATGTGACTCAATCTCATTTGTACGAGCCGCCCGTTCAATCTTATAGTTACACATATACACATTTTTGAATGCAGCTAAAGTGTAAGTGTATATATTTTGAGCGTGAATCTTCGTCTTTTGGTCGTTCATTCGTTCGTTCGTTCGTTTGTTCAGTTAGATGAATGTGTGCGATTATATGGTCTCGTGTTCCATATGTTCATGATGCCAACCACACTGATGCTATTATATTCGGTGTATTGTGCAACCTTATCCATTTGGTTGATGTGTTGACGGTGACCACGTTTGAAAAATAATAAGCACAAAACCTTTGGTCTCCGGTGTCATTTCTTCTGTTTGGTACTATATATTACACGAAAGATGAGTGGCCTTATATTTATAAGAACGCTGTTGGGGTATTGTTACACTGGACTTTAATGTGCATCGCATTCATATCTATCCAACTCGATATGCATGAACTTGGTTGTGGCTGTTGTTTTCATTCTTGTTCTTGTTGTTTCCATATATTTCTTTTTTTTTTTTTCTTTTTTATTCTTCCATTCTGTGTCGTTGTCGTGTTGTTTCGTTTCGTTTCTTTTTCTTTATCCTTCCCTATCTAACTCCATTTTACCTCTTTATCGGTTTCTTTACGTATGGTCCATATGCAAGATGTTCCTTGATAAGATCATAAGAATATGACTCTAATAGTTGGAGAGTGAACTGGTGAAGCCAACGATATAATGCTTCTTCGTTTCTATTATGTTTTTATACACATCGACACAACGTGTCGGTCATTCGTTCAATTTTCTGCTCTCTGAAACCGATAAATTTCTCTTCATAACGTGTGATTCTCGATAACTTTTTCCCACCACAAAATCTTTTCAACTCGATTTTACTGTTTTCTCTGTAATTCGAGAATATTCAATGCTGACTGATTTAAATGGAAAACAAACACATTATCTGTGGTATACATGTTTGGTTCTTGTGTAATGTCTTTAATGTGCTTTTGTTTTGTTTTTGTTTTTTTTTTTTTTTTTGGGATATTTTGATCAATGTTTACTTTGCATAAACTATTTTAAAATCACACGATTGCTCATTTGCATTACCTTTCACTAATAGATTTTAACCATACGTGCCACAAATACAAATAGACAAAAGTTTACGTTTCAAAACCAAGAATAAAAAATGGCAAAAAGAAGAGAAAAAAAAATGGAACAAATACCATGTGCAACATTTCATCGTCGGATTGACTGAACGGCATAAAAGGGAAGCATGCAATCAATTCAAGAAAACTAAGTGTTTTAATCCCGACGATGACACTTAAAACGATAAATTGTCACACATCACAGCCGAAACCAAATATAAAACGGCGTAAGCAATATTTCTTGTCCAAACAAAACTACACACATTACTATTGCATCATTTTACACTTGGCTATTTCCACTGTGGAAACTTTACACAGACACACACACACACACACACACAATACTAATATGAAGGTAAACAAGTGAGTTTGGACATGTATATCTATTATACATACACAGACAGACACACGCCCATACAATTTCAACTTCAAACAAAGTAAAATTGAAAAAATAAAACCGGTATTCTGATGAAGAGAGTTTCGAGCAACGATGAAAAGACGATATAAAACAAAAAATGACAATTCATAAGAAAAAAATTGAAAACATTCTTCTCAAGCTACAGATGAATGTTATTTAGACGGTCAAGAAATATGGAATTGAAAAAGAAAAGCACACACAAACACACACCCAAACATAAAAAGAAATAATAAAAAACGGAGTTGACTTGTAGGAAAAAGTCACGAGCGTTGTAGTGATGCTTTTTCTTGTTTGATTGTCCAGCATTTCTTTTTCATTCCATAGATGGATGACAGGAATATCCTCATGTTGCTTGTGCCATCTTTATGAATTTGAATACGATAATGCCTTTTCACTGGTGTTTCTGCATTTCTTAACGTACCAAAAATACACATTTGCGCATATCCAATCCTTAAAATATAGACATGATTCGTAACAACTGCAAAGACTACACAAAACTTGATAAAAGAAATCATGAATCATGAAAAGTTTGAAAGGGTAAGAGGGCAAAGGAATGAAAGATTTAAAGAGCGAACGAGAGATAGACAGAGAAAAATTTTCTATGATGCAACAAACAAAAAAAAAAAAAAAATGCACACCTTGAATAGCTTGAAGAATAAATACGGACAATCCATGACGTCTTGTTCACTAGAATATAGAGGTTGCAAAATCGAAATACATTCCATCCAAATATGAATATTTGAGAGCGATTCCGTTTCGATTCGGTTATATGTTCTATTCGGTATTCAAAATCGGAATGTTTGCTTGAGAAATAGATAGAGTGAGAATAAGACGGAGAGTGAAAAAAACAAGGCCAGCCAAAGATCAAAAAAAAAAAAAAAAAAAAAAACGAAGAGAGAGAAACAAAGCTAAGCTAAGCAAACCAAAGCCCAGCAAAAAGAAAAATCCAAAATCGAAGCAACAACATTAGGAATACAAACGAAATCCAAACACAAAATATGGAATGTGTTAAAATTTAAAATCCCAAATGGAATTCAAAAGCAGATTTTGATCTTATCTCTTCTTTTTGTATCTATTTCTGTTTTCTTGATTGTTGTCTTCCGTGTTTTTCTTGTACATTCAATATGGTATCAATGTGCACTATGGCAATGTGCATGCATGAATTTGCACATTTTGCTCGATCTCGTAAAATAGGGAAAACCGATTTTGATAGTGGATTTTATAGCAGAACGACAACGAAAATGACAATATTGGCAGTAAAATTCAAAGAACCATATTTTCAATGGAAAAGCTTATTGATACTTCGAGTCAACAATTTTGTTTTTTTTTTTTCCTACTTCATGGATACTATTTCACACAAACAACAAATGTAACAAATACACAAATCAAGAGCCTGTTTAAATTGAATTAATTTTCATCATTCGATAAGCTTTTGCTGCAGGAAATTTCTTCCCTAAATATTGAATCGTTCACCTAAAATGAATTCAATAGGATGTCAAACAGGCAGGCAGTCAATGTGTAACACATACTTATAATTAAATGAATATACCCAACTATCTCACACTGTCATTGAACGTTTAGTTTCATTTTAAATGCGTATGAGTTTTGTGATATTATATCAAGATGTTGGGTAAAGCGGTTGTATTAGATGAATACCAGGTGAACGATTCATATTACCAATTTACTTGGGTACGACATGTATTACGATTGAAAAGTGGCTTGTGAAAACAACATGACCGTTTCACATAACAAAAATACTCTATTGAAATAAGGCCCCATTACAACAAAGTGGCCAATATTGGTATACATGTCAACATAAATGCACATAATCGTAAGTGGCCGCAAATTCATGCAACGAACCAACCAAAAACAACTAAAAATCAACGGAACACGATATACTAATAATTCCGAGTCGACAAACAATAAATTGAATCACAGAGCTCGACACACTTAATGATGATTGGGTTGCTCTCTCTCTCTCTTTCTCTTTCTCTCGATGGTTGCGAATGCGTAACGTGCTGTAAAATTTATTCAATTTTACCCCGTTGCTTTGTTTATCCGCAACGCGTAATTCATCGTAACTCATTTAATTTCAAGTGGAAACCCTTTCAACCTGAATGGATCATTTTGATTTTTGCAATAAACAATATTTACCACCGTGTGAATGGGCATGTGTGTGTGTATGCATTTATGTATTTCTTTCTCTGTGCATGTTTTTACGGTTATTGTGAATCTGCATGTCATTGCCATCGCCACTGTTATGCATTCAATGCATTGGCACGACTACTACGATGACAACAACAATAACGACATGAACATTCAATGAGAAATCAATTATGACACTCGGATCAATTTGGATGGCGTATGGTGTGGCATTTCATATAAATGATTTACAGTGCGTGCGTAAAGTCATTCGATGAATGTTCGCTATGACATTGTTTCCGTTCAATTTCGGCATATTCGAAATTATTCATTATTAATTCGATGGGTAATCATTTCTGTCGCCCATCTCTCTCTATCTCTCTCTATCTCTCTCGCTCTCTCTCTATCTCGCTCTCTCTCTCTCTGCTCTCTCTCTCTCTCGCTCTCTCTCTCTCTCTCTCTCTCTCTCTCTCTCTCGGCCTCTCTCTTTCTCTCTTTCTCTCTCTCTCTCTCTCTCTCTCTCTCTCTCTCTCTCTCTCTCTCTCTCTCTCTCTCTCTCTCTTCTCTCTCTCTCTCTCGGCCTCTCTCTTTCTCTCTTCTCTCTCTCTCTCTCTCTCTCTCTCTCTCTCTTTCTCTCTCACTCTCTCTCTCTCTCTCACCAGTCCAATTTATCTTCGGAAAATTGCATACAAATAAATGGCAAAGATTTTGAAATTGCAAAGAGCTTTTGTAAAAGAGAGAAAAAGAGACAGAGTCCGTATTACGATCAAATTGAGGATGCCACACAACGTTCAACTTCGATTTAGTTTGACACATTGACGCGGCCGCATAATAACCAAAATGACTATTCAAATTGGATCGGAAAATACGAAAGCGATGTGCGTGTGTGGCAACCATCTATAAATGGAACATGATGCGAATGTGAATGAAAATTGAAGTTGATCATGTAATGGTCAGACGGCGATTCTTTTGATATTCCGAAGCCATACATACGGCATAGAAATGTAGACGCCAATGATTTAAAAGTAATCAATGTTTAGTGCGAATATTGTTGGCACTGAGAGTCGATATGTCTCGTCACTTTACCGCAAACAGAAAATTAGAAAATCAAATTGTCTAAATTGTGTTTAGATGTTATATCGATGGGCAAAAAGACAACAAAAGTTCAGTTCATTAATTTGAATGCAAACAGCATATAGTTACTGTTGATATTTTTCATATTACCGCCACTGGGCGCGACAATTGTTAATACAGTGACAAATATAGATCTTCCTTTTTCATTTAATTTTCATGCAATAATCATAAATCTAGTACTAAAGTATCACGAGAACTGTATTTGTTTTTTAATTCTTGGTTATTTTCAGTACCAAATCAAATAGGTAAATAAAACAATTTGAAAACACCTTTTCACTTCCTAAATCATCAATTAAATCATTGTAGAAACCAAAATGCAACATTTACCTGAGCCAGTGTCGCTTAGTAATTGGTGTAATGCAGCAAATAGCATCATATTGATCAGCAATCCATACAATCAAAATAATGTAAAATGCGGTTGTTGTGTCATTGAAAAACTCCGACATAATTGCTTCCATCCCTGAAATTGAAATGAAAAATAAAGAAGAAGAAGAATGAGAAAACAGACAACATTATTACATATAACTATATATATATTCTCATTTGCTATTGATAACCGGTATACGTGTTTTAATTAATTACAAATTAGCTACTGAATGTAATAAATTCTTTTAAATCCTATCAACTAAAAATCGTTTATTTGTTGAAGCGTTTCAAATTGCGCATACTACTAATATGTATATGCGAATGCATTGATCGATCGATCCAAAGCGGAAATTGAATGAAACGCTTTTGTGCGGTTCCAAATCATTCTCTTTGAGCAATGCTATACGTATTGCTTAATATTCAAGTACGTGAAAAGCATTGTAAACTGTATAATGTACACCAATCACCAATTATTCCATTTAATTGAAACAAAAATAAACACATAGAAGAAAAAAAACCAAAAACAAATCTACTTATAAAGAACAGAACAACAAACAACAAAAATTCTATTTCTTATATGTTTCACGATTATTTTTTTTTCTTTTCTCATTTCAATCTGTAGCTAATAGCTATTCCAATTCACGCTTCATGAACTTGATAAATTAAAAATGGGCCAAACTAGGGTGAAAAAATACACTGTTTTGCATTACAAATTTGTGAGCGCATCCTTTCCTTTTTCCATCGTATTTATGGCTATCTCTCTCTCTCTCTCTCTCTCTCTATCTCTCTATCTCTCTTTCACACACACACTTGCTTGCTTACTCTATTTACCCCCATCCTATCTCTGTCCGTATGTATCTCTGTCTTTCTCGATTTTTTCATCTTCATGAAAATTTAATCAAGTAAAATGTAAATGCATTTTATACGTTTCAACGCGTTCATAGGATTTTGTGTGTACGGTTTTGTCACTGTTGAGATGCTTACATTCCGGTCGTTCAATATGTGCCAAGAAGTTAGTGCGATAAACAAAAACAAATGGAGCCGGTCGTCTCATCTTTTATCGTGCGAAGCGCATCGAATCTATGTTCTACGTATGCCATGAGTTTGTTTCGAATATGTCTGCATATAGCATATCTCTCTCTCGCTCTCTCTCTCTCTCTCTCTACTATCTCTCTCTCACGATCTCTCACTTTATCTCTCTTTTTCTCTCTTTCTTTCTCTCTCTCTCTCTCACTATCTCTCACTTTCTCTCTCTTTTTCTTTCTTTTCCTTTTTCTCTATATGTGCGTCAAAACTATTGAAATCGATTGTTATATTTATAGTCCCTAATGGGGTAGAAGCAACACCACCCAATTGAACAGATCCTAAAAGTTTTTGTACACAAAAATGTTTAGCACTTTGCCACAAACGGACATCATTTAATAAAGCCAAAAACATGGATTTTAAGTTTCGGCCATCATTTTCATCAGTTGAGTTGAACATTGTCCATTTCTCGAATTGAGTGTAAGTGTAAGTGTAAGTGTGTGTGTATATGTATTTGTATGATTGTCGTATCGTTTAGCAATGTTTCGCTATTTTACGCATTGTTCGTTTGTGTTTAACTCCTTCAAAAGCTAAATCCATTGAAACATTCGGCGGTGAATGTTTTCTCGTGAGTATAAAAAGCCAAATGATACCGTCGCCAATGCCAAATAATATATGAAAAATAAACAACAACAACAACAACAACCAAAGGACCAATTTTATGAGAAGGAGTTAGCATGTGACAGAGGGAGGGAGAGGGAAAGTTGGAATGAAAGGAAGAGTGATATTGAGAACGAGTGAGAAAGCGATATAGTGTAAAACATAAATGCAAGCTGCGTGCACCAATGCGACCAAGAAAAATGTAATGAGTGAGTGCCGCAGACAAATACAAAGCGAAAATCCAATGGCAAAAAAAAAAAGACGAGTTAAAACAAATAGGGACAAAAAACATGAAACAATAATAAAGAATAAATGGAAGTAACAACAACAGTGTATTTTGTTTTGAAACGATTGCTTCATAGCAAAAACATATTAATGCGAATGACCCTTTCTTCACCATTGAGACTAAAGTGTTTACCCAACAACAATATAATAAATAATATATTATGTAAGGGTCAAATCTTAAAACAAAACTCGCGTCAACAATAAACATTCACTATGAAAATCCGTTGAAATGGCCACATTCTATAATATACAAAAGAATTGCAAAGTTATTCAACCAAATCAAAGCCAACAATGTATGAACACGTTCTTAAACATAAAGAGGAAGAAGACGAAGAAAAAAAAAAATTAAAACAAAGAAACACTTAATCAATACCATATCATTGTTATTTTCTCTGATAATAATTCTAGATGAATTGAATACTCATGACTAATCGAATACCGGTTTCAATATTAACTAACAATAAAGCCAAACAAACGTTTGATCTTCACATCTTTTCTTTCCCCTCAATCAAACTATACAAGATTTCTAGTTTCGATTAACAAAATTCACAACAGAAAACTGAAATGCAGACTTAGCACCATTGTTAGTAATATGCTTCAAGCAATATCGAGACAGAAACAAACTTCTTTGTGTAAATGGTAATGTAGAGATTTAGTTTAAATTTGTGTATAAACATAATTTTGTTATATACATTATGAAATTTCTATGGTAATTTTCAAACAAAATTGATATCATTTCATGTTAAATTTGAATAAATTCAAACATATGTTACATGCAATGCTTGAAATATTTTAAATCAAAACATTACTGTATTTACCCGTTGTAAATATTTTGTAATATAGGAATGAGTTATACATAAACCACCCCAAAAACTATGTTAATCAAATAGCATTCTCTGGAAAATATAGGCTTTCACACACTGAGTGCTAATTCATTAAGCCAAATGACAGACAAGTAATTAAAATCGCTTTAATACTTTTTCGACTAAATACAACAAATACAATTTAATAGACAACCAACACGAAGCGTTTCAATTTGTAATGGCAAACGGGGATTTTCAAAACTAGTTGTTTTATATCCACACAAAAATTAAACAAAAAAAAAAAAACAAAAACAAAAACAAAAAAGAAAAAAATGTTGCAGAAATGTCGTTAAACTTTGAAATTAGTAAGGAAATCTGAATAGCATATTTACGAAAAAGGTTTACCTATTCAAAGGTTCAAAAGTTCAAATTATTTAAATCTCTCGATTTTTTGTTGTTGTTTTTAATCAGTTTTTAATAAATGAAAACAAAAACACAAAATGAAAAATTGACAAAATCAACATGCAAAATATGCGACATTGAAACCGAAAACCCTTATTGTAATTTTAATGAGCTCAATTGAATTGAAAGAACTTGAAACCGAGAGAAGCGATATTAAATGATTAAAAATGCCCTGAAATCAATTAAAAAAAAAAAAAAAAATGGCTATAATGGCCGTTTGTGAACGGAACATGAACTTTTATTTTTTCTAATCCAAATAGTTTTCTATTTTCATTTTTTTTTTCTCACTCTCTTTTCAATACAAAAACAATGATATAGCTCTAACTCTAGCTCAAATAACACTCATATGTGAGCGAATATGACTGATGAAACATGAAACGCACAAGAACATGAGATGAATGAAATGTATTGTCGCAACAAAACAATGGTACACAACTAAATCTAATACCTAATATTATGTAATTGATACATGATTTTCACATTGACAACGAGATAACCATTTTCAATATATAAATAATAATGCTTTTGTTCATAAAGATGATGTTGGGTTTCCTCGTAATTCGTTTGAAATTATAAAACTAGCGTAATTTAAATGCTTTTTAATAATATTTTAACATATTCAATCTGAATGGGATCAAATAAATGAGCATATATCCGAGCTATTTTTGGTAACGGAAAATACAATTTGGTTAATTAACAATCGAAGTGGAAATAAGTATGCAAAATATACATATTGAAGTTCACATAAATGTTTAATTAATAATCTCATGAATTCATTAATAACTCTATTATTGCCTCTATTTGGCATTATTTTCATCGATAAACCAAAGCTATAATGCGAAAAATAAACATACAAACACAAATATACATACACACACACGCACGCACATACACACATTCAAATCTACAAATGTATATGCGCTCGGAACATGGCAATCCGCCGCACAACAAGAATACAAATGCAACGAATTTTTCACAGTCAGTGGTAAATAAACGCATAATTAAAGTCAATTTAAGTGATGTGATCGTGGTTTCGTACTCAAATACAAATTCATCAGTCTCAGAGGGGGTGAGGAGAAGAGAAAATGAGAAAAATAAAAATGGAGAAAAAGATACAGTGTGGGAGAGCATGTGTGCCTTTACAAAGTACAAACACATACATAAAAAAAAAAAAGAACAAACTCATAATTTTCGGTTATGTAATTTAGTTACAAGTGTGCGCCTGTATGTGTATGCGCGTAAGTATATGAAATGAAAAACACTGTAACATGATCATTTTGAATTAATTTGAAGTATTTTGATCGAATTTACTCTGTAATCTGTAACCATGTGCTTGTTTGCAATCGAATCGGCGCCAAATTGATTATTATAAATTTGCATGCATTCATAAAAGTCCGTGTTTGATTTCAAACATGCATGTAAATTGGATGCCACATTGACACAAAGGAACTGTAAAATGACACAAGAAAGTATAAAAAGCACAGAGAGACAGACAGACATACCGTGAATGGAATTGATGAGGAAAAAAAAAGCAAAAAAAAAAAAAAAAGAAAAAAAAGAGAAAAAAAAAATAGCAAACAGTACCCAGCAGCATAAGTAGCAAACAGCATAAAATGCATGCGACAAAAATGTTTTGGAAAATAAAATTACGAATTGATTGTATAAAATAATGTTTGTTATTTATTTTTATTGTCGATCCAATTTGGTGTGTTGTTCCAATTAAAGTAATGAAAGGAAAGACGGAAGGATGGAAACAAATTAGGGAATCATATCATATTTGTTAGTTTGTCACATATTGTTTTGTGTGGATCAATGCCGAGTCTCGAATATCTGTGCCTGCTCTGTCTCTCTGGTCGTCTTTATTCTCTACTCTTTCTCGCTTTCAACATTTCACATTCTCTGTTTATCTCTTTCTCATTTTGTTTCCCCATCACATCACGTCATGCCATTACTACCATTATCACCATCATTCGATTCCAATTGAAATTGGAGAGAACCATGGCGCAAACAAATGAACTTCCTACTGTTAAAGTACATTCGAATCGATATTGTTCAATAGATTGTTGGTGCGTATCATGTAGTTCCCCTTTTTTGGCTTCACCATATGAACGTGAATGGTATTAAAGAGAGACGGAGAGAGAGATAGAGAGAGAGAGAGATAGAGAGAGAGAGAGAGAGCCTGAAATGAGCGACAACTCGATTTGGTTTTTATGTATGTCCGTGTGAATTATATAATGAACTCAGATTGGAATGTAATTTGGATTTGATGTGTTGAAAATACTAGGACTTTGAATGATGTGCATATATGTTGACTGTTGCCAGTATATTTTAGCGCAAATGCAGTCAGTGCATATAAACATTAGGAATGTTGTACGAAGGCACATTGCTTATCAACTAAATAACCATGAATATGACGTATATGTTACATCGCTTGCAATAACACCCAGTTAGTGTGTGAATAACTCCTTGGGGGTACATATTTCTTTCGTTTTATTCTATGCGTCGACATTACCCCCCAAGTGTATGTGTGTATGTTTCATTCTCGTGTGTCGTGAAAGACATCTTCGTTGTTGTTGTTTTTGTTGTTGTTGTCGTCGTCGTCGTCGTCATCGTCATTTTTTCGGTTTGGCGACAAAATTATATTGATATAAAATAACTGAAACAAGAGCATGCGA
Source organism: Resseliella maxima (assembly GCA_029041755.1). NCBI lineage: Eukaryota > Metazoa > Arthropoda > Insecta > Diptera > Cecidomyiidae > Resseliella > Resseliella maxima. The sequence continues at coordinate 495,860 of JAQOWM010000541.1, read as the reverse complement.
TTTCATCCCCTCGAATTTTAGAGTGTGTGTGTGTGTGTGTGTGTGTCAACTTTCGTTGTTCTTAAATTCACCTTCTCTTTCTTCTTCACAACCATCTGGAATGTGTGAACTTATCATCGATATGAGACACACATTCTACACAATTATTTTGTTTTTTTCTTTTTTTTTTTTTTTTTGTTTTCTCTTTTCTTCGTGTTCACAATTATCACAGCTCATAATTCGATAGATAATATCATTGTATTGATGGCAATACAAACAATACAACCCGTAATCGTAGACTTAAAGTGTGCTCACCATAAAATATAATAATCTATTTGAAGTTATTTGTAATACAAAAATGTCGCATTTGTTGTGGTATTTGGTTATTGTTGATTTGTATAAAAACTGATGTGAATGGAAATAAGTTGAAAATCACAGTATATATGATTGCAAAACAAAATGCATTTCCATACAATAAATATAAATTGGTTGGCCAAGGTAAAATTGACAAATATCAAATTTAAATTTTAGTTAGTTCACACTAGTATGGTTTGTAGTATTGTTAATCGGTCTTTTGCCATTCAATAATTCTATTAGATAAAAACAATCGTTGAATTTTTAATTGAAATAACATTAATCACAAGAAATCGAAAAAAAAATTGAGCAATTTAATTCTATGTACGTACATACTTATACTGCACATGATTTTTTTTTGTTCTCACCATACCACACTGGCCTAAATGTTACAAAAGGATGTGTTTGAAATAAAATTACTTGAGAAATATTTATTTATCTACACAGGGATATGTGTGTATCACGATTTCGAGAAATGTAAGACACATTCAGTAAACTATTCAAAATTGCACTTGTTGCACTCAATTCACAGAATCCAGTTACATTCTTGCATCTGATACATACAATTTTCTATTGTATTACCATTTCAAAGCCATTTAGTCAAAAATAGCGTATTTGCGCAAAAGACAATGTCTTGAAAATAGGCCATTTGGTTCAATATTGTTGATATGATTCAGTTTATATTGAACATTTCTAAGTATAGTTTAGTAATGTATAATGTTGTGCAAAAATGTGTTCGAAACAATCCAATAAAAATGATTTTACGATGATTTTAAATAAAATGATACGGCATAAGATTTTGGTTGGAAAAGGCAAAAATGATGACATATTTTCGATATTAAATTGAGTGATTGGATTTCAATCAAAAATTTTCAATGTATCGAATAAGATAGAAGTATATATTTTGAAAATGGAAACTTCAAAATGCAAACACACATTTTTGCAATTTACATTATTTGGCTGTAGGCAATAGAAATTGTTATTAATATAGTTTCATATTTTAGTAAATACATGAACTTATCATATTTATTATATATTGGATGTGAATTCAATTCGTATGTGTTTGTGTTTGTGTTTATGTTTTTGTTACTATTATATCGCCCACACTGTAATCACAAACATTGCTGAATGCACATCTAAATCTTATTTTCATTAAACATGTGAACATTTCATCTTTTACTATTTCTTCCTTATTTTCTTGATTCATTTTTTTCTATTGCGTTTATAATTAACCTTCAAGATGCACACAATTATCAAACGTTAAAAAAATCACCTTAACAAAATATGAATAAATAATACAGGATCCAATGGATTTGAACAAGCATAAAAAAAAATAGTCTATGTTTAGCGAGAAAAATAGGAAAAAAAACAAATGTTGTCGATGCTCTCGTGCTATTTCACATTTACGTTCAAATTGATTAGGTTTGTGTAAAGAAATCGATACGGAAAATTTATGAAATGATTAGAAACATAATACTTTCACAAAGATGATGTACCAATACATTGGTTACAAAGGAGTTCATGAAAATAAAAATTTTATTCATAAAATTTGTATATTCTCCATGGTCATATCATATTCAATATATAATTTGATGGTGGATGGAGGGTAGCCATCATGTATTACAAGAATCATTTGTATACATTGTATTATGCGAAGCATGTGATTTTGTTTATTTGTTGAAAAGTGAATGTATTCCAAAATTCTTCTTTGATCTAATTGGAAAAATGTGAAATAAAAGGCAAAATAAATGTAACGGTATGTGCTTTTTGGTGTCTGTATATACTTATGTAACAGACATGATATTCCAACTTATTTTTTGTTTCCATTTTTTTTTCTCTTTGGTTTTCATTCATGTGATGTGTGAACGGTTGCTTTGCCTTTTTAAACTGTGCAATGTTGAATGCGATAGTAAGAGCGCAAGTAGCAAATAGCATAATTTGGATATATATTACTTTGTCTGCGTCCATTGTACATAATTAATTTGGCCTACATTCAGTTTAGCTAACACATGGCAATTTTTTCAAATATTTATATGGGAGACACCCTTAGTGGCTCTCGACAACATTTCAATGCAGATTGTATTCAATGTGGATATTTTCTTCTTATTCTTTTTTAATTGCCACGTTTTTTCCCCTCTTATTGCTTGAGTTTTTTTTTTCCATCGTTTTGTGTATGTTTTTTGCAAGAAATCAAAAGCGCTCAACTAATTATACAAATTAAAACATCAAATTGAGGGCAAAAGAAAAAAAAAAGAAAAAAATCGCTCGAAATCAATTTATTTGCACAAATATTTAAAACATTCACAAATTCCTTGGCACACCGCCATTTCAATGATATTTGTCCGCGAGACTTTAAAGAACCTTTTAGGAGCTTTATTAACAATTTACACGTCAACAAAATATAAAAGCAATGAGCAAAGCAAAGTGAATAAGAGCATTGAAGACAAAATATTCAGTATTAGGGAAGAAACGGAAGTTCAATTACCAGTTGAAAACAATTTTATTGCCCTCGTTCAATTTCTTTCACAATTTATGCGTATGCACGGCATATAATGTCGACAACATCAACGATGAAAATGACGAAAAGACAACTACAACAACGACGATGGTGACAGAAATAGCAATAGCAATAGCAATAACAGTAGCAGCAGCAACAAACGACGACGACGACGATTACGATGATTTTGTGTGGTTTATCAGTGCTCGTGGTACTTTTCAACGAAGAAAGAAAGTATACTTTTGTAAGATTTTATACAGCATTCTATACAATATGCATTCATTTCATTAAATTCCCAGTATAAAGTGAAATGAAAAAGAGGCAGTCAACAGTTGACAGTTGACACCAATGCTGTGCTCGCAAATGACTTTATATATTCGGTATGGTGTGGCGCTTTATAAATTTAATTCAGTTCGACACACTTTTATGTTCATCGTTTTCTATATCATTAAGTGGCGATACGTGTCATTTTTGCCCGTCAATGTATACCAACTGAGACGAATATACTCAACGAAATAAATTTGGTTACAGCATGATATAAATCATTATGCATGTATCAAAACGGTAAAAGTGCGAATATGAAATTTGTTGAAATGATTATTTGCGAACAAAATGACGATGATGCAAAGCATTTCATTCAACGATAAACGGTTTCCTTGTCACCTCTTCCGTAATTTTGTCGAAAATTATCTATTGTACTTAAACACTTGAACAAATTGAGCATTTACAATAGGAAATTACACAGCGCATAAGATTTTGTTGTCTCTTTAACTGTATGGTGAAATGCTACAACAAGAGACACGATGGCAAATTGCGCATATAAAATATGCAATAACAACAATTAGATTTTGGTATTGAATGGACTATGTTAGTAGTTGAAATTAATTTCTATTTGTCATATTTAACACATTATCATTTAATTTTGACTTAATTAACACAACAATATTTACAAAATTGGCCACAAAATGCATTGAAATATTTAATAGAATAAAAATGTTTCTGGTAATTTTAGTAATCAAATTAAATACTAAACAATATTTTTTACTTTGTTTACTCTGGTTACTCTGGTTACTATCATCAATGGGAATGTTGATTCAGTTTCAATCATATTCTTAATCATTTCATATTTTAAATGATAAAATGCATCTATTTAAATTAAACGATGTTGAACGACATTTTAACATTTTCACAATATTCTCATTTTAATCGGATATTTTAGTAAGCATAATTTTCCAAATGGAAAATCTAAAACAGAAAACACACTTCGTGAGCAACATTTTACAATAACGTAACATATATGATTTAATAGATAAACTTTGGTTTGAATTTTGATTTAATGGAATACAATCTGTGTAGTTGAAGCAGTAATTAATAAATGTTTGTGAAAATAATTATATAATTAGCTATCGCTTCGAGAAAATTATGTAAATAATCACAAGAGGAATACATTTTATAATTAAAATGTATGGAAGGTAAATCAAAACCATACATTAGTCAATTGTGCCATTAGCTTTTTGTTTGATCAAAACTAAAACCAGATGCCAAGCTGATTTTACTGGGAGTTTTAGGTAAAACTACAAGTGAATCTTTGAAAAGTCAATATGATTGTTTGTATTATTATTATTATTATTATAATGATACATACACAATCATGTGGCGCTTCATTTAATTTAACTATATATTATGATATTCAATTTCAAATCATATTTGGCGTTGATTTTCACGGGCAAACATGTTTTACAATCAAGGCAATTTTCAATTAAAAATATTTTCAATATTATCATCTTCCATCTACCATCTTTTATTTTCCATCTTCCATCTGCAATCGACAATCTTCAATTGAATATAAATGATTCGAAATAGGAAATTATATTGCAATTGACAATTAATATTTCAATGTTGTAAATTCATTTATATATTATAAGGCGATATCTTGAACAATATTTGGGCAGGCGATTTTGGGTTAAAAATAGACAGATTTTCGTTAGATCGGTGAATTTATTTCGAGCTTTATTTCGATTAATTCACACATTGTACACATTTTTTTTATCACAATCTCTTCCATTGTATTTGGATCCTTGATGTTCCTTGTGTTCAACAACTTCAAAATGTTTGTTACAGTGATTTTTTCTGACTACAACTGAGATTTCCCACCCGATTTCATAAACAGACTTTACATGTATCAAAGATTTTTTTTTTTTTTTTTGTTCTTGCATCAATCATATTGATTATTCTTATAGTGATGCATTTAAATATAATACGATTTACGTAGGTATATCTAATTTCAACCTTTATTCTCGTAACGTTCTTTCATTAATTTCATGCATGTTTACTTGCATCGCTATATTCGTTCATCATAAGGATACTAATAAACATAATTCCCTATTTGGTCCGTTTCATCCTGCATCAATGTCTCAATTTCATATTATTTATCAATCATGAGCAGAACGAAGAATGCCGATATTTCTTTTGCAAAACAGAAAATGTCTTTAAAAAATATTCCATTTATATTGTGTGGTAAATGTTCACTAGGGTGTATCGTTTTGTTTAAAAATTCATCCGCTATAGATATAACCACGGTTATATACTTCCACGATTTTTATACAATCACTTTTTATCTTAAGATTCCCGCCCCCAACAAGAACGTTCAGTTTTATACAATAGGAAGAAGTACTGCAAAACTTAATAAAAATGAAAAAAACTATCGATATTCTTAATCTATAATGTTCATAAGGTCGCTAAAAAAAAAAAAAAAAAAAAAAAAAAAAAAAAAATCTGGTGTCAAAAATAAAATTTCGGTGTTAGAAATGACATAATATCACTCAATTTTCCATACATTTTGTGTCACTTTCTTTTATAAAACTGAAAGTGTTTGATGGAGACAGGACACGTAAAATGAAAGGTAAAAATATGGTTCTATTGAAAATGTGGGAGTCTTTAGCCAAGATTATCTTTTTAGCGGAAATCAAGTATTGAAGTTTTTGATAAAATGATACACCCTAATGTTCGATTGATGTGTTTGGTTTTTCGCACGGAATATATGAAACAAATTTAAAAAGAGAGAAATTGAAAGAAGAGTGAGAGATTACACACAACGAGTAAAGTTCACTGAGTGAACGCGTAACGAAGAAAGAAATGGAAAGAAAGAAAAACAAAAAAATTAAGACCATTTCACACCGAAAAATGAACTGGGAAATACAATTTGTTTTCATTGAACATTGGAAACCTGTTGAGCAGTGTGTATTCAGTGTTGCATACTTTTTACTGTGAATCACATAATTTTGCTATCACATTTCGAATTTATGTGACTTGATGCTCGTACCATAGTTATGCGACGGAAAATGTAAGTTCATATCAAAGAAATTGTAAAAAAAAAAAAAAGAAAAAACATGGAACAACGTAGTTACCAATCAAAAACCACTTGAAAGAAAACAAAATCCTGATCTGAACGCTAAAACTACAAAAGGAATTGGAAACGAAAATGAAAAAAAAAAAAAAAAAACGATCTGGACAGAACAGAGGGGCGAATGATATGAAACGAAAAACAAACCAAGAAAATCTGATGGAAAATCAAGCATTTGAGATTATAGATAATGTCCATGACAAACATAAAACAAACAACTAACAAACGCCAAGCACCAAACTGCGATGATAAACTATATAATGACATCATAGACACTAGAGGATTCGGTTGCCCCTTCTCTCATTTTCATTCTTATTCTCTCTATTTATTCGTACGATGCATATATGTTCTCTCATCGAATGAATCAACGATTCCTTTATTCTTGGTTTTTCATCTTTTCATTTTAACTCTGTTTTTTTTTTTTTTTTTCATACTTTCTCATTCAGTTTCATTCGGTTCACATATTACTTTTCATTTTGGTGTTTTCTTTTCTTTTCTTTTTTTTTCTTTTTCTGAAAATTGATGTCGAATATTTGCAATATTTTCCAATTATGTTGTCTCTCTGTGGTTTATTCACACAGGACGTTCTTTGTGTACACTCAACCGAATCAGATATATTAACCACAATAATGTTCACGTATATCATAAATGTGTAATAACTAAGAATCGAAAAGTGATGTGAGAGCCCATTTTATCTTATCGCATGAATTACGATCGAATTTGTCGCATCGTTTGAAAATTGAAAGGTATACATTTGTCTCACAAAGGTTGATGGATATCATCATCATCATCATCGACCACATTGCTATTATTTCATATTTTTATGAAATGAAAGAACGTGCCTATGCTGTGATTCAACTATCAGTTGTCCATTTTATCATAACGACTATGATGTACATATTTATTATTGTTTATTGAATAAATCGCCAACTAATTTCTATACCATCAACAGCAACATCAATAGCAACAGCAACAGATGCAGCAAAAAAAGCATATTTTCTTCATCATACAAAATGAGCTCAGGCTACAGAAAAATGCATAAAATACATGTTTCAATAAAGGTGTTTGCATTTTCCTTTCACTCAATTCGTCATAAAATATGTTATGAAAATGGACAATATTGGATTTATCATGCACTTATTTTATATCCCGAATGAAAAAAAAAACAGAAGACTTATTTAAATATGGAACAACGTTTCAAACATTGCTCGATATTCAAAGTTCAATGAAAGAGTTTTTGAATGAATGTCATTGATGCGTTTGCAATAAAACTTTTCCGATACCAAACTTAACCATAGAGAAATGTTTCATTTTAATAACATTTTCGAATGTACGCTGTTCAATCGTTGGACAACTAGTTACCATTATTAAACGTTTGCCCTTTCGCTTCATTTCGTTTGTATATCTTTCTCTCTTTCTCTTTCTCTTACTCTCAAACACTTTTTCCCTCTTTCCATCCTTTACATTTTTTTTCATGTTTCTTTTCTTTCTCACTCTCCGCACTCTCTGTGGGTATTTTTTTTTTTTTTTTTTTTTTTTGCTCTCCATTCTCATGGAGTTTCGATTGATATTAGCTTTTTACTTTTTACCATTATTTATTTGACTTTCTTATTGATATGAAATGATGGGTGTGTTTGAGTTGCCAACAAAATTGAAATACTATGAACGTTGTCAATACATCAAGTGAAAAAAAAAAAAAAAAAAAAAAAACAACATTGCGATTGTCATCAGTTTGGTCTTGCAGATTATGTTTGTTGGAAAAATGTTGAGAATCCATACATAGGAAAGAATCATTTAATTTATTGCCATCTCTTGTTCTCTATCTCTTTTTCTTTCTATATGTAGTTATCGCATTTATCACTATTAGCTAGCTTTATGCAAATTGAAATTATTTTGTTCATTATGATTGGGTCGTCAAGTTTAATCAACAGAAAAACTGGATTATCATAATTCACAAGAAGCATAAATCGAATTTAGTGCATTTTTTTCAATGGACGAAAAAAAAAAACAAATAAATAACAGATTGAGGTACATGACTATACACTTATAGTCTGACTTCCAATAAAATTTCTTTATTTTTTGCTTTTTTTTTTCATTCATTCTTTTGGTTTTTCATTTCTGCATTCAACTTTTAGTTGTGCCCTGTCATTTTCTGCTATTCTTGAGAAGGCGCGAAGGCGGAAAGTGGACAAGTTAATGTGCTTGAATCAAGAAAAATAGCGATGGAGTGTCAAAAACAATGACTATATTCTCTTTGAAAAAAGGCCAATATTTTCTTTTAGAAAAAGAAAAACAAGTCATTTTGTGAAGCAAAATTGCACTAACGACTGCAGCAGAACGTTGATCAAAAAGAAAGAAAGCATGTTGAAGAAGGCCAGAGAGAGAGAGAAAGAGAGAGAGAGAGAGAGAAAGAGAGAGAAAGAGAGAGACAGAGAGAGAAAGAGAGAGAGAAAGAGAGAGAGAAAGAGAGAGACAGAGAGAGAGAGAGAGAGAGCAGAAAGAGAACAAATTGGAATTTTATAGCAGCACTAGCAGCTGGAAAATTAAAGAAAAAGCAAAAGAAAAAAAATGCAAAAATCTTCCAAAGCAAAGAGAAAAAATTGCACTCAACATAATTTAACTTTATTTAGATTCTTTGGCTTCTTTATACTTCATGGAAACAGTTTCCTCGACCTGGTGATAAGACGTGCAAAACCACATTTGATTGAAGCGAAAAGAGACAAAGAGTGTGCAAAGGTATTAACCGTGCCTCATACTTTATTTCATTTGCAATATGTATACAATTTAAATGGTTTCATTAGAAAAAAAAGAAAGAAAGAAAGAAAGAAAAAAGAGCGAAACGATTGAATGAAAGAAACGAATAAAGCAAACGAACGAGTAAATGAGCTAAGCAAAAGTATTTTCACTGAAATAAATCTAAAGCTACGCAATACAACTGAAGAAATCCGTGCAAAAATTTCATTGAACAAAATGAAATGAAACGATACAGCAGAAAAATATGGCAACTGAAGCATTCACTGAAAAAGGGAACTTCAACTGATGAGATACGACAAATACTGTCGTCATTCGCTTCGCTCCAGAATGGGTTTTTTGGTCTTTGATATTGCTTTTTGATGGGGGCACTGCGTCGGCGACAGAGAACGCCATATTAAAATGTGCTCACGAAATATGAAAAAATGGATCTCGCTCTCTCCCTCTCCCTCTCTCTCTCTTTCTCTCTCTCCTTTACTCTATTTATACATGGAAGATGAAAGATCTATTTTCGATACCCTTGGGATATTTATACTGAAGCAGGAAATTGAAGTCATTATTACACAATAATTAGTATTAGCGATTGTGGTCTTTGGGAACAGCAGTTTCATATTTTCAAGAAATATGCTGTTCTTTTCGTGACGGCACCGTTCAGCCTTTTTGTTTGTTTGTATTTTTCAAGTCATTTTCAGGACTATATCTATCGTGGTCAGGATATTTTCCTTTCAAATGGTTTTTATTTTTGTTTTCATTTTAATCTTAGTAGAAAAACATTCTTAAAAAATGAAATGCTTTCCGCCGTGAATAATTTTCAAACTTTTTTGCAAAAAAAAAAAGGAACATTGCAATCGCCATTCATGATGAAGGATGATCACTGATGTTCATAAATATTCGTATGTCGAACATATGTTTTATGTCACATACACAAATTTCAATGTTTCAGTTAATTTTCCACTAAATCAATGCTGTAATTTTTATTTTTATCGACACTTTGCTTCAGATCGCACCACTGAATTTTCTTCAGCCATTCCATTTTATTTCATTTCATTTCATTTGCCCATGTTCCTATGTTGTTGTTATTGTTACTTTTTTTTTTTTCTTTTTCTTTTTGTATTTCGATACTTATATGATGTTAGACTTTTCCATATAACACACTGTCTTGAAAAATTCACGATAAAAATACGTCAGAATCGACCAATCAACCAAGCAAGAGCAGAAACACAACAAAATGTGCTACAAACCGAATGACAAACCGAGACACGCCCGATTCTTTAACACAACGTACAAACATTTTGTTTCTTTTTCTTTCTTCTCTCTCTCTCTCTCTCTCTCTCTCTCTTATACACACGATTGATCTCCTCTTACCTCATTCTTTCTCGCTCAGTTCTCGTCAATTCAAATTATGCTCAAAAATTTTATGAAGTGGAATCAAGTATAAAATACATTTATGCATTTCGAAGATAATAAATGCAGCCGTATAACATATGTGATAAATGCGATAAGTAAAATCCAACCATCAAAAAATGCCTATGAAAAATCGATATAGCATTCGATTTGACAAATAACATGATCCGATTTTATGAAAATATCGCCTTTCAAAGCAATTTTGTTCCTTATTTTTTATTTCAAATTTTCAAAATTTATCTAATTTATTTAAATAAAATCCGGTTTATGTAGAATAGTGGCGCCCAAAATGATAATCAATATAATATTAAATATTCTGATGAAGTTATTCATTTAGCAGTTTCAAGAAATTGAAACTTTTCCCTTTTGTTATGGCTTTAACGGGGGTTTTTTTTTTTTTTTTTTGCTCGCAAATGAATATGTTAGCAATTCCATAATAACGGTTGACAACTATGTCAACGGCGGACACATAATAAAATAAATCAAATCAAAACGTATGTTTATGCATCTTGTATATGGAACCAATTTTCTTCCATAGCTGGAATTTGGTTCATAAACGAATATTTTGCGATACATGAGAAAGCAAAAAAAAAAAAAAAAAAAAAAAAAAAAACACGCACACACAAGAAAAAAAAAAGAAAATAAAGATAAATATTTCAAAATATTTATGAATATGGTCATTCGCATCATTAATATGTTTGTATCTTTTGTTTGTGTTTGTTGCATGTAGAGCGAATAGAGTCTGTCCCATTTGCTTCCATTTGCTGTCTTTCTTTTTCAATTCTGTATGTGCGTATGTTGTTTGTTATTGCGGCAATATTTTCGCAATGGGATGAGCGTGTATCGTTTCGTTGCAGAACGTATTTGGCTTATCAATGTCGACAAATATTTCGTTGTTATTCTTCTTTTTCTTCTTCTTCTTCTTCTTCTTTTTCATTGTATATTTGCTTCTTTTTATCTTATTTTGAATCTTATGACTTCATTTTCCAAAGAATTTGCGCTTACGTTGGATTGCGTTTTATGAAAATACCAAGTTGCACTGCATGTCCTTGCATGTTTTGAATATGATAGAAATGTTACAATTTCATTTCAATCAAAATATTTTCAGTGCAAGTGTTATTATTAATCGCTTCGCTTACAATTTAGCCATTTTTCCAGCTACCCAAAACCCAATCGAAACTTTTACAATTGCAATAGAGTGGCACGGTTATGGTTATATGTAAAATATTGCACAGTATATTTGATAGGATGCAACTATTTTGAAGTTGATTTTCTTTTTTTTTTTTTCTTTTTTTTCGTTTTTATTTTCGTTTCCATAGTTGTAAACTTTCATTTCAAATATGACACAAACAATACAATTGTACGTATTGCATTTCAATTTTACTTTTGTGAATTTTCCTCGGAGATAGGTGAATTCTTGTAAATTTTTGACAATATTCGGGATTCATTGATGCTTGATGATACATATATTAGATGTGATATGCATTCGGTGAGAATAATGTAAAACGCGTAAAAAATGCAACAAATAATATCGAAGAAAGAAGTCATTTGCCTTCATATTCAAGTTTCTTCTCAATCCATTAGTGGATGATATTCATCGCAGTATCATTTTGCGGAATTCATGAAAAAAAAAAAAACGAACAATTCATTGCTTCATGTATGCTGGGGGTCAAACACAAAGAGAAAAAAAAAAAAAAAGAAAAAGTGATATTGATTTTGAAAGAAAATAAAATAAAAAAAGCTTCGACTGATTTTTGTACATTTATAAATGAACTACAAATTGTAAATAATCTGATGAAATCTTTTCAAACAGAATGTAAATAGCAATAATTTTGAATTTTAACGTATTTACCCCTTGGCCATCTTTCTACTGTATTGAATCACTCGAAGACTGGCTTTTGTGCTGTTTGTTTTTCTTTGACTTTTCACTCTTTCCATTCCATTTACATTGTGTGTCCTTTTCATGCAAAATGTTCAACACAAATGCATTCGATATAACTCAGCGACGGAAATATTCAAATTTTCTACGATTTCCACATTTTTCGCTTTTCATTTTTCTCAGTTGTTTTATTTGCTATTTTTTAGTTGTTATTTTTATGCATGGTTTACTTTTCGAATGGAAGCATTTATTGATGCTTGATTGTGTGAAACTTGAGATATTCTTTCGCTATCACACACACATACACACATACTACAATTCCATTGAAATAAAATGGTCGTTTTTGTATTGAAACAATTTGCACACCGCTTGGCTTCAATGCAAAACTGAATTCAAGCAAAAAACCCAATGCCAAAATCAATCGCTTCAACTTATTGTTTCTATTGTTTTAATATTCACAACCAATCATTTGGAATATATTGATGTCCATCAAAAATTGTTATTGTTTCTTTTTCCAGAAATTTTTCAGCTTAAAATACCACAATTCCCATATAAATCACATCTTCGTTTGTCCATTGCACATACATCAAAAGAATTGATTTTGCAAATATCAAAGTTTCTAAAACTTTATCTTAATTATGTGCGCATGAACTCTATCATCTGCCACTCATCCAAAACGGACGCGTTGTAGGCATTACGTGCACGTCATTCCATCGCCTTGCACTCATCATTTTAATTATGGATTAGTTTAATGTCTTATCAGTGCGGTGGCACCTTTTGTGACACAAACCTACACAATGAATGAAATTCGATTGAAAATTATCGATGCCATTGTTTATAGTGACCGCCAACTAAATTAATTACTTTGAAATAGTTGTAATTGTGGTTAAAAATTTTCACATAGAATGCACCAGATCTATCAGAAAACTTCATTTAATGTTAATTAAATGATTTGGGTCCAGTGACCGTTTTATTGATTATAAAATATTCTTGGTTTTTCCGAAGAAAAAAAAAATATTTTGTTGGAAAGACAAATATCGGAACGAAAACGAATGTGTAATATTATATTAAATCATTTTTTTTTTTTTTTTTTTTTTTTTTTTGTCAAAAATATTATTCGAATACTTGAACACACTGAATCGCCTGCAAATATCGATTTGCTGTTATAAAACATTTTCAACTAAAACGAACACAGAATTTTGCAAAGCTTATTTATTAAGCCATTTGACGAAATACGTTTATATTATAAAATTGTGATTTCTTAACCCCAACCCGAAAAATTCTAATATATTGTGTGGTATGAATGAAATTACAAATTCAAATGAAATTAGTTTATGCTGATTTGAATCAAATTGTTTTAAAGCTAATTCGGTTGATCGAATGTATTGATCAACACAAATCATATATTTTTGCGGTGCTTACATCAGCGAATGTCATCAGTGTATCACCAAAATCACATTATTTCAAGCATACATAATAAACACGATGTCATTGCGTACGTGGTGCATTTACTGAATTGTATCATGCTTCGTGTCGAGTAAAAAAGAGGGAGAGATATCAAGAGAATGAGATTGAAAGAGAGAGAGTGTGAGAGAGTGAGAGAGAGAGAGAGAGAGCGAGAGAGAGAGTGAGATAGAGAGTGAGAGAGAGAGATAGAGAGAGAGAGAGTGAGAGAGAGAGAGAGAGAGAGAGAGAGAGAGAGAGAGAGAGAGAGAGAAAATATTTCGATTTTTTTTTTTTTTTTTTTTTTTCAAATAAAATCCTATGTGGATGCGTACGTGATATCGAATCGGTAAGCATATTATTGCTTTATTATTTCACACATGAATATGAAAACGAAACACAATTGTATACATTGGTGTATTTATTGTGTATTGTTGCTAGAAATGTGCAACAGTAAGATTTCAAATTGCAATTGTTCATTCGTCAATAAAACCATACGAAATTCATTGCGAAACATATATGCATTTTAATTAATTATTATTGATGGCGTTATGTAAATTTTCAAAACTCATTCCATAAAATTTATATAATATTAAGCATTCTGTTGCTATTGGTAAAAGTAATGTATATTTGTTGGAAACAAATCAATGCAATTCCGATGCATTTCAATTTTAGGAAAAATGATACAAAAACAAACTTATCAGTATTTTGTTGGCAATCATAATGCATTTCTCTCTATCCATCATGTTTCTATCTCTTTCCTCTTTCTGCTCTAATTTCTTCACTGTTCATAAGCCAATCAAATTTAATCGATGACATTTTTACATCAATACTTTTCTTTATTCGTTAAAGAATTATTTTTCCATAATATTTATATGATTGTGATTTCTTGAAAATAACTATATTAATTTTCGTCCTTGTGGACTCCAGTTAATTATATACAGAAAATGATAAAAAAAAAAAAAAAAAGTTCTGCGAAAAAAAAAAACATGATGCCAAATTCAATCATTTCTGAACTTTTAAAATGCTAAAAACTCGAGTTGTGCCTTCAATTTTTGTCATATTCATTGTGATGAGAAAAAAAAAACATGCATTTTTCCCCTTTTTCCATAAGGATTCTTTTTCTTCACCGTCAACGTGTATAAAAGTCGAATTATCAAGCAGCTTTATTTAATTGTTTACTTTAAACATGTTTTTATGCATTGCGATGTCTCTATAGACAGTCGTACCGTGGATGAATAAAAAAAAAAGATGAGAAAAATGTGCAGTGCTAGTGTATTCATTGCGATTCATAAAAGCATCGAAAGTAGCCCGAAACTTTGATAGCAATTAAATTTTACCGTTGTTGCGAAAGCAATTGAGATTTACACATTCACAGTGATAACTAAAAATGATGACGTGTATATAGAAATGAAAGAGAAAGTAGAGAAAAAAATAAACCATAAAGTTCCAAGAGGAAATAGTTTACACATGATGCCGGGGAAGGGGTGGTGTGGAGAGAGTTTGGTTGGTAGAAAAAGAGAGCGGTTAATCAAATTGACTGAGTCCCAAAACTTACCTATGTATAACAACAATGCACTCGGTTTGCAAAAGATGATATAATGATGTTAACAGAGAAAAAATATCTCTGGCTACCATTTTTTTGAAATTCTCGTCGAATACACAGAATAAACTTTGTTTGCGTTTGATTCATGGAACAAATGGTTGAACGAGAAAGAGGGTGAGAGACAGATAAAAAAAAAAACCCCACCATATAATAAAATACAGGAGCTTAGCTCATCCATGCAACCAGGTAACCATATGACATATTAGAAAGTAAATATCATACAAGCAACTAAAATATTTGTATGTATGTACAGCAAAAGTTAAACCTTCAGACAAAGCATAAGTTTCAAACTCAATAGGATCGTTGAGGCTTAAAGGTAGAAAATATCAACCAAGAGATGAGTAAATGGATTTCCACTCTCTCTCTTTCTCTCTCTCACTCTCTCTCTCTCTCTCTCCTCTCTCTCTCTATCTCTCTCTTTCTCTCTCTCTTTCTCTCCCTCTTTCTCTCCCTCTTTCTCTCCCTCTTTCTCTCCTTCTTTCTCTCCCTCTTTCTCTCCCTCTTTCTCTCCCTCTTTCTCTCCCTCTTTCTCTCTCTCTCTCTTTTTCTCAAAGAAAAAAGAATGAATAAAAAAAATGCATTTGGTTAGCACTGTGCAAACCTCGGTAATATGCACCAATAACCAAAATACATTTAACAAAATGGCATTTTGGTAAATGAGAGGAAAAAAAAAAAACTTTTCATAAATACGACCAACATACACACAAAAAGCGTAACACCATACAAAGAAATAAGCATATTTTCATTGTCACTTTTCGACAATTGAAAAATCGTTGAAAAAACAAACAAACGAACAAAAAACGATTGAATCACCAGAGATAGGAATGTATTTTGTTTACTATGATTTTTTGCCATGAAAATAAAAGCTTAAATCATTACATATATTTGCTTTGACTTCTTTTTTTTTTTTTTTTTTTTGTTATTTGTTCAGTAACTTATGGACCATAATGACCATAAAGTATTAGTGTAACGACAAATTTCTAACTGTAAATTGAATCAAACATGAGATGTCGAACGAAAAGAGATTGAGACAAAAAGGGGGCATTTATGAGATAGAAACGGGAGAATTGAAAAAAAAAAAACAAAACAATGAGAATGAAAATGAATGAGAAAGGCATCAATCAACCAATTAAATGCTGGTATGTTTGAATGGATTACGAATAACATGAATACATATTTAATAAAGGATATTATCAATACATTAAATTAATTAATTACATGCTTCTGTTCACGCGTATATTTTGATCTACAGGTAAGTCAATTGTGTGATTTATTAACAGCATATGAAACGTGCTGGTGCGTATGCTTTTTCACACATCTGCATTCCAATGTGAGTGCATGCCATTCAACAGTGTTTAACCAATTTATTCAATATGCATTCAACTTTCAAGTTTTTGTTGTTCCCATTCATTTTCATTCTGTGTTTTATTCACTCTTCGAAGTCCTCTTCTTCTTCCTCTTCCTCTTCCACTTCTTCTTCTTCTTCTTGATTTTTTTTTTTTTCATTTTAACATTATTTACGCTCAATTAGAGTATAATGGAACGAAAAACAAAACTCAACTGAACTTTGATTGTTACATAAGTAACGACCCTACAGTAAAACTTTTTAGGCCGATGCTTATCCGTGCATCAATATACACACGCATGCACAAACACACTAATGGAATCAATCTCCAAGTAGTCAAAGTTGGAATTTTCACTTCAAGTGTTACCGAAACCACTTAATCGAATAAATAACTTTTATAAATCAACATGCTTATATTTACAACGCTTATTATCTTATTTAGAAATAAAACCTTGACAAAACGACACTTACCACATAAGGCCAATATGACTGTAAACAAAGAGGCGGCTGGAAATCGAACCGATACATTGAACTCAAGCATTTGTAGCAAATCCACTGGAAAAAAAATGATGAAAAAATAATTATGAAGAGAAAAAAATGCACACACACACACACACACAGAGAGAGAGAGAGAGAGAGAGAGAGAGAGAGAGAGAGAGAGAGAGAGAGAGAGAGAGAGATAAGTGAAAGTATTTTTATACATAATTATAAATAATGTAAGCATTTTCATCGAGAATAACGATGCATTTTTGTTAGAATGTTGTTTTGTTCGCGTTGAGAGAAAAGGCAACTTTTACCAGAGGTGCATGAAACAGCAATGAGCAAAAGAGGAAAATATATATATATATACTACTAGTATATATGTATATTGAGCGAAAAATAACAAGGTGGTAATATTGAAAGGTATAACAACGACACATTGCCTCGAATAAAGTCAGCGCACGCGGTAAAATTTACACACAAATCCATATCCAGATCCAGATTCATGCTCATAGATGAATTGCAATTTTACTAATTAAGCTCATTAATGTTCAAAACACCCAAGTGGCAGATTAAGAATCTTATATTTCTGCTTAAATTCGCAGAAATGTGCATTGCACGCTAACAATTGTTAAGTACTTGCCAGCGCACATTCACAACATTCCCATAATAATTGTTCGTTTTCGTTTAATTGTTTCGTCTTAATTCCAATCTGTGTTCGTTCGTTCATCATATAACACCATTTTTGTTTTTCCATAATCTACAAGATTATAGATTTTCTTTCATTTTTTTTTCCCTTTAATTCTTACTTTCTTTCCTCATCAAATCTCTCTCTCTTTCTCTCTCTCTCTCTCTCTCTCTATTTCTCTCCCTCTCTGTCTCTATTTCTCTCCCTCTCACTCCATCTCCGTACCTGTTCCTAACATTCTTTCTTCAGCTTTCTTGCACTTTTCGCTTCGTATCTTATTTCTATTTCTCAAATATTGGCTGTATACATTGTGTAAACATTGTTTTTGTCTTTGCTCATTTCAGCTCATTTCATTGCAAACATATACACTTTTAGCATCGTTACTGTGCAGTTTTAATTAATCTGCCACGGAAATTATCTGAGGCAAAATTGCTGTGCACATTGGGGCTTGAGTTCATGCATACTTTAGTGCAAAAAAGCAATGAAAATGGCTGAATGGAGAGCAAAGAGAAGATAATAATGAAATGGCAAAAAGTCTAAACTAGAAATGTGCATTGCATCAATTGTTTTCAAAATGACATTGAATAAATTAATCAAAAACCATTTATTTCATTATTCGCATGAATATTGAATATTAAAAACGAAGAGGAAAATACTTTGAGTCAAATAATTATTTCAATTTTATTTTAGTCTCAATGGAAATAAACATGAAATGGTTACCATATGGTAACGCCAGATTAATTTGGGTTAAAAATAAAGTCGAATGTTTTTTTTTTTTCATTTTCATGTTCTCTCTGTCACTTTCACTCTCACCCTCTCTCTCTCTCTCTCTCTCTCTCTCTCTCTCTCTCTCGTTGTGTTTTCATCGTTCAAGAACAAATTGAAGTGAATAAAACGGAAATTCCGAATTTTGCTTAAAACGGAAGGATTTTGTGCAGTGTTCTGATTGCAGATAATTGAATTGCATGCTCGTTTCTAAATTTATATCTTAGCAAATGTCGAAAACCTTCGCATTTCCCAATTGTCGTAGGTGATGCGATTGTTTAATAAAATACAAAGCAGATTACATATTCCAAGAACAAATGGAAGCATGTAAACAGATGAACATGCATTCAAATAGCAAAGCTCTATAATTATTATTATAAAGTTGATGATTTTGTGCCAATTAGCATTATACTTCATTATAATACTTAATAATTGTACTTTGTTAAAGGATTTACCACATCTTCAAATAATTTATTTTTTTATTTTATTTTTTATTTTTTATTTTTTATTTTATAGTTAAGTTTTCTTTTTTCATTCTCTAAACATTTTCAAAAACAATTTGTACACACAGAACAAACAACATTGTAAGAGTTTTCGAAATAATTTTATACCGCTAATCGATAATAATTAATTAAATAATACATTTGACAATATTACTTGCAAAATGTGATAATAATTTGATATGGATAAGTCGTTTTATAACTGAAAACGATAAACCTGAGCAATTTGATAGATAATTTGCCAATAGAAATGAATGAGTAAATGTGCATTAGTTGTCGCATTGACTTAACAACGTTTTCGTATGACGAAGGTGTTGAGTCACAATTGTAGTTAATAAACTTTTGCAGCATCATTTGAAAAAAAAAAACGGCTATTTTTGCATATAATATAACCGAAAAATTACCGCCTCTTTTAACAGATGCAGTGAAATTTTTGTTGCTTACATGGTTTGCTCGATAGAGCAATGCCATAATGTATGACTGCTGAATTGTGTTTGACAAACGTTATCAGAGCAACCAGAAGTATTCAATCACAGAATGAACGAAAAAAAAAAACCACTACCCTTCTCGAAATATTGTCTGTTTTGGTTTCAATGATTGGTTTTCAGTTCGCCGCATAGTGTCAATCCATTAATTATATTTATTTATCGGGAATTATAAAAAATGCATCAAATCACCAAAAGCAGGAAACGAACATGTAAGTGACCAAACTTTGTTTGCACTTGTTTATATATATATATATATAAATATATGTGTACTGTTCTTTCCCACTCAGTTTCATTTTGTTTTTATTTCGGCAAATTGATTTTCCAAAATGGCGCAATCATCTAGTCACACAATTTGACCGGTGTACTTTTGTGTAATGGATATATCACATTCGCTTTTTAATCAATCTACATCACGTTGGGTTGCTGCTACCTCGCAGCCCAACTTTCCAGGCATTTGTCTCCCTCTCTCTGTATCTTTCTCTCTCTCTTTTTCTCCCTCTCTTCTTTTTTTTTCTCTATGTGTGTGAGTACGCACCATTCATCTAATTGCATTTGAATTCCATCGAACACGTGAACTATAAAAGAACTGATTTTGAATTTATCGTTTTCACCGTATGCTTCCTTTATTCGGTGAATGTAGACGAATCACATAACAATTTGACGTTGATGGATCACCGGGGTATTGTTCGTATCGCAGTCACTTCACCCGAATCACTGGCCGAATGTCAGATAATAAAGTGTGAGACTTGCTATGTATATGGTGATGGTTTTCGATCATATATACAAACATTTTACACACACACACACACACACACACACACACACACACACACACACATGAGGAGGTGAAAGACGAAAGAAAAAGAGACAGAGACACACAGAGACAAAGAGCGAGAGAAAGGAAGTAAACATGAAAGAAAGAAAAAGAAAATCATGGCGCACAGATTGTATCAGTTTCAAAGTGAAACACGAAATAATTCCATTGTTTCCATCAAGAATTGAGTATTTTGGGGCCATGGAACGTGGAACATGGAACGAATGTTATTTTAGTAGGATATACGGGATGAAATTTGAACGAATGAAATCAACACTATTTCAACAAAAGCTACCTTTCATTAAACCACCGTTTGCTCTTTTGAGCTTGACAACCCTCAGTTAGTATTGATGCTGATGGTAAAATTGTTTTCTTTATTCGTTGTTTGCTTGAAAATTTCGTGTGCAATGCACCTTTTCGAATTAGAATGACATCGTTTGAATGGTGCGTGTAAAAGAGAACGAACGAACGAACGAATGAAAGAGAGAGAGAGAGAGAGAGAGAGAGAGAGAGAGAGAGAGAGAGAGAGAGAGAGAGAGAGAGAGAGAGAGAGAGAGAGAGAGAGAGAGAGAGAGAGAGAGAGAGAGAGAGAGAGAGGGAAAGAGACATTGGCAGAGTATTCATCTATGCTGTTTATCATCGTAAACCAAATATTTGGTTTGGTCATCACTCTAACGAAATTATTTCCTTCACTTATTCGGTTTTCGATTTTTTTGTGTTGTGGCGATTGGGTGATAATTCTATGAACCACGAAAAATTGAAATCCACTGACAGCAATGGCAACAAAAAAAGAACGGCAATGAATTACATACATCATATCATGTGAAAAAGAGCCTGTGCATGGCTTTGCTCACATTGTTGGAATAAAAAAAACATCACACCAATCAATTTTACCAACCTCAAAGTGGAATCATGTGTGTGCTTTTTGATTTTTTTTTCCCTCCCACTCTTCCACTCTCTCTCTCTCTCTCTATTTCTCTCTTTCTCTTTCTCTTTCTCTCTCTATCTGTCTGTCTTTCTCTCGTGTCTTTTCGGTGGTTTGATTTGGTTTTGACTGTGATTTTTTATATGCACCGGTTTATCGAGCCATGACACACACAAGCGATACTATATCACTAAAGAAATGGCCATATCAAAAACAATATGATTCCCGGAATTAATTTATTATATGTTTGAGCAAATGTCTGACGTGCAAAGAATAGCATTCAATGTAAAAATATCTAGTGTTACACCGTATTCATGTCATTGCTAGCGCTAAATACATATAATATTTCATCGGAGCGTGTTATTTGCTATTTACCCACTCGACTCAATTCCACCCTCCAGATCGGTACGTTTGCAAAAGTATAAAAACATGCCAATCTGTAGATATGCACACCATTGTCCCATCGGCACAATATTTTCTCGATTTTCTTTCTTTCGTTCTCGCTCTCTTTCTCCTCATTTTTTTTTTTGTTTCGTTGCTTTTCTCTCTTTCTCTCTCTCTCTCTCTTTTTTGTTGCTGTTACGTCTTTTCTAATATGTTATTGTCATCGTTTAGTCGCATGCATGGCATTTTTGACGCTTGAGCTCGTGAACTAAATCAGAGAACAATACGACCAATAATGAAATGTTACTGAAACATCTTTCAATTTTGTGTCAATCGCACTTGTTTTTTTTTTTCTGTTCTGTTTTGTTTTGTTCCTTTTTTTTTTCTCGTTTCGTTTCGTTTTGTTTTGTTTTGTCTCAGCTCTCAAAATAGTCGGTCTCATTTCATAACAAATGGCCAAAAATATTCACTTGACAATTGATGCACGGCATGTGCTCAACTTTCATCATATCCATCTAAACCATATCTCGCATCGATAAATTTTGCTGGAATGTTATGAATTACAATCGTTTCAATGCACAATGTTTGGATACAATGATTTTGTAATGATATGGCTGGACTGAGCTCAAATGGCCATTTTGAGTCGTTGGTAACTAAAAGGTAACGATGTTCACATGAATGGAATTCTATTGAATCCATATAACATCATGACATCAACTGACAATTTATTCATATCAATAAAAGGTCATACTCATCCAATTATTTTTTGAATAAACGTGTTATGTGATCGGAAAAGCGCGCACAATTCATTCTTTTCTTTTTCGGAAATGACCAGAGAAATTTGATCCAAATATCAAGGAGAATGTGAACAAATGAGAATGAAAGTGATTTAGAGATAGGAAATAAGCGCATATGTTACTAGTTACAATTTTCAATTGAAAAATATTTCATTATTATTTTCAAATGTGTCGATTTCACTTTTGTCCATTTTCATTTCAAATGATTCAAATATTTTTTGATTTATACAAATTTGATTGAATACTTACCGATAAAAACGAATATTTGATGATGTGAATAGCGCAAAAGTATTGAAATCGAAACGGTCTATGAATAAATAATAATACCAAATTTATTAGATTATTTGATTTTGCGATTTGCGAAATAAAAATGCATTTCGCTTAAAATTGAAATGATATTTCAACATTAATTCGATATTAATCGAGATTAAACTTACGAATAAAATCATAATGAAAAATGCAGCCGGATATGAACCGCGTGCCATCCACCACATTGATACAAATCGATAATGTTCACCAGTCACGACATTTCTGTAATGATAGACAAATTGCATAGCGCACATCAAATATTGAAATGAACATTTTATTGTACAATATTGAGAAACAACATCAACAAGTGTTTTTCTTAATGCCACAATGCACATATTTTAGAATGCTGTGCATGGCAAATGCATTGGTTGACAACATGACATACAGAACGGGTGGGTATTCATTTGAAATTGATTGTTTATTGCATCGTTGCATTCAATGCTACCATTACCTCAGATAGCCTTTGTTATTCTCTTCTTCAGCAAGCACTTTAACGGATGCCATTAATAAATCATCGTATCCAAGAAACTCTTTTAAAATGAAACGACTCAATGGATCACCAAAGCATTTATCTTTATCAGGATCCAAATTTACAACCTGAAACATATGTTATATTATTAATACGCAAACAAAAGTAAGAGAGAGAGAGAGAGAGAGAGAGAGAGAGAGAGAGAGAGAGAGAGAGAGAGAGAAACATTTCCAATCGGTATCTTACCTGAATTGGTATTTTAAGTCTTTCACGAGTTGCCGATGACAAACGTAAAAAGCCATATTCCAATGAATATTCAACGATGTAATTCTCCTCCGGCCACACTAAAAATCAACGTACACAAAGATATTTCGTTATTGTTTTATCGCCAAAACCATTTCTAAATTCAACAATATATTATTCCTATCATATGAATGGAGATGACGATACATTCATTAGGGCATAGACAGCTCTATTTGTATTGTACCATATTTAATAAATAATTAAATCTAAATCTAAATTTAAATTGTCAATGGAATTGAAATGAATTGAAAATCGTATGTTTAAATTGGATTTGGAATATATAACACAATTATTAAAAAAAAAAATTTCACGCTGATTGAGATAAAATTACAAAAATGCTGTACCATAAGAAAAATGAATTTTCGAAATTTTGAAAAATTGTCATTAAAGATTGAATTATTGAATTAAATTCATATTCGATTCTCTTTACAATGATGTCTAATCTTGTTGTCATTAAATTTGTTGGGCATAATTATTTTGACTTATTTATATAATGAATATCGAATGAATTTACCTTCGTTCAACAGTTTATCAACTTCCGGTGTATCGAGTGATATCGAATTTGTTTTCTTTTGTACATCACTTGATGATGACAATAGTGTATTTGGTGATTTTTCAATTGTTTCATTTAGATAAATAACAACATCATCGACCGATACAATATGTTCATGGGATGGTTTAATTTCCGTATGTTCATTATCATTCAATCGATTAATTTTATCAATATAATCATCACTACCATCATTATGATTTTCAGCACTAATTTTCATATTATTGAAACGTTGCGAACGTTGCGAATTTTTCAAATCAGTTAATTTTTGTTCATTATCAATTGATATGATATTACTGTTATTTAATACATTCATTAACACTTCACGAAATTCTGTTTTATTCGTAAATACCGTATGACTTGCATTTTCATACTGTGAAATAATATTTTCCTCATGCTCATTTAAATTTTCATCACTTTTTGCCAATTTCTGATTGATCACATCATTATTTGATTTTGTCACATGCTTTTGACGATTTATATCATTGTAACGACTTAATTTACCCTCTTCGTATTCATGTGGTAATGGTTTGGATGGATCCAAACTGATATAACCTTCTTTTATTGTTGATCGATAGCTCGATAGTTCAACATCTTTAATTGTTTCTTTAAATGATTTATCAGACAGCCGAATAATTTCAACCCTAAAATGACAATTAAAAAGAAAAAAAAAAAAAAAAAGAATAAAATTTAAAAATTTATTCATTTGTGACATTTTTATTTTAATTGAATATTTATCAGAAATGCGCATCATACCGAAGGATTCCATCACGTGGCCATTTCGTTTTCATATGTTCTAAACATGTGGCTGGTGTTTGTGAAAAAGTTATATGAATATAAACTAGTATGAAAAAAGCAATTAATGCCTTGACTAAGAAGAAAAATTCAATGATCCGTCGAACGGGTCTGTAAAAAAGGATAGAAAAAGCAAAAAAAATTGTATAATCAATGATTATTTGAATCGCAACAAAATACTGTTTTGAATTTGCATACCTCGGCACCGTTTGGCTATAGGCTAAAGCGATTCTAAAAAAGAGCGCATGGAAGAGCCTATCTCGCACGCTGATCAAAGAATTCTGATTGTTGCGAGATCGATTGTTATTATTATTATTATTATTATTATTATTATTAGTATTATTATTATTATTGAAAATGTTATTGTTATTAATAAGTGGAGTATCTGGCCGCGGATTATTTTCAGGATTAACGTCTGGCGGTAAACCGTTATTGGTGTCCGTCATTATATTTAAGCGGTCCAGTTACCACTGGTGAATTTGTAGAAGATCAATTATCCCCTCGGATGGTCAAACACTTTTTAATCTTTTTGGCCCACGTACAAATTTCAAATGTTTGCTGATTTTTAGATCCTATACAATATCGAAATTGATTATAAGAAAATAAAAAAAATTGAATTAAATTTTACTTTAAAAAAATTTAAAAAAAAATTTCAACTCGATCTAGCTCACCTGCTAATTGACATTTTTCAATGTTCAGCCAAACACCGAATGACTATCCGTATTGGAAACAAATTGCGTGGCAGCGGCAGTTGAAAAATTTCAAGATGATATCTGCAACAACAAATAAATGACATTTATGAGTACAAAGAATTATATCGGTTAATATTATTGGAAGTTGTTGCGCTGTATGTTTATTCTGGTTAATAAACATTCTTCTTGAAGGTCAATATTGTGTGGTTTCTGATCGCTGATAGAGTTCAATTCCATTGATTGTGTTGAATGTGGAAAAAAGAAAGAAAGAAAGAGAGAGCGAGAGAGAGAGAGAGAGAGAGATATTAAGAGAAGGCATTCTGCATTCTGAATTCTCGACATTATTAAAACGCTTGCAAAGTTGCGGATCTCCAAAGAATCAATACAACAATTCGTAAAGTGAACAATAAAAAAAAGAGCAACTGCAACGATAATTGCAGACTTGTTTACAATTGGTCAATGATTGCAGCTTTGTTTCGGTTTTTTTTTTCTGTTATTCTCCGCCCGGTATACTTAAAAATAAAATTACGTTCCTATTTTTAGACAACAAGTTTTCTCCAAATTCCACTCATTTGGTGTACGTGCTATTGGATATGTTGTCACCACATCGTTCTCACTCTCTCTTTCTCTCTCCCTTCCTCCCTCTCTCTCTTTCTCTCTCCCTTCCTCCCTCTCTCTCTCTCTCTCTCTTTCTATCCCTACCTGGTCAATACACCTTTTAGAATAGTTTTGTAGTTCAATTGTAAGTCGGAATAAATAATGAAAAATATTGTTTTTCCAAAAAAAAAAAATAAATATCGAATCAACAAATAAACAATTATACTACAACAGCCGAAAATTGTATTTTAATTTATCGTAGCAAAAATAATAAAACCCAATCTCCAGCGAATAATAATCGATCAGAGTGCATAAATTGTAAAACGAATCAAGTTTTAGTTCATATTATTCATTCAAATGTAATTCAATGCAACGGATATTTATTATCAGAAATCGTCGATTTGTTTGTGTATTCAGTAGCCCGGCTATGTGACGCGAATGTGATTTTACGCTTTGTTTTCGCCACATTCACTTAAAAAAAAAAAACGAATGCAATTGTTGTTGTATCCGATTCTGCATAAATGACGTCAAACATTTCTTGGGTATTTCAGTTTTTCTTTCTCGTTTTGACTGGAAAAATGTGCTCAAGTTAAAGAGAGAGTTAGATAAAGAAAAAAAAAAACTGATCATGAAAAAAAAAAAATCACAAAATAAGCGTGTCGTGCGCATAAATTGTAGTGCAAGACCATGAAGATCGCTTTATGCTAGAGATATGTATGTCACATATATTAGTGTATAATGTGACGAATGTGACGCATTGCCGTGTTCTTTTTTTTTTGATCGTATAAACAAACGCTTATATCGATCAGCGCTATACGACTCAGCTGAATGCTGGAACCGCCAACTATAAATAATAGCTCATGTTTGTAATAGTCGAATGAACCTTAAACATGACACTTCTTGTTGTTTTTTTTTTTTCCTTTGCGATTTTGAAGGTTCTTTCATTGAATTTGCCTTTTTCATAAGCAATTTTGTTTTTTTAACAGTTCAATCGGCACACAAAAATTAAGAAAAAGGAGAGAGACAAGAAGAAAAAGAAGAAGAAGAAGAAGAAGAAGGAAAACCAAAACCAAAACGACAACGATGGAAAGTTTTTCAAGCGTCTAAACAAAAGGTCAATATATCATATTCAGAATATTGGCCGAAGATGCACGCGATGTGATCGTTCAGTTAATCGGTGATAATGTTCGATTTGAAACGGTATCGATGTCGATTTATTATTATGTTTTATTTATAAAGCCATCAACATCGGTACATTTTCTTTTTTGCACCATTTTGATGTGGTTTTTTCCATCGCTAGTATTGTTTTTTTTTTTTTTTTTTTTTTTTTTTTTCATTTATTTTCCATATAAAAATCCAAAACTTATCCAAATCAGATTGAGACTAAAGAGTATGACATAAAGAGAATATTGTTACTACAATTCAACAATTTGTATTATCACTATCATTTTATCGTCTGTTGTTTCTTATGCAAAATCAATCTGTTGCAAAGCATTTGTTTTTGTAATTCAAATTGATGACTTTTCTAATTGTATTTTTTGTTTTATTGTCTTTCAATTAAATTCAAAAATGATTGAATCAGAATGGTCAACACGAATGAAATAAACAAAATGAACTGTATGAAAGTGTACGGACAAGAAGGAAAATGAAACATAAAAACAAATAGACATAATATAAGAATGGTGACAAGTCAATGAGCTTGTTTGCATTATACGTTTTCGTTATTGATTGAAATTACAATTTATTCACGCGCACATTTACGATAACAATAACACAAACAATGCTAAAAATAAAACTAAAAATGCAAATTCAAGTCTATAAATTTTTGTTTCTTCAATTTGCCAGTTCACTGCTTCTTCTTTTTCTTCTTCTTCTTCTTCTTCTTCTTCTTCTTCTTCTTCTTCTTCTTCTTCTTCTTCTCCTTTAATTTTATTTGTATTCATTCTGATAAGAAGGGACATATACGTAGACTCTTCAATTGAGTGCATTCATTCGAATTTCATTGCACGTTTCTCCATTAGATAACTGTCTATTCTTTGATTTTATAACCTTGCTCATATGTTGCGACGATACGCAACTAAAATGATAACACATACACCTTGTCGTTTTTGTTATTTCCATTTTCTTTTTTATCCAGATTTTGATGGTATGCCTTTTTTTTCGCCTTCAAAGCAATGTAATATATTCATACTTGACATTAAATTGTGACATTTTTTTTCTTTCTTATTCGAACACAATACACATCAAAACACATCAAATAAATTTGCACATTGTAGTAAATTTTGAATGATGGTGATGGCTAATTTTTTTATCATTTGGTGCCGATAATAAATTCCAAGATAACAAATAGCATTTATTCAATGTTTTCACATAAATGCATGGCAATTTACCTTGTTTCTGGAAGTATCGGTTTAACTTCTTGGCCTGTCAATTTTGTTTAGTTTTTCTAAAGAATTCTGGTACAGATTTCAATAAATTATTTCGTTTTTTTAGACACTGCCACTCTGAAATTGTTTTCTTTGCTTTATCTACACTTGTCAAAATGAACAAAAAAGAAATTATAACTAATATTTTCTAAGTGAAACAATCAAAACATAATTCAACTCGTTTGACGTATATTATTCTATTTTTTTTTTTTTTTTTTTTTTTTTTTGATCGACCAATTTTAGAGAAGATACGAGTGTTTTGATTGTGTCAAAACCATGTGTGTATGCGTGTTATATGAATAAGTACTAATGTCAAACAAATAAAGTACAAATTCCGTAATGTTCTAAAAAAAAGCTATTCAGTCACTGTTTTCATTTTAGTGAATATATTTTCATTCATTAAAAAGAAAGTATTCAATCAAATAAAAAAAGAAGTTTCAAAGAATTTACGATTTCACTGCATTAAATTAATTGTAAAATTTATTACACAGGGTTTGCTCAATTATTTAAGTACAGTTTATATTCAATTTGTTTTTAGCCAAGACACAAATCATTTCATAAATAAATACACATTCGAACAAACTCATCAAAATAGAGAAAAAAAAAATTTTCATTCGATATAAAGGCATTTATTATTTGATAATTTATACTTACATTCGGAAAATTATGTAAAATCAAATGAAATAAATGAAAGTTCACTAAAATGAATGGAAATCGAAGCATAAAATACGACAGTGCAGATCGATGTTCAATCAGATGTTTAATTTGAAAAATGCCGCCATCTGTTGAAAATTCTTTGAACATTGTCGAACTGCATTGCTTCCGTGGTTGAATGTTCTTCAATAATTTCAGGAAGCTTTTTTTTTTTCGTTCAACTAAATCGCTAAAAGAATAAATTTTCAATTAAAATGAAATCGCTTTGATTAAGAAAATTCACATTTTGTGTTTTTTTTTTACATTTTAAATTAATTTATTTCACTTATTTGCTAAACACTGACGTCACTTCTCTTTCATTTTTCACACAATTGCCTTAAATGGTTGTGTATAATTTTGTCTATAGTCCTTAAAAATAAATTAATTTTTTGCTACGCAGAGC
The DNA here is from genome assembly GCA_029041755.1 of Resseliella maxima. Lineage (NCBI taxonomy): Eukaryota > Metazoa > Arthropoda > Insecta > Diptera > Cecidomyiidae > Resseliella > Resseliella maxima. Next base: position 466,121 of record JAQOWM010000541.1, on the reverse strand, counting down.
GAATGCGGTGACTATTTGTTCAAGTGTTTTTTGTTTTTTTTTTTTTTTTTTTTTTTTTTTTTTTGTTTTTTTTTTATAAAATGAAAAATAAAAAATTTGTATATTTTTATGAACGAAGCAAACCGAAAAAAAAGCTTTTGCTGTGTGTGTCATCAAATAGACATCTACATGATTGAATAGATGACAGCATGAATAATAGAAATTGTTCATAATATTATTCTATTCATATTATCAACGATAATTTCCTTTCTTGGGAGAAAGAAATAATTTGTTGAAGTGCATAATGTGTGATTAAAACGAAAATTTTTTTTACACAAACGAATGCCTTATTGTATTTGCATATCAAATATTTTGATGATTGAAATATGTCTCTCTGTCTCTCTATATCATCACTGATTCATTTCCATTTCAACCAAAAGAACAAAAACAAAAACGAAAAAAAACGAAAAATCGAAAATATTTTGTAATCAAATGTCAAATGTGTTGATTTAATTCGATTTTGTTTGCCGTTGCATATCAACAAAATCAAATATACATTGAATAATTATTCAATTTTGGTTATGTTATTTGAAAATTTTGCAAGTGAAAAGCTGATCATCGCAAACATCTAATTATTATTGTTAGTTTTCTTTTTCATTCATTTTTCTTTATCAGTAGTTGTTGCTGGTTTTTTTTTCGTTTTTGTTTTTTTTTTTTTTTTTTGTTTTTTTTTTTTGTTTTTGTTATTTTTGTTTTGTTTTGTACATTCACATCATTTTGTTCTGGTGGTTATTTTACATTGTACAAAAATGGCCTATTTATAATTATTGTGGCTAAACATGCGTGTTCACGAAAATCTATGCGAATTTTTAACTAACTGCTTTTTATCTTATTTAGTTTTTTTTTTTCTCTTTGTTTTATTTTATGTCTAAATTCTGATTTCAAAAGAGCTTTTTGCACTTTCGATTAAATATGCAGTTCATTTTTAAAATGTATTTTCAACTTTTCGATTTTTTCTTTGTTTTTTTTTTTGTTTTTTTTTTTTTTGTTTTTTCTTTTGTTTTGTTTTATTTTGTTTCTCACTGTATATATTAATTTATGATTTTATTGAACAGTTGTGGCGCATTCATTACGAATGTAAGAAGATTCTTATTTGTTTTGACTATTTAGGAAAGAGATATTTTAAGAATCCGAACAATGAAATTGCAGGTATGTATCAGAAGTGATGCTTTTGATTTTATTATCTGTGTGTTTGCTTGTATTTGTGTGTTAAGTGTAAATGTGAATATTGAATCAAATGATTTACTACAATATTTACATAAATTTCATTGATATAATTTGTCGAATTGACAGTCTAAATTACGAAGAAGCTCATGCCATATGTTTGCCCCAGAACAAAAGAATGTGAAATAAACAAATGAAAAAAAAAAAAAAAAAAAAAAAATTGAATAAAAGTACAAAATTATTGATTGTTCTTGGATTGAACACAATATGCATCAATTACTTATGTTTTATAAATGTATTTATGAAATCGTGCGCTTTCTAATCTGAGACTGAGAATGTCTCTAATGTTATAAAATACAAATTTGGCGCGCACATTCATTTGATGTTAACCCTGTTCAAAAAATAAGAATATTGATAATACATGATAGTTTATACTTATTAAAAGGGCCAACCAAAACAAATTGTTTATTGTAATTAATTTTCAATTCCATGCTTTTAGTTCACATGATAAAGTTACTTGATTTTTGTTGTTGTTGTTATTATTATTGTTTTTTTTTTTTTTTTTTTTTTTTTTTTGTTTTGTTAAGATATGCAAATTATTGGATATGGAAACAGAAACGAACTAATAGATTCATATGCTTGTGTATATATAAAATCGTTTGTATTTCTATTTTGTAAATGTGATATTTTTCGCATTGTTTTTCTTTTTTTTTTTTCTTTTTTTTTTTGTAACATTTTCGTGTTGTTGCATTTTTTCATGCTATTCGTTTTGATTGTTATTGATAATAATTTGGTTAAAATCAGTTCGGTGCGAATTAATGCAAAGACATCTATTTTGAGGGAATATATTGCGATAGACACAAAATCGAATGATATAGTGTTGTCAATGATATGAAAATTTCAAAGGTAATTTGCTTTTGGTTTATATCAAATGATGATGGTCAAAATACACGCATAAAAAACCGTTTTTTTTTTTTCTTTGTTATTATTATTGTTTTTCTATTCAGTCAACTATTGCCTACATTTGCATTTCTTTTTTTTAGTTGTAAATATGTTGTTGTCATGTTCATGATTCACACATATATTTCTGTTTTGTATATATATTTATATATGTATGTTTATGGTAAATATTAATATATATATATATATAACTTAACTAAATTCTTATCGCCCCCATTTCACTTTGTCTATCGATATATAATTTTACATAGAATCGTTGCTCCAGCAATTTTATTGTTTGCGTTCTAAATGAACTACATGCTTTTCATATTGTTCTCGCTTTTTTTCGGTTTTTCCGTCTCAATTGTTATCAGTTTGTTGAATTTTTTTTTCGTCCATAATATTGCCGTTGCGATCACAATCGCAAAAGCATTAGTTAGTTGTTCAATTGACCTCAGTTTAACCTTAGCTGCTAATTACGTCTTATGTCTACCTTAACAAAATCAAATGTATGTGTGTGTGTGTTTTGTTTGCTTTGTAAGTATTTGAGTGTTTTGTGTGAATGTTTTGAAATGGTGGCAAATTTGTATGGATGATGTGAAATGCGGGAAAATTGCGACTATGCAATTTTGTGTCACAACGTGTTAGTAAATGTGGGTCTTCTTCCGTGTGAATACAATTTCTTATATAATATATATATATATTTATCTATTTTCTTAGCTTTGTCGGCACAACAAATCAAATATGCTTAAGAATTACGTTCTCTTCTTTTGTTTTATTTTTGTTTTTTTTTTTTTTTTTGTATTTTTGTTTGTTTTGTTATGTCAGTGGTGTAAATTAGTTTCTCTCACTTAAATCTATCTAAAAATCATTTTATCAGATCAATCGCCTGCCATTCACATTCGTATAACCATTCGGTCAAATGGAAATTATTGTATTCTCTTCTCACTTTTGCATTCGTTTTCTTTTTCACATAATCTTCATTTTTATTTCCTTTTTTCCCACTTCCATTTTTCATCTACATGTCCAATTGTTTTTCTTTCGTAGTGCAATTGCTTGGATGCTTTTGCACGAAAAAAAAAACAAGAATTTTCCGTCGTACTTTAATTATGTTGCATTGTTGCTTGGGTATGTATTTTATGGGGGAATGGGGCAACCAATCAATATTAATCTATTTGTTCGACAAATTTTCGATGGCTTATTTCCGTATTTATCTACGGAATCATCTACCTTACGTATAAGCACGTATTGTTTCACTCTAACGTTGTGAGTCTTAATTTCATTTTCGCAATAATTTCAGTTTGTTTGTGTTTGTATGTGTGTGTTTTTGTGTGTATTTGTTTGTGTTTTCTATTTTGCTCGTATTTTTCGTTTTGGTTTTGCATTGATTTGATGATTATTTTCTTTATGACCTATGTACTAGTTGTTGTTTCATCGCAAGTAAAATTTAGCAATTTGACATTTAATTTAGGCATTTTGCTCAAAAATATCCTGGTTCAACATTATGAGCGAGACCAAGTGTTTCTGCTTCGAGGCTAAGTTTCAATTCACCGCCCAAAACGATTTCTGATATGCAACCGATAATGCCAGAATAATAACGTCTGCCCGTATAATACATAATGTCTGGCATTCCACCTGTGTTTAATAAAATAGTTTTGAAACATAGATTAATGTCATTTGATATGGTTTACATGCAAACGTTTTAAATTCATGCAAGAAAATCAATTTCTTCTTCCTTCCCTTGTTTTTCTTTTTCTTTTTCTTTGTTCTTTTTTTTTTGTTTGAATTTGCTCATACTTACCAACATAAAGTCCTGTGTCTGTGTTTAATTGTCGCAATTTACCGGGTGATCGTTTAGTTACTTCCACACCACCGTCTACTTCGATAGAGCCATCTTGCAAATTTCTATGAAGAATACACATTGAATTAATTAGATGCGATAAATAAACTCATTCCGTACACTGATTTATGCCAATTAATCACATGCAAACGCATAACTTTTATTATTTTGAAATGCGTGCATGCATGTGCTCATGTATTGTATTGTATTGTATTTTGAATACTTACCTTAGTATTCTGATTCGATGCCAAAGACCGTCGCTTACTTTAGTTGTATTATAAACGATGTTAACTTCACCCGAACCAAGATTATATCTAAAGTGCAGATACCTATAATGTTGACGAATTAAAGAGACATTTGTAAATTTCAGATATTTGATATGGCATTCGATTACAATAAAAAACAAGAAAATTATTTATGAGCATGAGAAATAATAGCAGTAGCAGTAGTAGTATCTCGCTTTGCTCTATATTTTCATAATATAGCTTTTATCTGTATTGCATGGTAAGCATCGACCAATGAATTTACCCATTTTCAATTCCAAGCAGCAGATAATCATCATCCACCTGAGCAGTGTGTCGCCCGGTCCACAAAATTAATCCGTTATGTGAATGTGTTTTGAATCGTAGATTCAAATCGATTTTGTAGCTTATGATTTGCTTCATAGTTTCCGCATCGTTGTAATGGAAATAGCTGAAAAAGTTAAAAAAAAAAACATTTATTTTGTATTTTCTTCGCATTTTTTTTTTTTTTTTTTTTTTGCTTTTTGAATCATTCGTCCTTTTTTCTTTCTTATTTTTCTTTCGAACAGTAATTAATCAGAAAATTTAATTAGTAATTGTTGTTGTTTGATTGTCAATAATTACCTATCAGCCCCAGTGAAGCAAGCGCCATGACTTTTTCTCACGTATTTTGTTTTGTGATTCAATTGATTTCGTCGAATTTCAGCACCATTTTTCATAATTCGTGCCATATCGTCAATCAATTCTTTGGTTGTGAGTACGTCTTCGTTCGAATAAAAGCCCATTACATCGAGATCGCTATTCATTTCATCATCATCATCATCGTCGTCGTCATCGTCGTCGTCATCGTCTCCATCATCTCCATCGTCATCATTATCATCATTGTCATCATTCCCGACGACATCGCTGCTGCCGCCACCATCATTTATGCTGGTTGTGTACTGATTATCGTTTATTATTTGCTGATTTTCACTTACAATTGCATTTGGTTTCACTGTTGTTGTAGTCTGATCATTTTTGCTGGTCGGTAGCATTATATCAATTTCAATTTCATCATCAGCCAAAGATGGTGATTGCGGTTCAAGCAAAGGCATTGGTATATAATGTTTTTTCGGTTGTTTTGCGCCACTTTTGTTGTAAAAATTTTTCAATTTTTTCTTTTTCATCATTTCCTCTTTTTTCAGTAATTTTTCTGTATCGATGGACATATAGCGGCCAAAAACTCTGGTCACATCATCATCGGTCGAAATACCAACTGGCTTTGCTGTCAATTCATTCATAGACGTTGTAGTTGTCGTCGTTTCTAATGTTGATGTTGTTGTTTTTACTGTTTTCGTTGTCGTTGAAATTGTAGATGTAGGACTAGTTGATGATGCTGTTGTTGTTCTAATACTCAGAACACCATCCGAAGAATCATCATTTTTATATTCGTAATCATCATCATCATAATAATAATAATAGGCTGAACCCTCCGATTCTGTTGTTTTGTCCAATCCAACACTGGATTCGGCATTTTCATTATTATCAATCTGATCTTTAGCTAGCATTTTATCGTATTTTGCATGTGGGTCACTTGATTGCACAACGTCAGATTTTGAATCGAATAAACTGAGAGTAGAAATGACTTCAACGTTGTATTTACGTTGGTCATTAGGAATTCGAGTTGTTTTTGTTGTTGCTATTTTCTTTTTCACCTTTTGTAAATTGGTTTGAAGTTGTGCCGATGCAGTGATTGTATTTGCCGGCAATGCTGTTGTTAATGTTGAGTCAAGTGTATTTTTGTCGTTTATAGAAATGCTTGAGCGATTGTCTGAAATATTGCCAGTGAAATTAAACGATGTTTGGCTTGAACGAGTTTGTTGTACAGACAATTCTTCGGCTTTATTGCATTGCAAATTCGATGGATTGCATTGGCATTCATAGCTTTCAAAATTTGGTACGCATTGAGCTAATGGTCCGCATGGTTTGCTCGTACATGAATGCGGACAATTATCAACATTTGTGCCTCCAACCGCTTCGGATATAATAGCTATCGATCGACCATTTATTTCCAACTATAAACGAAAAATGCACATAAATAAGAAAATCCGTAAATTACATGTTTGTATCAAAAGAACAATCGATATGAAAAAAGATGGGAGAACAAGACCGTTCGAGTCTCTAAAATGATTGAAAGTATTCGAGTCAAATAGATAGATAAATAATGTGAGTGAGTGAGTGAGTGAGTGAGTGAGTGAGTGAGATAGATTGTATGTAGCGCATCTATGCTAAGAATGACCCAATTAATATGTTCTTTGAAACATGTTGCTATGAATAAAAGGTTTCGCATTGCTTTCGCACGATGCCTCTTTGTCGTCAACAGAAAATACCATTTGTGAATATATCTCACACATAGTGGACAAAAAGGAAAAAAAAAAAAATCTGAAAATTGAATGATACTATGCTATTGCCATTCCAAAACTACGTCAATCAAATTAAACAGTTTGCCCTTTACTCGACATTCTATCATGGCTCAGCTGGATGCAACATTCGTAGGCATTCCAAAGTACTTTGGAACTTTATTATCTCTTCGTTGCATCAAAGAACAAAGTCAAACTAATTTCGTAATTTATATCGATTCAACGACCAGAGAAAAGTAAGAAGAGAACGAGCGAGATCGAGTGAGAAAGGGAGAAAGGGAGAAAGAAAAAATGAAAGAGGTAGAGTGACATCGTAACAAGAGCAAGAGATTATTTCGTGCTGAAACATTTGAAACGTGTATGTTCAGAGCTTTAAATTCATATAAGCAACTGTCAAAATGCAAGCCATTTGCTGGATTTGGTTTCGAGATATTTTTGTGTGGATTTTTCTCTTTTTCTCCGTTTTTTTTCTTTTGTTTTTTTTTTTTTTGTTTTTTGTTGTAAATTTTAGTAATGTGTGATAAAGTTGTGAAAATTCTTTTCACCATTTATGATATATTTCAGCAAAATTTAACATTCATACGAAAACCGCACTCATACCATTACATTTAACATGTTCAGTTATTTTGTTGTTTTCGTCTCTGGTTTTTTTTTCTACTTTTTCTTTTTTTTTCGAATGCAATGAAAATCAAAAATTGCGCTTGAATATTAAATTTCAAACATAAAATCTGAAGTTTTACATAGCCCAAAACAAGTGATAAAGCTATACTCAGAAAAAGTATTTACAAACAGCTGTGAATGCCGAAATTGAACAACACATTGTTTGGTATTTCAATTTCAAGGTGAATCCATATACATCATTCCTAATTGGTGCACACGTGATTTATGATTTTATTCAACAAAATCTCGAACCAAATTATTGAAATAATTGACATGTTTGTTTATTACACTCGTCATCATACACGATGCGATGCGATCCGATCCGAGCCGATGCGATATTATGTTATGGTATGCTACGCGATGCAGACTTTTCATTTGCAAAATATACGACATGATACGACTCAATTTAATCGAAATGCTCAAATGTACGAAATACCAAAGTCAATCTTTATGGCATAAAACCAACGAAATAGTAAAAGTTAACAGAAGTTAAAACGACAAATAAAAGAGCAGCAACCAAACCAAATAAGGTGAAAGGCAAAAACCTAACACAGCCAGAGAGTGTTGAGAAAGATTCCTCATTTTCATCGCAGGTTTATTACTCTGAACACATATTTCACTTCAATTTTGATAAAACCATAAAGTTTAGTGCTCAACGCCGCACGTTTTCACTCTTCTTCATTCTCTTTCCCTTGTTTCTCTTGCTATGGTCCTTCCCCCCCTCTCTCTCTCTCTCTCTCTCCCTTTCTCTCTCTCTCTCTCATACACATTTTCTACCTATTTCTTCTTTCTTCTTAATCTCTTTTTCACTGTCTTTCTCTTATTTCTTTTTCTCTTTCTGTACAGAAAAACGCACGAACTCAAATGTTTGAAATCTCATTGCATTGCACATCGTTTCTGTCTCACGTATAAAACGTCGCATGATATTTAGAAGAAATAAAACTTCCACACATTGCCGATTGTTACTCTGACTGAGATATGCGATATTGTAAATACTTTAAGCTCTTGTTATTTCACTTAAAAAGAAAAAAAAAGAAAAAAAAAGAAGAATTCCTTAGTTTTCAGTCTCGTTGGTTTGATGTTTATGTGTAGATTTTGTCGACGACGACAACGATGAATTTCATATGTGAATAACGAATGTGTGTGTGTTTTTGTGTGTAATTTTGTGTTCGGTTTTGTCTTGCTGTCGCGTTCAAATGTACCAATGCTATTTATTTTCTTTTCTAAAATTTAAACGCCTTTCTAAATGCTTTAAATAAGATGGAATGTAAATTTTCATGTGTTGTGTATCCATGATATAAAGAGATTCTCGTGCCACATACATGTACAAATAAACTGAAACTCGCACGAAAACTTCAATATAAAAACATGTATCCGTGTGTGGACATTCAACATAGAGAGATATATAGCAAATGAAATGCTCATACAAATACACACACACACGCACACACACAATACATTCAAACATATGTGAAAATGGTTTATAGCGATTACATTGGTTACAAACATGTATTAAATGTGTTACATTGACTTTGGCTGCGATGCTGCATAACAAACGTTATGCGAGTTGAGAGTTCAGAGTTAGAGTTGGTTAGCTTTTTGTTTTCATCCATAAATCTGTTTTGCTTTGTTCACATTCGTTTTCTTTTTTTTCTTCTTTTTTTATTTTTGTGGTTGTCAGTTTCAGTATTTTTGTTAGTTACGAAATTGTTTTTTTTTTTTTTAAATATTTTTCTATTTTAATCGGTTGCAGTAATATCTATGATTCGTATCAAATTGTCTGTTTTCCTTTTAGTGAAAAACAGTATCGGTTTTGATGAACGATTACAATATTGTAAAATGAGATCGTAACCAAATTAACTTGTTTTCATTTCCTCTTATTCTTGATTTTTCCTCTCTCTCTCTCTCTTCCTCTTCCTCTCTCTCTCTCTCTCTCTCTTTTCCTCTCTCTGTCTCTATCTATCTATCTAGTTATTTTATCTATCTTTCGCTAGCCTTCTTCAACTTTCTCTTCCTGTCTACCTATCTATCTCCCGCTTTTACTCTGGCTCTTCCTATTATTTTTTTTTAATCTAGACGTTCAAATGAAATATTATAAGCATGAAACATTCAAGAAGTGATTGCAAATTGTGCGGCAAACTTTTGCTTGAGATTTCACTTTTCTATGCGTTAGTAAACAGCGCCGTACTGTTTTCATTGCACTAAAAATGCTACACAAGAAGACAAAGGATAAAAAAAAACGATGATGGAGAGAATAAGTTTGCATTCTTACTTTTTGTATGCATCCCACAAATGAGCCAAGTTCCTTGAGGTTTAACGGTAAATATTGTGCGTTGTTCGATCCACCCAAATACAAGCTGTGCGGTAACGATAAATGCCAAAAGCCATTTGGTGACACTGTCATAACTTCGGAGAACTGATCGATCTGGTGAAAAGAATATAAAATGGATAAGTTTTCAATTTTTTTTTTTTTTTTTTTTTCATTTTTTTTTTTTCCTTGACAAATTGAATTTCAAGCCGAATATGTCAGTTTTTGTCAGAATAAGGCCAGGTTTTTATCATTCATAACAATAAATAAGAATAAAATACTCAAAATATTCATGTACGTAAGAAAAGATAAAGAAAGGAAAAGAATCAAAGTCCCCGAGTTAAATGCATTCGAATTGTTGAAGAGTTTATGTCAATGATGATATTGTGATGCCAATAAGTTGGACAGTTGAAAAATGAAATGACAGAATATCATGTCAACAGCCTAATAAATGGATCCAAAAATGTTCCAAATAAACAGATTATAATATTAAAATCAATTCAATAAAAGAAAATCCTTTTCCTTTATTTTGTACAAAATTCTCTCATCATATAAAATGTCCTTAGAATTATAAATGAAATAAAAGCAGAACAAAAAAACATGGACAGCCTCAAAATAGAGTCAGTTTTGTAGGACTTAATGTCGATTCAATTTTCAACAAAATAAAGCATTTTTCATCTTTTAAATTGAGCATTTGTTTTTTTTAACACTTGAACACACGAAAATTTATTCAGCACTTCACATCAGACAAAAAAAAATAATAATTTCAATCGATATTATTAACAAATACTTAAGCAATCACAATGCGCAATCAAAACAATTCAAAAATTTTACTTACTTTCATAACTGCCAAACGAGCTGTTCGTGATATTCGAATGATGTGCCATTGTTCCAAGCTCAACGGTGATTCACTCCTGCAAAATATATATATATAAATATACCAACAAATTGATGAAACAATATGGCAAAGTTTCAAATCAGTATGAATGAATCACTGTACGAAAAGCATACAATTTTAGCATTTAATAGAAAAGTTTAATTTATAATTTATCTGGGTGTTTTATCACCGTGCCACACACTCTATCTCTGAATGTGTGTATTTGTGTGTCTCTATCTTAGACACTTTCTCTCTTTTTCTCTTTCATTTCGTTTATTTCATTTCCTCCCCATCTATCTGTGTTATTTTGGATTTGAATCTGAGACAAAGAACATTCGAAAATAAACTGTTTGTTGATGATTACGCGTTGAGTGTTATTTTAGAAATAATTTATTTCATTTCGCCATGTTTTTTTCTTTCTCTCTCTCTCTCCTTTTCTCTCTGTTTTTTAGCTTCATTATACGGAAGTCATATTTGGTCTATTTGATTCGGAATTGTTTCATTTCATCGCAATTCATACATTCATTGTTTTGCGATCCATTTGCGTACAAAGTTAAATCGACAGTATGTATTTTGGATGTTTAATACCATTTACATAAGCAGTGAGTTGTATGAATGTTTTTGTGTGCTGTGTTTTGTTGTTTTGTTGTTTTGTTGTTTTGTGAAAATGCTTTGGAAATGTAAATGAGTGTGTTAAGCAATAGATGACAAAAAAAATATACGCAACAAAATTGTACAAGCATTTGATTTCAATGGCATGCATGGAAATGAAACGATGTCAACAAATGCTTGCTACCGAATATTGAAAAGTTGGACGATAAACAAAAGCAAAGCAGATAGACAGTTTTGCAATAAAATCATCCAAACAAATCAAAATAATAACAATCTCAAAAGTTTGTGTGTATTTTTCCCCTCATTTTTCGTTCATTCGTTCGTACGTACAAAGTATAATATGTTGAAAAGTTGTACGCATCCCTTTCATATATTCATTGGTTTTACACATAAAAGAATTTAAATTGTGAAATAAATTTCAGTTTTGCACGTTTTGCTATTAAAAAAAAAAAAACATCCGTCACAACTTCATTCACTAGTTTACTTTTCTATCAATTATTATTATTATCATGTTACAATTTTGAATTTGGAGTTATTCAACAAAATGTTCAACTTGATATTTATAAACCAATTGAAGTTTTGTGTGCTATATTTGCCGCATCATAAGTCTGTGAGAATGTCAATTCGATGTGGTTGAATTGGAATTGTTCATGCATTGGAAGATCTGAAATATAAATGCATAATTTTGCGCTTTTAATGACAAAATTCTGTCTAGTTAAATTCGAATGAGCCGTTTCGGTCGTCGTGCAACATTTACCAATTTGACCTTTTCAAAATAAACAGCGAAATGAAAATACGAGTATGTGTGTGTCTGTGTGTTTTTTGGGTGTATTGCTGTATGAAATTGTGAATATAAATAAAAATGTTTGTGATGATAATTTATCCGAATCGATTCAATTATAATTGTGACTTCATTTTGGTTAATCTATTCCAATTTCAATGAATTGCATTTAGATATTGAAGCCGTACAAAAATATTTTATATGGTTCGATTGTCAATGGAAAGCGCTCATGAATATAATCGTTCTTAACTGTTGTCATTGGATATGGCAAATATATAGTTTGTATGACGTGCATCATGCCAAACCATTCGTTTGCATTCAACAAAATCAGTCATATAAATAATTGCGTTTGATGATGCAGTTGAGCGATTTAACACTGTGGGCGTTTGATTTTCAAATTTATGCACATACATTTTTCATACCGGACATTTTTAATTAAAAATAAATCTCAACTCTGTTTAGTAGCGCTGAAGAAGGGATGGAAGGAACAAAAAAAAAAAAAAAAAAAAAAAAACCAAAGATAGATAAGCAATATCCGGGCTTTTGCCGGTAAAATTTCTATATCAAAAAAGCTTATAATATTCGTTGCAACGTATAATCTTTTGCAATTTTGCAAGTAAAAATTGCCAAGGCAAACGGTTGATTGTGAAGATAATACTTTGGTATAATCCAAACACACGATGATATAAAACTTCATTATAAAGATTTCATAAAACATTGAATCATTGCCATATACAGACAAATCCGCACGCAATAACCATTTGAAAAGCCAACGTTTCTCGTTTTTTCATTTCTTTCCATTCCAATTTCCCTCTCTTTCTATCTCTCTCTCTCTCTCTCTTCTACCTCTGCTTGCATTTTTTTCTATGAATTTCAGCTTTTCATCACCTAAAAATATTACTTTTAGGCTAGAAACTTTTCATGTTTACTTTGCTGACTGACTAGCTGCCACTCAATCTATCTTTTTATCTATATATATATATATGCACCAAAAATTGTTTTTCCCTAACGACACCAATTACTTGTCTTCGTATTCACAATCGTTTGACAATGATTGTCTATATTCACAAACGGCCTGAAATTAAAATTCCATCAAGAAAAATGAAAATAAGACAGACACAGAGAGTGCGAGAGAGATGGAGAGGGAGAGAGAGAAGGTGGGAGGTGAAAGAAGAAAAATGCTGAAGCGATCACTGCCAACACACAACTTTGCAATCGGAAATAACCAAATATTCGATTTTCAATTTGGAAATATAAAATGAAGGGAGAACAAAAATATTATTGCAGACCGAATATCAGCCATATTTGAATGGCAAGCACATATCATTCAACTATAAATGCGCACGTCAGCTCCAATGTTTCACTAGCTTGATGTTGTTGCTATTTTTTTTTTCTTTCTTCTTTCTCGTTCTTTTTTCGGCTTGCAGTTCTTCTTTTAAGTTCCATTGGTGCTTATTTGTCGATTTTACCGTGTGTGAGCATCGAATGTAAAGTACAGGAAATTAAATGTTGAAAAATGTTCGTTATATATATATGGATGCGAATGTATATGTAAGTATTTGGAAATTGAACGAAAAAAAAGGAAAGTTTTTCTATTTGAATTTGTGCTTTATTATTTGGTTTCCTTTTTTCTGCGTATGCATTCATTTGGATATCTTTGGTTGGCTTTCAATGAGCATGTATGTCCCTCTCTCTCTCTCTTCTCTCTCTCTCTCTCTCTCTCTCTCTCTCTCTCTCTGTGTGTGTGTGTGTATTTGTCAATCACTTTCTCTACATCTCTCACTCTTTCTTCCTGTCCCTCTTTCACTCTCCTTCTCTCTTCTTCTCTCTCCCTCTCTCCTTCTCCCTCATTCTCTCTCTCTCGGCATTGTGTAGAAGTAATACATCGAAAGACATGATGAACGAATAATAAAATGCAAAATGAGAGTCAGAAAGAAAGAATGAGATAAAGTGAGAGAATTGAAGCGATAGGAAAATATCTTAAAGAATCTCGTCTTTTATTCGATGAGAAGAAAAACTCACAAACCAAGGAGATGAAGAAGAAGAAGAAGAAGAAGAAGAAAAACGAATATCCAAAGTAAGAATGCATGTTTGAATTTTCGCTCGCTGAAAAGTTTCCAACTAATCCGTCTCAAAGTTATGAAAGAACCACTTACAATCTTCGAATTCACTTGGTGTATGTGCCTCATTTTTATGTTTTTTTTTTTTTTCATTTTTCTTTTTCTTTTACCATTTTCTTCACCTCTCATTCTCTATGCGCTCCATTATTGACTTTGTGTATGCTGCGTGACTCAATGGGGGTATATGAAATGCAATCGAGTTAAAGTCTTCGTCTCGCGGAAGTATTTTGGTGGCTGCCACATTGGTGATGCGAAAATATGTGCAAGACACGAAACCGAGTGGCAAAAATGTATGCAATCGAAAATTGCGGAAAACATAATACAGGAACAGTATAAGCAATTCCCATCGAAATACACCGAATAAAAGGGAAAAACGATCGAAAGAATGGGCAATGATAGCAAATGAAAAATACAGAATGTGAGATGAAGTGGCGAATTGTCGACAAAAATCTCATTGCAAAAGAAGTGGAATGCGCACGAAAATTAAATGAAATCATCTTACAAGTAGTTATTTATGCAAATGTTTGGCCAGAAACGATTGCAGTTGTAATGGCAATGGCGCTAAAGCTAAGACAAAAGTAACAATGCAAAACTACAATGATGTCGATGATTAAAATGAAATGCCATTGCGTATACATTCATATGCATACATAATGTGAGAGAGATAGAGAGAGAAAGAGAGAGAAAGAGAGAGATAGAGAGAGAAAGAGAGAGAAATACGCAACTGAGAGAAGAAAGATAGGCAACCAGTCGACCGCTTATATGCATGTCACATGCAATTGAATATTGCATTCGTTGCAAAGTTTATACAAGCGACGAAACTTTGATTGAAAAACCAAAAATGTTTATGTATTCGAATTTCCACATGTGGAAATGATTCCGGTTTTGCAGCAATATAATCGCATTTTCGATCCACGTAAGGATGAGTGGAGACAAATCAGTGTACAATGTACAGGCGGCAATCTGGCAAATGGGCGAAATTGCAGAGGATGAGATACGGCATACGGTTAATATGAACAGTAAACAGTGGAAGAGATTATGATGATTTCGACATAAAATCAATAGATATTCACATATCAAATGCAGAGCCATTGAGTAGCAACAAAATATTCAAGTAAATAACACATCATAACCATATAAAATCGATTGAAAGAAGATCGAGAGGTGAAAGTGAAAGAGAGAAGAAAAGACAGATACACACACACACACACACAGAGAGAGAGAGAGAGAGAGAGAGAGAGAGAGAGAGAGAGAGAGAAAGAAAGAGAAGGGGAAGGGGGAGAGAGATCTCCAGAGTGAATGAGAGAGAGAAAGGAGCTCGGGACCGTGTGAGAGTCAGACATGTCTGTTGAGAATCGAGAATATGGATTCGAGTCTATCGTTTACAGTCATACTCATGTAATATATTTACTCACACTCATTTACTCACTCACTTGCATAATGATGGCACAAGATAAATGAAAATAAAAAAAATAAAAAAAAATAAAAAAATTGAAAAAAGGAAAAAACTTATGTCGTTTCATTTTAAACTACTTGGTGCACAATATTTCAAAAATTACATTGAAATAGCATGAAAAACAGTCGATAGCTTTGGTGGCAAAATGTGTAAACCACAGGAAAAAAGTATGCGAAAAAAAATTTCATATGCGCCGAAAAAGTGTGAGAATGTGGAAAAATGACGGAACAAAAAAAATTTGTTTTACGGTTTTGTGAATGCAACATATACGAAAGCGCATATGGTACTTCATCTGAACAAAATGTGAGTGAAGAATGGCGTATATATCGCCGGAGAAAAATCGGGCACAACAACAATAGCGGGGAGGGAAAAAAAAAAGTTTTATGATTAAATTTTTGATTTATGTTATTGAATCGTTCAAATATGGCATCGCTAATAAATATGGCTTACACGTTTGAGTTCAAACACATACATTTACATGCATCACATACATACATGTTGAAAAACAGGAACGAACATTTCCATTTCAAATACATTGTAATAATAATAACCTAATACAATAGTAAATTCAATTCATGGCAACATCTCATTCAATGCCGATTACACTCGATGATATGTGCATTAAATATTCATTAGCCAAACAGAATTTAGTAGCGAATGTGGTTAGAATTGTTTCAATATAATAGATTACACTGGTTTTGGATATCATAAAACGAAAATTGCTACGGCCAAGTAAAAGCAAAGATGGAATATTTCGAAGAGCTTGCATGATTATTACTTGCAAATTGTTTAATTTGATTATTGAAATTGAAAGATGGATAGAGAGGGAGAGAGAGGGAGGGAGGGCGAGAGAGAGAGAAAGAGAAAGAGAGAGAGAGAGAGAGAGAGAGAGAGAGGAAGAGAGGGAGATAGATTTTGAACTTTTGATTATACTTCAATTAAATGAATAATTTTTAAGTACATCGAAGACTATGGTCCTGGCAATCGTATGGAAAGATCTTCAATCTCTTGTCGTACAAGAATTCTCTAGACGCAATTGTAGTGCAATCTCCAGTGAGAATTCTAGCAAGCAAATATAAATATTGATACTTTTGCTCCCATTCTCTTGTTATGCTATTTTTATCATTTTTTTTTTTCTTCTCCTTTTTATCTTTCTAATTCACTTTATGTCTTGCACTCTATTATTTCATTCTGTTGTTAGCTCATTTTGTTTTACATATATTATATTTTTTACTTCGATCCGCTAATGTACTTCCATAAAGAAACTTTGATATGAATAGCATACACACATTGAGAGTGAAAAGTCATTTGGCGCAAGTGTATATGAGCTTCATAAAAGCATATTTAATAATGAAAATCGATTGGTATTCTACAAAGTTTAAGTAGCACCATTAACAATGCAATATGATGGCCAGTTCAAAAATCAGACCAAAAGTTTACTCTAATAATCTGCTGAGTTAACGAAAACAGCACTAGAAATGATAATCATTATACTCGACATGAATAAGGCTAATGCTCTAGCAACATATACACCTCCACACTGTTTCTGTATTCTGTATCAAAGTTTTTTTTTTTTTTTTTTTTTTTCTTCATCGTCATTTGGATCAATGTGATCTAGTTTTATTATAAGCGGCCAGAGAAAAGAAGGTGTGCATTTTAGTTGAATATTATCGATCGCATTATAAATTGCATCTACAAAATATATACGGGAGATGCAATAGAGAAATTTGGAAAAGCGCTAAATGCTTGAAACGTTATATGCATCAAATGAATACATAAATTTTTCAAAGTTAACATAAATTTGTGTCTGATTTCTTTCTTTCTTTCACTTACATAGAGCTCGGTTCAATGGTTTATGTAGATTTACTGTAAAATCGAAAATACATAAATCATGCTCTACCTGACCAGTAAATTAGCAACTTGGCAGCAGACATCGACATCACACACACACACACACACACACACACACACACACACACACACACACACACACACAAACATTCATATAGCATCGTTTGGTCGATACGAAATTGCTGTTCAGCTTGATATTCATTCGCAGACGGGATTTCTTTTTTTTTTCCCCATTCCATTTAATTTTACAATGAATGCGATTTGTTGCGCTCTTACTTTCATTTTTGGTTCCATTCATTCAAATCAACATCTTTGCTGGTGTTGATCGCATATACGCTAAAGAACATTTTCTTGACATGACAACTTTAGAGTTTCTTTATTTTAACACCTATTCTCTTTGTTTGCCATCGTTATACAGTTTGGCCGTCGTGAAATGCATTTGTAGACGACGTTGCTATTTTTCTTTTTTTTTTTTCGTATTAAAAGTAGTAAAATGTGTTAAGGCATTTCGTCACATTTCACTTCTCTTGAGCATATTTCGATTGTCGGAAGGTGATGATGAAATTGTTTTACATAGTCTCACGTATATATCACAATATTTAATTTACAATGGAATTTAACAAATGCCAAAAGCAAACGATGCATGAAGTTCTAACATAAACTCAATTTGAACATAAAAATTTTATGCGCATAAAAATTATATGTAATTCCACCAATATTATGTGGATAAAATTTGTAAATAAAAAAGAAGAAAAGAAAGAAAGAGAAATCAAGAGAGAAAAAGGGAGTTCGAGAGAGAGAGAGAGAGAGAGAGAGAGAGAGAGAGAGAGAGAGAGAGAGAGAGAGGGGGAGAGAGAGTGATGGAGTTCATCAGATTCGAAAATCAGGGCCAGACAAATCGAATAACAGACATGAAAGTTCCACACAGGTGAAGTAAACCTGTAAAGCTGTGAAGCTAATGCAAAAGATATCTGTTTCTCTTTCTCTATCCGTCCCTTTCTATGCCTATCCTTCTTTCTCTCTCTCTCTCTCTCTCACTCTCTCTTTCTGTTTTCTCTTTTTCTCTCTTTCTCTCTTTCTCCCTCTCTCTTTCTCTGTATGTCCTAGCTTTTGAAGTAAAAGTCATCATGTTGCATGCAAATGACAGCGCATTAGGCTTTCATTCGTTGGAACGATTCATTTCCATATAACTTTTTTTTTGTTCGCATCGTACCCCACCGAGCGAAATGTGGTATAAAAAAAAATGTGCGATGAAAGAACGCGGAATGCTGCGTTTCATTTCTTCAGCAAAAATTCAATGTACAATTCTACAAGTGCAGTCATATTGAACTTTTTGTTATGTCATTCGAACATAGTCTTTTATTAAAAGTGCTTATACGTTTTATAAAATGCGAATAGGACGCAAAGACGATATGATAACAGTAACACAGTACATAGTATATGTACGATCAAACTCAATAGTGAAATGGTGAACATAAACTGAATGAAATCAAATGATAACAACAACAGCCAAGCAAGAGAAAAACAGAAAAACAAAAAATGGAGTAGCGGGAATTTCTCGAAAAATGTTATATGCTCTTCTCTTTAGAGTCGAAGTTTGTTTTTCTATTTGAAAAATGAGAATATATGACAGTGCGATATGGTGCGATGGTGATGGTGATGCTGCTGCTGCTGCTGCTCCTGTGTCTGCTATTGCTCTACTTAAACTTTCATGACATTCGAGGTAGTCATTTCATTCGTTTCATTTATCTAACTTTTTTTGTTTTTTTCTTATTCTATTCTCTCACAATTTCCTTCTTTTCAGTTCGTTTTCATTAGAGAAAAAGGACATCGAGTGTGCTCGATGTTTCGTTTAACAAAAAGATTTTTGCAACTAAAGAAAACCATCGCTGGTTTTCACATTGTTTCATATTCACATCCCTACAAATCCAATTAACTATATTACACCTTTAGTACGTATGTGCGTTTTGTGAAAGTTTTCTGGGCGCTTAGGGAATTACAGACAGCACAAACGAACAAAAAACACAAAGCAAAAACAAAAGAAAAAAAAAAAAAAAAAGAAATCTGATGACGACGACAGAAATGGAAATAAAACAGAGAAGGATTGAGGCTGAGTAGGTAAAATGCGAGCAAAAAGGTAAAAAAAAAAAAAAAAAAATTGATGGTAGCAAAAGATGAAATGGAAAAATATGATTGTAAAAAGATTGTGAAGAAAGGAAAAATGAATGACTTTGTTTGAAAGAGAGAGAGAGAGCGAGGGGCAGAGAGAGAGAGAGAGAGAGAGCGAGGGGCAGAGAGAGAGAGAAAGAGATTGAAAGAGAGATGAAGTGTGAATAAAAGTGAGCGAAAGATCGGATAAACATATAACGAAATATGAATCAAGTGATATGGTGACAGAGAATGCAGAAATAACACAACGAATACGCATACCATCATCAGATGAAGACCATCGCGACTATTTCTTTATACGTTCCCTTTTACTTTAATTTGGAGAAGAAAAAAACATATCATTTTTATTACGCAGCACTTCTTTTATTAGCACATTTCGAGCTATAGTAACAAGTATGACAATCACCTCTAATGTAGCAACTAAGCTATTTTTATTGCATCAACTGAACAGTGAATACGGTACTTGCTATGCTACGCAAATTTAACTCACCCACGACCACATACGTGAGCATCGCAATAATTGGCATTACAAAACTGTCAAGATGAGTGCAGAGGGTATGAAAATGGAATGAAAGCGGATGATGAAGACGAGAAGAAGAAAAAAATATGTTAAAGAGATATCGAGGGAGAAAAGGAGAGAGAGAGAAAGAATGAGACGATGGTGAAAAAAGCATAAGCACTAGTCGAATGACAAAGCGGCAGCCGCTTTTTATGTTCAAGTGTACTGAAATTTACATTTTAATTTTTGCATTCTATTATTCAAATATTCTTTGAGAGATCGCCTTTGGTTACGTCCAAAGCACAACACACACACACATACAAAGACAGAGAGAAAGAGAGATGGGTGGTATTTTATGTTCACAATGCATTTCTAGTTCATAATTGCGTGTGTATTTGATGTTTGAATTGTGGTACTATGCGTACATACTCAAACTCCCCCTGTGTTGTATCGTATCTCACCACGTCACTTCATATTGTATCGTGATTGTTTGAATTTACCGTTTATAAAGAATGGCAATGACCACTGAATAGCACAAAATGCAATGTGGATACGTTTGAAATGTTCAAGCACAAAAACATTTTTCAAATCACATGCTCAATAATTTATGTTTGTATGTGTATCAATTCAGTTGATTTTCACAAAGAAATATCCTTTCGCATTTGTAAATACATTTATCAAATTTATAATCAGACTGACAATAAATGTAGCAATATTCAAAACGAAAGTCCAAAAAATCGTTGAAATTTTACTAGTAAAATCTTTATTTGTTCGCATCATAATGGAAATATAATACTTTGAGTCAATTTGAAGTAGCAATGATGGTGATGGTGGTGATGGTTGTGATGATAATTATAATGATGATGATGATGATGATGATGATGATGAAACAACAGTATAATGATTGCAGAATAGCAGCAATAGTAGAAGAAGCAAAAAAAAAGAAAAATTCCAACAAAATGGCAAAAATCTCCTAAAATGGATGTAAGTGAGCTTTTTGACTAAATAAATGAATGGTTGATGGGTATCTTCTTGATTACTCATGCACGCATATTTTCATAATATTTTTACATAACGAACGCGCCAAAGCTGTGCCTAAGTACGTATGAACATTTTTTGGAAGAGAATGTAATAGAGGAAAAGAGTGAGTAAAATGACTGAATGGAAGGAAGAGCACTCGTGCTAATTTGTGAAATTGGAATTCCTCTTTTCCAAATGTTTCTAAACGTCCTTTATGTTGATTTTCTCTCATGTACATACATAAATACTCACAAAAACACATGAATTCAGCTGCTCTGTCGTTATTTACATTTAGACATGGCATCCCATTTCTGATTATAAAATTTGTTATTTAATCGCCATTGCGAATTGAAAGGATAGACACTCTGTCTCCCTCACTCATATGCCGCACGGTTCCTGGTGTTAGTAAAGTATGAGATTGTGCCGTTGCATATTTTGAAAGCAAACTACGCATTTTTGAGTCAATTGTTTGTAGCAAATGAGTGAAAAACAACAACATATTGAATGAGCAAAAAAAAAAAAAAAAAAAACAAGTGGAATTTGCTTGTTGAGAATGATATGAACCATGCCAACGGTGAAGGTTCTTTTTTTCAATAAAAAATTCTATAAAGCCATACAATGAATAACAACAACAGTGTGGCACAATATAATGAAAGAAATCAAATAAATGTGGATTATTCACGGGAATATGCTAAAATGATAATCGGCTCTATGAAAAACAGTCATTTTCCACATTTTTTATATATTTTCATGAAGAAAATCAGCATGCAAAACTTTTGACCGAATTCCATTCGATCATTATTATTTTTTTTTTTTTTTTTGTTCATCTCTCTCTCTCTTTCTTTCGTTCTTTCTCACGTTCTCGCTTACTTTGAGTGTATATGTTCCTGCCAACAATTTTCAGTCAAACGAATGTCACTCAAAGTTTATGGCAATTATTTTTGATTGGATTTGTTCACGAACAATATCAATTATCCAATTGGTGAAAGTCAAATATTTGCACAATTTAGCTGCATGCATGCGATTTCATTGTTTAATAAGTACCGTCAAACTAGCCACAAACAAGCCAATTTCTCTTGCAAATTGGCACCGGTTGAAATAAAGGCAAAAACTTTTACCGGTCTCTGTGCATCAAATTGAGCATGCAGTAAAATAACACGCGTGAGTTGAGCGCAATTTTTTTTTTCTCTTTCTCTCTCTCATGGCTTTCATTTTTCTCTGCGACAAGGCGATTCGTTTTTTCATTTTTTTTTTTCTTCAAACAAAGAAGCAAAAACGAAATCAGACAAAGTGTGTGGAATCAAACGGAATGAAATGACTTAAACGTGTCAACTGATTATTTGCAGCATGTAAATATCGTATTTTCATTGGAATAGAACTGAATGTCGTGTTGAGAAACTATTCGGTGCTCTCAATTTGCTGATTAACTGTTTTCGTTGCCATTTTGCACCGATGTTCACATTTTAGCGTTGATTTCTTGACATGAATGCTGAACACAATAAAAGCATGTAGATATAATGTGAAAAGCGAACATTTTGCACAGATTTTCACTTTAGAGTGCATTTTTGTGATTGCATTCGAGCGGAAAAATGAAATGGGCAAACGGATCGGCTTTATATTGTGGATAGAGACAACATTTAGCCCAGCGCATATTTTTTATTTTCGATTTGTTGTGTTACTTGATCCCTGACATCATTCGCATTCATCTTTATAATTTTCACCCAGATTTTCACCGTGCACAAGTATATCGTGTTAAAGTGAATTAAACGTGCATACCAACCACATTGAAGCAAAAAAAAAATGTCATACAAACATATACACATACACATAGCAGTGACATCAAACTTAAAAGCGAATGCGATTTCAAATAACAAAGTGTTGATTTTGTTATTCACTCCATTATATTGATGTACTCAAAAGGCGTACAAAAGTCGTCCACTTTGCTTTTGACTCACAACTAAAATAAAATCCTCGGCTACTTTCTTTCTCTCTCTCTCTCGCTCTTTCTCTCTCTCTCTCTCTCTCTCTCTCTCTCTCTCTCTCTCTCCTTCTCTCCTTCTCTCACTCTTTCTCTCTCTCTCTCTCTCTCTGTGTGTCGCTCTCTCTCTTCCTCTCTATCTCTCTCTCTCTCTCTCTCTCTCTCTCTCTCTCTCTCTCTCTCTCTCTCTCTCTCTCTCTCTCTCTCTCTCTGTGTGTGTGTGTGTCGCTCTCTCTTCCTCTCTCTCTCTCTTTCTCTCTCTCTCTTTCTCTCTATCTCTATTTCTTTTTCTGTCTATTACTGTCTGTTTTTTTTAGTTGTTGCTATTGTTTCGCATTTATCGCTTTCCACTTTTCACAACGAAATGGTAAAACAACAAACGCAACATGCATGCCGTAAACTAAAAAGCACCACTGAGAACGAGTCTGAGAAAGCAAAAAAAAGCACAGAGTGGCACACAGAGAGAGAGATAGATAGAAAGAGAGAGTGAGAGTGAGAGCGAGAGAGAGAGAGAGAGAGAGAGTAAGCTCACACAATCGCCTCGCAGATGGCATATGAAATAGAGAGAAAAAAAAAAACACAAAATGGAATTTGAAAAATTTCTCGGTATCTCCATGCTATATGTTGTGTATTTTGAATGGCTATTTATATATATATATTCTGTACGGCATATAATGCAGGGGCACAATAATTCTATGAAAAATATGAATTATGAAAATATGTTCAACTTTCATTAAATTGTAAATGCAATTGTCGTCATTTAGTAAGTTACCATTTCAAGTGTGCATGTCATAAATGAAAACAAGATAAATCAAAATCAGTATAAATTATTCAGTATGAAATTGGCCTTGTTCATCCCCCTGGACGGTGATATCCTATCTGTGTCTAGCATTTTATCCGTGTTCTTCTTGACGTTCATCTTTTAACTTCTCACCATTCAAAATGATGCTACTATTCATTGGCTTTTCATTTATAACTTTTCTCTTCTTTATATTTCTTTTATGTTGTTGTTGTTTTTTTCCTCTTTCTCTTTTTGTTTTTCTCTCTCTATCTCTCTCCTTCATTCTCTTTCTCTCTTCTTTTTTTTTTGTCTTATTCACTTTCCTTCTCTATCATTTCGATTGCGAATTTGTCTTCATTTTCCCAACGCTGTTGGTTCTTTTATTTTGTTTTGTTTTGTTTGATTCATTCTTTTTTGCAATGTGCAGAGGTTTATCTATGTTGCCAGGTACAATGTTCAAAGCGTAGAGAATAAATGACACCAAGCAAAAACAGAACGAAAGAGAAAGAAATGAAACACATAAAGCAAAGAATAAAAGTGAGAGGGAGAGAGAGAGAAAGAGAGAGAGAAAGAGAGAGAGAGAGAGAGAGAGAGAGAGAGATAAAGACTGAGAAGAAGATACAGGAAGGGAAAGAAAGAATGATAGAGAGGAAGAGCAAGCGCGAAAACGATTCTTCATTTTATTTCTGTGTGTTTTTCTTGTGAAGCATTTGTTATTTTAGCCTTCTTTCACAATTTTCTCATCTTACCTTCTTGTCTCTTTTCTTCTCTCTCTCTTTTTTTTTTTTTTTTTTTTTTAAATCGAAATGAGTGTATTTTGCGGCTAAAGCATATGAGATGGCACGCTTCATATTCAGATGTGAAAATTTCATTTAAAAACCACATGACGAAACAATACAAAATTATTGTTCTTTGCTCGTTGTTGCATGAATGTTGGTGTAGCTTACGAATGTTATACCACGTAATAAAATACATATATGAAAAACGATTCTGTAACAATTTAACATATCAAAGTGATTTGAAATATTGAAATTGGTTTGCACATTGTTGTTATAACTGAAAACAATCAAAATCTATAGATTAAAATGCGCACATTTATCACTCAATAATGAATATTGTTTCCACAGAGATTCATTACTTTTTCCCATTTCTTTCTTTCAGTTTTCGCTCATGAGCTTATTTTGCTTTTTAATTTTTAATTATTTGCAGTTTGAATTGTATATGTAAATCGTGTGCGATAGGTTTTCAACATTTTGAGTTGTAAAATTTTAATGAATTAAACACATTTGATGATATACTTATTTAATGTGAGAAACGAACGGTTAACATCAATTTGAATATTCGGTAAGTGTCATTATTAATTCCAAGAATTTTAATCTTAAGTTGAATCAAGTCAATTTTATAAATCTGATTGAAATGGAATGGCAAAAAGATATGCAGCCCCTTGAGTAAACTATTGAATCACATCTAAACCCCACATTTCTGCATTCTGATTAAACGTGACTGGCATCTAAGAGCGCATAAATTCGATTTAAAATGCGCTATGCTTGCATACAAAGCTATCGAGAAATAATCATAGCCTATGTCTCTTGTTTCACATTTTCCTCATACCATATGGTATTCGTTTTTTCATCAAAATAAACAACACATGTGACAATGTCAATCATGGGCAATTTTACAAAAATTATATATGATAAATGAAGCGGCACACATCGAATTAATAAATTTCTTCATTATTCTCTTTATTTCTCTGTCTCATTTGTGTTTCAATGTTTAAATACTACAATGCATCACGTGAAATCAACTGCTAAAAATTTCAACTGAATAATGGTTAACATAACTCTGGTTAATTTCTTTTTTTGTTTATTTTTTTGTTTTTACGCTTACTATGTGCATCATTTACGAAAATGAGTACACTTAATTTTATGCCCTTTCGTTAAAAACTCAAATTGTTATTAAGTGTTATTAATTAGTAATTAACTAATTTTAACTTATTCGACGGTGGATATAATAGAGGCGTTGGTAAATTGGATTAAAAATTCTGCCGGGCACACAGTGGCCGTAGTATATTCGTGAATAATTTTCAATTTTCACGCAAATAACATCAAATGAACATTTAAATGCTTTCTGTGAAATTGGAATGCGATTGTTGCATTTTATATCTCACCAATGGAATTCTCAGTGAATGCTTAATTGCACACGCATTGAAGCTATATGTGAATTTAACCATTTACAATAATAAAAACAAATAACACCTCATTTTTTTTTCTCTCTCTCTCTCTCTCTCTCTCCTGTTTGTTTGTTTTTTCGGTAGTTTTTTTTTTCCTTTTTTAACATTGTAAATTCGAATGTTGTAGGCCTTTTGATTCATCAGATAATTTTAAATGCGTGAAATGAAAACAAAAAAATTTTTTTTTATTTTTGTAAAAATAAACATATAATACCAATCAAAATGATCAGATACGTTTTCGCTCTCTTCAATCGCTTGAAAATGCAAACGAGTGAAAGCAATCAAATGGCACACAAAAAACTCGACGGATAATTTTATAGTAGAATGCATTTGTATTTTTGTATGAGAGAACGTAGACAACGGCAATAATTATGAACAAAAAAAAAAAAAAAAAAGAAAAAAACAATGAAATTATTGTATATGCGAGCATTTACCTGACAACAGCTGGTCCGCTTCCCAATTCGAATGCAAATTCAACGAATCCATTATTCAAGCTCAACGATATGTAATCCCCATATTCATGATGACCACTGTATAAAATGAGCCCATTTTCAGATTGTGGCTTAACAATTATCTAAAATTAAAAAACAACATGGTAAATGCAAAAGTGTTATTTATTTAATAGGCTTAATGTGTACGCTTCGCTCTCGCTCTCGCTCTCTCTCTCTCTCTTTCTCACTCTTTCTCTCCTTCGCACTCTCTTTCTTTCTTAAATAGCCCATCCACATTCTATTTCTGTTCGCAGTAATTTTGAGATTGTTGGAAGTGAGTCCAATAATTTATTCAATGATGTTTGACAACAATTTTCTTAATGACTTCCAAGGACTGATATGATTAAGACTCAAAATGACATTAATGTCAAATTACCGAAATTACTTTTATCGAGCTACCAATTCCAAATGATCTCATTTCTTTTCTTTGTTTTCCAAATCAATGGAAAATCCATACAATGAAATAAACTATACAATTTGCTATGTAATATTGTGTATTTTGTTTTATAAGCCCTACTCGAATATTCTTTTCATTGTTCACATTTTGAATACTCAAGTTACGATAAAAAATGATAACATTTAATTTATTATGCAGTTTTAAATTTTTTGATATGTTTGACATGGACAAAAGCTAACGAAAAGTCATCCGATAAATTTTAAACAAATCGTATGCAATAGTTGACGGATTTTTTTTTTTTTTTGCGTAAATAATATTTCTCCAAATCAAAAGTAGTTGATATAATTTGTGAACTTTCTCTCCATTCACAGTTAAATTACATGGTGTTTCTCCATTAAAATCATTAAGTCAAATTATAATAAAAATTAAAGCCAAATGGAGGCGCTATATGGCGCATGAAATGATGACCTAAAATATCAAAGAAATTTCATCATGTTCTTTATATGGATCAAAGCATTTTGAGTTATTGCTTATTTTGCATGTGAATTAATTTGCATATAAAATCGTTTTTGCTCTATTTCCCAATAAAATTGCAAATACACACTCTTTTAACATTCAACTTTGTATATGCGAATGTGCTCCAATCAAAAAGTGATTTAATTAAACCACATGTCCAGCACCAAAACTGAATGTTCATATAATAAAAATATTCAAAAAGAAAAAAAAAAAAACAAAATCCAGTCGCAATCCAATGAAATGAATGAGATCAAGACAAAATGAGAAGGAATAACGATCAATTATGAATGAATTTCACAAATTTTATTATTGAAGCTTATACAAATGTCCAACATATTTTAACGAAATAAAATATATTTCTGGTTTTAATTCAGATTCAGATTCAATCCGATGTTTAAACTTTTTTTATTTTTTTTTTTTTTTTTTTTTTTTTGCTCATTCTCTGTCCCTGTATCGCTTGGCACCTTCCGTTTTCCAACATACACAGGTGAAACGATTAACCAGAGAAAAAAAAAACGAGACCAATTTGAAACGCATAATTTATATTGCTAAAATACAAATAAAATAATTATTTTATTATGACCAACGCTGTGTGATTTTCCACCTCGATGTGCTTCAACCAACGAATATTGATGTCATCGCATAATTCACCACAACACCAAATACAGTTCAAATGAACATGCAACAGCGTTGAATTTCAATTCTAGAGAAAAGAAAGCTACAATAACAACAACAACAACAACAAATCACTGCAACGACCATCAAAAGCGGTGAAATGAAATGCTTTCTGCGTGGTTTGGCCCTGTCATGAGCTGCTACGTATGCGTTCATTCACACAAATCCGAAAAAAAAAACAGAAAAAAAAAATTGAACAGAAACAAAAACAAAAACAACAATTTTGCAGCCTGTATGGGAGCGACAACAACACTTTTGCTATGAGATAATTTATAATATATAAATGCGAATATTCATAAATAAAATCGAATAAAATACCGTTTCACGTTTATGAAAATTAATTTTGGTTCCGGCAATAAATTTTCATTGAATACGATATCGTGATCTGGCATGTATTACAGTTTACATGTTTGACCGTATGCATCAGCAACAATAGCTATAGCAACAGCAATTACATAACTATCCATCTAGATTTCGATGCATAT
The DNA here is from genome assembly GCA_029041755.1 of Resseliella maxima. Taxonomy (NCBI): domain Eukaryota; kingdom Metazoa; phylum Arthropoda; class Insecta; order Diptera; family Cecidomyiidae; genus Resseliella; species Resseliella maxima. The sequence continues at coordinate 437,592 of JAQOWM010000541.1, read as the reverse complement.
TCTGTTTACAATTGCCATGTAATCATTTTACCTGAATCTACGTTTTGAGTCATTTCATTTGCCCTCATATTTATATATTCATATTTCTTTTAACGGCGGCTATTTAGGATTCTCTCTCCCCCTCTCCCTCCCTCTCTCTCTCTCTCCCTCCCTCTCCCTCTCTCTCTCTCCCTCCCTCTCCCTCTCTCTCTCTCCCTCCCTCTCTCTCTCTTCTGTTTATGAAAAAAAATCGTATTTTATTTTAGTAAATTTACCAAATTCGTACCGATTGAATTGACATTTTTAGCGTTTCGTTTGCGTGTATCGTATGATTCGATGTTGCATTGTCGTTCAAAGTGTTGTTATCCACTTTAACTTCGTCATTTTTTGACAATTTCGCTTTTAATGGGATTTCTTCCTCGTTTCTTTTGTCCGTCGTTTATTTTTTTTTTATTTTTTTTTTTTCGTTCGAAATTGACGCCGAGTTGCTCTACGATTCGAATTTGGTTAATCCATTTTTGAGAGGCAATGTCATGGGAATTCAACATTTCGTTACAGCAATGGTGTACAAGCCAAGCTTTTGCTTGAATTTTTCAACGATGAACGATGAAAAACACATTGAATTGGACAACTAAACGACCGAAAGAACGATAAAAATTGAGAGAATGAGAGAACACGCGCGAATGGAATGAGAATCGGGAAAACGAAAGTGCAAAAAATACGGATTAATGGAGAATGGTGAAGAGGCAAAAGAGAGACAAAGAAAGAGAGAGCGAGAGAAAAAAAAAAGAGTCTAGAGGAAAGAAACTGTCAATTGTATCTCGTTCATATTGTGTGCGTATCTCTCAATTGAAACGCGACGAAAAGCTCTAATTGATTTATTGCAAATTCGTTTGCAGTTTGCCCGAAGAAAACTCTGATGGAAACAAATCGCATTTAACGAACGAATCTGGTAAATCAAAAGTGATAAAAAAGCATCCGTTCGCCATGCCAAAATACACATGCACAGGGTGTAGACTTTTCAGATGATGTTCACTTCCTGTTTCGATTTCATCGTAGTTTTCATAGTACATTTGGTGGATTTGAAGTTAGTTTTCTTCTTTTTATGTACTGATGTGGTGTTGGTAATTCAGATACTTTGTTGCTTACATCACACGAGCTTCAAGCTGTCTCCTTCTACTTTGGGTTCTGACGCCGCTTGTTTTTTTTTTTTTTTTTTTTTTTTTTGTCTTTCGATTCTGTTTCGGTTGCTGTTGCCGCTTGTGCTGTAAAGTGTTATAACCGAAGGGTGTGTATGAGATACAATATATATATTTTTTTTCGTTGCCATTTTTCGAACGCAGTTTGTAACAATACCAATGAAAAGAAGGGTTATGTTGCCGTTAGTTTGTGTAGATGTGTGCATTGTTTTAGACAACGGAACCCGACTACAAATTCGTAAAGAAAAACCATTTACATGTCATTCCATCATTTGTTGTTTTGTATGTTGCTTAAATCGAAACTTTTGATAGAATAAAAGCGGAAGTCACACCGAAATTCTATTAGTATGGCAAATGTGAAAAGAATGACGCTGTTTGTGTTGCTCAACGACAGCAGCAATGTGCCAGCATTACAAAGGATACAAAAAAAAAAAAAATCTTTCTTCGTTGTTGTTGTTGTTGTTGTTGCTGTTTTCATCTCTTATTCTTCTTTTTTTCATTAATGTGAGATTGTTACGGCCATATATCTCTTTCGTAACATTCATTCCATCGGTTGGTCGGTCGGTTGACTGGCGAATGCTGCACACAATGCATTGTATAACTGAGGGGTTTTCTCATCAACCACTTTTTCTTTCTTTCACTTCTTCTTTCTTTCTTTCTTTCTCTCTCTCTCTCTCTCTCTTTCTTTCTTTCTCTCTCTCTCCTCCTCTCTCTCTTTCTTTCTCTCTCTTTCTCTTTCTTTCTCTCTCTCTCTCTCTCTCTCTCTCTCTCTGTCTTTTTCTCTATCTCTCTCACTCTATTCGTAGTCTCCTTTTTTCGTTGATTTCGTTCGGTTGTGGCACACAATCTCATTCTCTCGCACGAATTCCGGAGATACAATTATTACGATACAAACGCCAACACTCCAAGGAGCTAGAAATGTCCGTGCACTATGATATGCCATGAGTTCGGCGATAGTCGTTGTATTAGATATGTTTTTCGATTGTGATGATAAAAATACATAGCACATATTATTGGCAACTGAGTATTTTATATGAAAACTTTTTTTTCCTTTTCCTCCTCTTTCTCTTTCTCTTTATCTTTTTCTCTCTTTCTCTCTCTCTCTCTCTTTTTTTGCCGCTGTCTTTGTTTATTCGAACCATCTCGATTGAATGCGCACATATACATAATATCAGCAAAACATGGACTGACATTGTAATATATACGGCTAAAGTATAAAATAAAAACCAAAAATAAAATATAAATACATATAAAGAAGGGAAAAAGCATGAAAAAAAAAGAGAAGAACAACAGCGAAACAAAATAACAAAAAAAAAACCGCCGAAGTGAAAAATAAATTGATTTTGGTGGCAAAATTGTTTCAGCGATATGAAAGAAGGCGCATCTGCACACGGATATTGAGGGTGAAAAAGAAGAAGAAAAAATATTTATTTTTTTTTTTTTTTTTTTTTTTTTGTCTGACGAAGAAGAAAGAGTACATAAGTGTCGAATCAAAAAGGGCGAACATGATTTTTTGGAGTTATTGAATAGAAGAAAATGTCGAATCCACACAGCTTTGGTTTGAAGTTTGAAGTTCAAAGTCTGAGATCAAATGATTATGATTATCTGCCGGTATCAGATTTTGTATTCAAGTTTGGGTTAGCTTTTGGAAAGCAAATTTTACCTCACGAAACGAAATATACGAAAAGTGCCGTGGAAACATAGAATTGAGGAGCATGTTCACTCGCTGCTATCAACGGTTTCCTGTGTTTTTGTGTTGGTGTGTGCGTGTTTCTGTTTCATTTTCATTCTACATCTCTATCTGTTTTCTTTGTTCAAGCGAAAGGATTCGTTTACATTTTCCGCTTTAAATTGGAACGTACAGTACACACTTTATTTTTTATTTTTTTTTTTTTTTTTTTTGCGTTGTTGTTGTTGATGTTTTTGCTTTGCTTGCACTCAAACACCGATTGTCAACGGCTTACTGACGGTAAGCAATAAGAAAATAATTGTGGGTTTAATATTTGCCTGTGAGAGAACGCCTAATCGCCAATTTGAATAACGAATAGTCTCTTTCATATGTGATACACAGAAGTACCCATTAGATCAAAGTAATTCGTGCGAGTAATTCAAAAATAAAAAATACGTATCATGTGCCAAGTTCTTCAATAAATTGTTTTACCCTTCTTATTCTTCTTCTTCATCTTCTTCTTCTTCTACTTCTTCCGATTGTTGGTCCAGTTGCTTTTGCACTTATTCTTTTACTTTACGTTTGCTCTCGATGTGGATGTTGTTTTATTTTTATCTTCCTTTTGCTTTATTTTCTATTTTCGTTTTTCTTGATTTTGCGTGCACGGGCAACTTTTTGAACAATAATTTCTTTTTCTCTTTCTTTGGGGGTTTTTTTTTCCTTTTTGCAAAAGCTGAATGTTACGAACAGAGATTTTGCAGCGTTGCTCATCGTTGCCACTTCATGCACTCAAATTTGGTGCGAAGTGAAAAAGAAATCTACATGATTTCCTCCATTTCGATATTCGAGATATTCACTTCGTATATTTGAGTGTGGAAGTATGAATATATATGTGTGTGTGAATGTTTTGCTTCTTTTTTCAATGTGCTTGCACAGATCACGCGCTCACAAAGAGCCATTGTTCAAACGTCTCTGTCGCGTTCCCTTTCTTCAACTCAGCAGTTTTTTCTCTTTTTTTTCCTCTTCATCTTGTTGTGCTTTCGTTCTGCTTGTTCTGTTCACCACATTGTCTCTCTGTCACTTGCCGAGGCTCGATTGTTCAAATAATACGTGCCAGAGTGTGTGTAAATTACGATGTCATATTGGTGTTTCAGGGATAGTGTTAACGATGTAAATTTTTATTCAGAGGTAACGTTTGCTCAATCTTTATATATATATATATATATATATTTATATATATATATGCAGACCATTGACGCAAATGTTCCGGTGGTGCGCGTCCTTTGTGCGGGACGTGTAAATCTGTCTTTATCTTAAACTGAGTGTAAAAATGAAATGATTCGAATAGAATATAATGATTCGATTTCAGCTGCGCTCTTTTTTTTCTTCTATGTTTTTTTTTTTTTTTTTTTTTTTTTTTTTTGGCTGATTTTCCAGCACGCTTTTTTACGAGCTGGAATTGAAAAAGGTCATGTTTTTATAAAAACTTGAACGACACATTTATTTTTTGAACCTTTACTTTACTTGATTCAACTCTTCTTCATGCTTTTGCCGCTATCCACAACAAAAACACATTTTTTGCCATTTGCGATTCGATCCGATCCTATCCGATCGATTCGGTTATCTTCTTTTTGTACTTTGATTTTTTTTTTTACGTCTTGCTCTTCTTCTTCTTCTTCTTTTCGTTTTCTCTGTATTGAATTCCAACTAACGGAAAATGCATGAAAAAAAAAAACGACAAAAACCACTGGCTGAATAGCAAAATATAAAGGAGTGGAACTTAGAGTGAAACTCTATCAAATTACATTTCACATAAAGTGAAGAATCCATTTAAAACTGACATTCATAAATAAAGAAATTATGGGTCGAAGTATATACATTACCTGACATTTTATTGAATGGACAAAATGGAAAATTACATTAACAAAACAGGAAATGACGGATATATGAAGCATCATCACAACAGCTATTAAAATTATTCAAGGTGCCGATGTAATTAAATCACTTTTTAATATAAAGGTACATTAGAAAGTGAACAAACAATTTTATACTCTTTTTAAAATGGAAGAAATTCATTCAATTTAACTCCCACTCATTCTCATTCTCAATCTCTCTCTCTCTCTCTCTCTCTCTCTCTCTCTCTCTCTCTCCACCTTTTCTTTTCTTCCATTTAACTGTTACTTTCAATGAATGTAATTTGTCTCATTTTACCATGTTCATCGTTGATTTGATAACTGTTTGTCAGTTTGTCAGTTTGTCAGTTTAGTGGCATAAAATCAATAGCAGCAATGTTGTTTGTATCGTGAGATGAATAGAAATGATTTTAATTTAGTTTGAATTGCATGCAGACGCATTTGAGTATCATAAATTACATCTATATGCGACAGCCATGTCAAAGGCAGCATTTTTTTTTTTTTTTTTTTTTCTTCTCTTTTCTCTATTCTTTTTCTCATATTGTAAACATATAGACACATTTATATGTTTGTAATATGTTTATGCATATCGCTAAGGGGAGCAAATCATGGTGCGCAATTTAGTATATTTTATGAGACCAACACTTCAACTGGATCACCAAAAATTCAATTTGCACCATTTTTCAAATATCCCAGTGCATGTATTTATTTTAATTATCGCATGGATACACAAGAGAAGGAAAGTAATCTGTCAACAATATTACGACCATCAAAACTGGCAAAACAGCCAACAAACAAAAATGATATGAGACCATCCCTCCTCCTTCCACGAAAAAAAAAAAAAAAAATGAAGGGAAAACATAGAGATGTTGTCAGTTGAAAAATTTACTTTATTCAGCAACAGCAGTGCGGCGAATGTATCAACAGCAAAAATCAGAAGCTAAAGCATCTGTAGTAGCGATTATAATATACTGACGCAACGGTGTTGCCGGTTGAAAAAGGCTCATTTGTGACCAAAACACCAAAATGAGTACGGAGCAATGGAGAGAACAGCAAAGCGCACTTCGCAGCATGCCTATATCTAGGTATGGTTTATGTGATAAAAAGTGAAAAGTAAATTGACAAAAATTACCTTCAACTCAAGCCAGATTAATGCACTGTCTCCCAATGGGGCGAATCGCAAATATGATGAACCATTGAACAGCGGTACCTGCAAACGAACCAACGAACAAATGGTTAGAATACGAAATTTGATATTTGGTAATATTTTATGTATGTGAAGATGATGACTGATGACTGATGACATTCACATTCGGGATACTGCTGTGCTTTGCAATGCTATAGATATATAATGTTCAATTGTATTATGCTATATATGTTATACTATATGCTATTAAGCTCTAGCTAACAAACTAACATTGCTGACGAAATGTCTGCACAGGCATAATTTGAACGAATAGTGGACAGAATGAATAGATAGATAGAACGCAATGGCAAACGTGAAACATGTTTACTATCACTAATCGCAGTTTCGATAGTCGTCTATACACACAAAATAATAGTTTGCTAAAGCGGAGAATTTGGTTTGCTTGGTATTTGGTTGATACATTTGGCTAACAGCATCTAGTCAGCCAACAAGAGAGTAAGAGTGAGAGTAAGAGTGAGAGTGAGAGTGAGAGGCGATGAATATGAGTTTTGAGGCGGATATTGGATGGGTAGCAGTAAATTGATGTAAATATGTACATTTTGCACGAGCCTGTGTACGCTTATTGACGATGAATACTCCAAATGCCACTGAAGCCATATTATGAATATTGTATGAATAACCAAAGTGATAGAAATATATGTGTGCGAGCAACGCAAATGCAAAGTCACCTGGGCCAATTATCATGTATGGAAGGATACATGTTACACTTAACGCATTCATAAAACCGTCTCTTTTCAATATTTGACGAGATCTCAAGCTTAAACTGTCTACTCGGCTCAAACGCATTTCATTTTCTCCTCTTTTTCTACCGCCCATGTACCTTTCCTCCCCCGTCTCTATCTCTCTCTCTCTCTCTCTCTCTCTCTCTCTCTCTCTCTCTCTCTCTCTCTCTCTCTCTCTCTTCTCTCTATCTCTCAATCTCTCTTTTACACTCTGGCAGTCATTATTTGTTTCCCACTGCAACTAGCGCTCTATTCTATCTATCTCATTTAAACTTCGGATGTAATAAAATGAAAATTGTTTCTAATCGTCGAATAACGATGACGAACATTTTTGATGTTTGAAGATTTCAAATTATAAACGAGACAGTTTAATAGTTTTACTTAGTTGAAAATTAATAGGACTTCCGTGAATCGTTAAGAGCAGTAAATGTTTTTGCTGAAAATTCAATTTAAATTTGTGTTTAAATGTCATCAATTGGTTTTGTTATTGTTGCTGTTGCTGTTGCTTTTGCTGTTGCTGTGTGTGTGTGTGTGTGTGTGTGTGTGTGGTATTTAGCAATTCCATACAAATTTGTATGGTTTATGTGAATTTGTTAAGCCCTCTTATTGGAAAGCTAAGCATATTATCATTTAGTTGAAGGTTGAGATTAAGATTAATTTGAAAAATTACCTGCAAGTCGAGTCGCATTTCGCACAGATCACCACCAAATCCAAGCGGGCATAAACAAATTGCACCCTGGTCGGATGGCAAGCATTTGCCACCATGTCTGCACGGAAATTGGCCACATCGATCAATCACACATTCCTCTGCAATGACAAAAAAGAAATTTACACATTTAATTCAATTCAAATTGAGCTTAATCTTTCAAACTTTTTTTCTCATTTTTTTTTTTTTTTTTTTTTTTTTTTTGCAATTCGGGTCGATGCTTGTATAATTTTGTGTGAGCGTTTGGTATGTTTGTTCCTTTTTCCATCATTTTTCCTTGTTCGTCACTCATCTCTTCTTCGTGTAAATATAAAATGTGGTAAAAGTTTCCAGACACCCGAAGCACAAGCGCACGCTCAAACACAAGCACCAAAGCCAAAAGGAGTTTCGATTGCACATTATTTTGTTCCGAATGCAACTAATGCATTCAACACACCAAAAAAATGAAAAATCAGATAGCAATTTTCTGAGTTCAGCAACTCAGCGAAAATGTGCAATACGAGTCCTTCAAGAAAAGTCGCTTGTGTCACAATGAAAGCTATAAAAATGCATCATTTATTTGATTGGAAATTAATGTTATAGAACTCGTTCATGTCACAAATCATAAATTTTATTCCAGTTATAAGTTTTTTGGTTGGTCAATTTTCTATTCTGATTTTCTACTTTATTTTTCTTTCAATCATTTTCTTTCCAATTCGTTCGACTTTATTTTTTTTTTTTTTTTTTTTTTCTTTTTCTTTCTTTTTTTTTCATATTTTTCTTCTTCTCGTCTGTATCACTTTTTGCAACAGAAGAACTTATATCAACCATTAAATTGCACTTGCATTTTTCGAATCAACTTTTCAACCTTTCTGTTTGCTTGCGTTGTCTGATTTTTGTCATAAATTATTATCATTTCATTGTGTAAATGGCAGTTTTGAGAGTGTCATTCAGTATAGTTTGAACCGCAAATATGTAATGCATTCTCATTTCAATTTTCATTGAAAGTTTTCTTTTCGACATTCTTCCGGATGTTTAAGGAAATACGGAATACAGTAAAAATTCAAAGACAGCAAATGAAAACAAAAAAGAACAAAAATTGCAAAGAAGAATGAAATCTGTACTTGCACCAAAAACCAAGTTGCATACTCGTAATTCATCCACAAGCTTTTAAAATTGCGAAGAGCGCGGCAAGTGTATAGAGGATGAATAGCAGCAATAGTAAAGTGACGCCATCGAAACTCGTTTTCCAGATGACAAAAGAACATTTATTGCATTTTGCATTGCAGCGTGTTTGTCTAAATGCGTGTAAATGATACACCACTTCTGGCACAGAGTATAGAATTGCTGGTGCAAATGCTCTATATGGCACAATTTCACATGCATACACGTTAAATGCCTGTTTGCTTAGTGGATTTCCTTAGATGATTATTGGGGTAATAAAAAACGATGTTGTTAAGTCGAAAAGGCTCGATCTGATCTCTGATTCATTTTTTTTTTTTCCTTTTGTTTCACCTTTTTTTTTTTCTTCATCTTACCTCTGTGTAATATATGTACAATAGAGAATATGAACGTGAAGTGTAGAATATTACATCATCGCATTCAAAGAAATGGAACGATGGCAGTCCCTAGGAATATTTACAAAAAGAATGAAGAAAAAAACCAAGAGGTCGACAGCACAAAAAAAAAAAAAAAAAAAAAGAAAAAAATGGCAGAGAAACTAAATTATAGACAAACTTTTTCATTAGCATATGAAAGTGTTTTAAGTTACCCCAACAATCTTGAGCGTAAAAGTTGAGAAATTGCATACCATGCATGTTATATGGGGCTTTTGTTACGGCTACGATGAATGTTATTGCTGCACTTCAGTGCTATGAAAGAACGACGCTCGAACGGATGTATATATCATGGGGATGGATCAGAAACGGGAGGGATGAAAAAAAAAAAAAAAAAAAAAACACGCGATAGCAAAAATGCATACACAACCAAAAACCAAGGAACAACCAACAATACCGCATAGTCACACCTTGAAACCAATTTATGTGTTTCATACAAATACCCGTACACATATTTGCATATGACACTTACAATTGGTTGCTCAATTTTACCCACATTTTCAAACTCTTTGTTTTCAAATGCTCTTCTTATTCACATTTTATATTTCTTTCTTTCTTTCTCTCTCTTCTCTCTCTTTCTCTCTCTTTCTCTCTCTCTCTCTCTCTCTCTTTCTCTCTCTCTCTCTCTCTCTCTCTCTGTCTCTATATTTTCTCTCCTTATATCTCTCATAATTCTTGTGAATCATATTCCGCGCTTCGATGACGCGATCCTGAAAAATGCATAGTGAATATATAAACTTGGCGTTCGAATATCGCGAAGTTTCTTTTTCTCTTTTATTCGAGTGAAAAGTAAAATTGAAGATAATATAAACATGATATATGTCTGTATTTTATCGTTGAACAAGTAAAATCATACAATTTTTCTCTCTTCATCACCTCATTTTTGACACAGTTTTCAGCCCATAGTTTGGTTTATAGATGGAAATTCATTTACGATAGAATGACATGCATTCAATATCGTTGCCATATAGTGTGTGTATATGTGTGTGTGTGTGTGTGTACGTGTTTTTGTTGTTGCATTGAATTCATAAACTATATTTTGTCAGCTGGTTTGATTCAGGTGTTGAAGCAAAATTCAAAAGAGATTTAGATCTATTGAATAGATCAATTTTTATTCGGCCTTGTATTTGAATTGGTATTCCCATGTTGAATTGACACGCAATATAATCCATTTGTAATTTTAGCAGCTCTCAAAATGGGACTGTGTTGATTTATGGTCTTTGCGGCAATGGATTTTCCTTTTAACATCATAAATTATGTGACCATATTCGATGTTCACCATTGAATTCAACTTAATTGATACATTTTATTCATGAATCTCAATGTTCACAGTATTATCAGGTAATTGATTGCACTCTATTTCAATTAATATTTCAGGCATCTGATGACGTCATAACGATTATAATTATAATGATAATAATATGTTCAGTGCATAAAACTGGCCGAAATATTTAGATTTCGAATTTTCATTTTATAGCTAAAAATCATTTCGAATGCAATTTATTTCATTCAAACCAAAATTATTTTTTTAGCTATCAGATCAGATTCAGGGAATTCAATAACTATGTGCTAATCAGAGAATTTTATTGGTATTTGTAACCAATATTCTAAATATTGTTTCGAATTTGCACATAATGAAATATTTGCAAGGGTGAATGGATGTAGGAACACTTTAAAAGCAGCTGGTTCAAATACACAAGCTTAATAAAGAATTTACATAGAAAATCACATAGGGAATTTGTATCGTTTACTACTCTTACGTTCACACTAGTGTTTTTTTTTATTTTTTTTTTTTTTTTTTTGTTTTCTTTTTATTTCGGTCGAAAGTTTACTTAGCTTAAGTGAACAATTTTTTTATTCTCTCTGCTCCGTACAATTTCCTTTTTCAGCATACTGTGTGGACATGAATGAAAGGTTGATTGAGTGTGCGTCTGTCCTCTATCTCTCGCTCTCTCTCTTTCTCTCTCGCTCTCTCTCTCTCTCTCTCTCGCTCTCTCTCTCTCTCTCTCTCTCTCTCTTTTGAGTAAAAATATGTTGAAACCTTGGTCCAAACACTGATCTCAGTCAGACACTTACATAGACAAGCCCAATGTGGTCATAAAAAGCATCATATAAAATTGATAGTTTATTGCATTTGCTACAAAATCGAAATGTATATCGTACGCCTTTTGTCCTTGGATGGGATTTAACCTTATATTGAATTTACATTTGCTGCAGTATTTGTGCTACTGTTGCTGCTGCCAATGCTGACAGTTTTTTTTTTTTCTTTTTGCTTTTTTTCATTCATCTATTACATTGCCGATATTATGGTTGTGCTATCTGTTTCCCATTGGGTATAAAGTCGTATTGAATGTCACAAAACCAAAGAATAGAGTGCACGAGATAAATAAAAAGAAATAAAGAAAGAATGAATGAATGAATGAATGAATGGAAGAAAAAAACGAAACACATAGCCCGTATTTGGGAATAGAAATGGCAAGTGAACGCCAAAGGCCGGTGAAATGGCCATTTCCCGCATAAGTGTTGTGCAGAATCATTTATGACTGTTGGCGGTGTGATTTCAACAGCACTTTCATCATCGTCATCATCATCATCATCATTGTATCATCATCATGGTTTCAATGTGTTGGCCTGTTTCGATGCGAACAAATCGTTTGCTATCATCCATTTCATTGCTTATATGAACATTAATGGCATGTAACATCCCAGGCTCAAACATCTATACAGTTATACACCACCAACGAAAACTATCTGAGTGTTGAGTAAATATGAAGACATGACGATGCAATGTAAATATGAAAACAGTCGTCACTTTAATAGATCAATACACTTATCCCGGTTTCTTGAAGCTTCTGTATGGTCACAAATGGAGTGGTAATATTTATTTTTCGTTGTGCAATGTATATTTAGTGATAGATTTACCACCAAAAACGCATGTTTAGCGATAAAGCAACAGCAAATATCGTTTGCACATCATGTTTAGGTATTGCTATAGATGATACATGTTCTTATACTGCATTTTTGTTTAAATCGAAAAATCGCAATGAATTATATTTGAGATGCCACGTTAATATAGCGAAATGAATCATAGCAACATTGTCGTTGTCGTTGTCGCTAAAGACATAATAGTTGGGGCTACCACGCGCGGTCTTTCTCTCCCTCATTCTATTGCCTGCAATGACAAAAGCGAGCACGTTTCCATCGAAGAACATCAACATAGAACAGGTAGAAAGATGGAATAATATAGAAAATGGAATAAAGAGTAAACTCAGTAAACCAAGATTGTAAAGCGAATAGCACCACTTTTCGCATGAATTTTTTCTTACAGCTATTTTTTTCACTGTCCCCTTTCCCATTTGCACAGCTGGTGAAATGTATCTTGCTGCAATTTATATCATCTCATTGTAAGCATACAACTTCATGGATAAAATGGGAAACAAGCTAAAGTTATCATATTTACAGCTTCTAGTCTTACAATCATATTCATATTCATATTATGTGAGGAAAAAAAATTGAAAGAAAAAACTGAGAAACAAACATACGCGCCACCATGCAATGACTCTGTTAACAGCGCATATACATGACTTAACGCATCCGCACAAGGAGTGACGAGTGAAAGAAAAAGTGGGAGAAAGAGAGAGAGAGGGAGGGAGGGAGAGAGTGAGTGAGAGAGAGAGAGAGAGATAGAGAGAGAGAGAGAGAGAGAAAGAAAGAAAGAAAAGTCTCCCCAAACGCATATCACTTGCTAAATGAGTGCGTGTGTGTGTTTGTACGTGTATACTGTACACATTCATGAATTATGAATGTGAAAAAGGGAAAAAGAAAAATCTACTGAAAATTATCTATGGCAATTCTTTTCCATTTATTTGGCTCCGGCAATTTTTCTCCATTTAGTAATTTTAAATTTTTGTGCCAAAATGAAAAGAAGTGAGTGACGGCATACCACGTATTTCTCACTCATCCACCTCACTCAATATTGTTCTTTTGCAGCTCTTTCTCGTTCCCACTTTCTCTTCTCAATCTCATCTTTGTTTCTCAAATACATCATAAAGGCACCCTCACAATTGAGCATTCAATGTTATTAAGACCTTGATTATGTTAATAAATCAAAATGGCATATTATACTTCATATTTCGTAGCAAATTTGATATTATTCGCGTTGTACACAACGTTCGTACGTTGGATGGGCAATATTCAATATAAACTCAAAGAAAAAAAAAAACCATTGTATTGTTAACATTTATATATTGTCCAGTCGAAAACCATTAAGACTCTCACGGAGTTTCTTAAATACACAAACACGCGCCTATTACGGGCAAAATGAAATGAATCGAAAAATTAAAAAAATGGTCATTTTGATTCACGTATACTGTGTAATATTACAAGCACAATTTCGTATTCAGCAGATGAAAAAATTAAAAGGACAAAAGAGGAAAAGGGAACAGAGTGAAAGAGAGAGAGAGAAAGAGAGAAAGGGGGAGAGAGAAAAAATAAGAGGCAATCAATGCGCTCCTGATGAAAGGGCCAAAGAAAAAATATTGTTGTTGAGTTCTAGTATTATTTCCCTTTATAAATAATATTTGAGACCGAAAATTACTCAACATCTATGGAGCAAGTGGTGTATTTCCCTATTGTATAAGCAAAAGTGCCGACCAAGCAAAAACAAAGAACAATACAAAACAGAGTACGAGGATACATTTTGAGTAATTATTATTTATTTTATGAGCTTATTAAAACAGTGAAACAAAAAATAGTATGAATCGGAATGAGGACTAAACACTCGATAAATTATTATTATTATTTTTTTTTTCCTTTGGCTTTATGATTTTAATTGATTGTCACGTGTATCCGAATAGAAAAATTTCCTCAACCCGAAACAAAACCGTAAATTCCGAATTGACGACGTCAACAAAAAAGCGATAAATGGATAATAAAATCGAACAATTGAAAAGTAAAGCAATTTTAGTTCATAGTCACATGCTGCCGATCATAACATTTGTGTTTGTGTGTGTGTGTTCTTTTTTTTATGTTTTGGCTTTTTCTTGCACTACCGCTATTCCATTACACGAGGTTTATATTTGAATTGGTTTTAATAACGAGCGTTATCAGCAGAGTAAAAAATGGATTTACCATTGACGTCTTGCACTTCAATTTTAATTTTTTCCACTTGCGTTTGCATCTCCGATGCCGACATTTTCTGTTCTCATACTCCTGCTCAATATCATTTCATCTTTCTTTTTAGTTTATTTCTTTTTTCCTCTCTTTCACTCATTTTTTCTATGAATGTCGTTTTCTTGGTTTTGCACTTAATCGAGAATGTCTGAATACATGCGTTGCATTTTTCCCAATATTACCGTTATTCCAAGATGTAATCGTCTTGTTTTTCTTTTTTCTTTCAATTTTTTGTTCGATTTTCCGCTATTCATCTGGATGGCTGGTTGGCATTTTAAGACGAGCACATTGCACGAGTTATAACATTAAAGTACTAACTAATATGCCATTGATGTGAACTATTTGGAATGTGAATATACGAATATAAATGGTGAAGGACGGAGAGAGATAGATATATAGATATAGAGAGAGAGAGAGAGAGAGAGTTTGTATGTATGTGTGCGCTAACAAAATAGAAAATGAATGCGAGAAATGTTTGGATATTTTTTATTCATTCATTCATTCATTGTTCGTTTTCTCTTAGTTTTCTTTATTGCTTTTGGATTAGTTGCCTTGAATGTTATTGCAGTCGATTCAATCGCTCTATCATTATTATAATTTTGAGTGACAAAAAACCAAGACAACAGAATAAGTGCGCGCTCTTGACAATGAGCCACGAAGGAAAAAATCGAGATTCAACGGGATAGAGAGAGAGAGAGAGAGAGAAGAAAGAAAGAATAAGAAAATAAAAGAATGAAGCGAATAATGATAGAAAACAAGTGAAAGAAAATAAGAGAGAAGGAACGATAGACAGAAGGGAAGAAATAAAACAAAAAGAAAATATGAAGCGAGCAGCTTTGCTTTAAAGTACTTTGGCATTTTCTTGTAGCTATTAATGTGTTTCATTTAATAGCTGGATGCATGAGAATAAGCATAAGCATCGAGCAGTGGCACGGAATGGAAACGAAACAAAAACCGTCGACGGCAAAATACGACATGAACAAGACTTGAGGGATATTGAACATGAAAGCTCTCGTCGTAACATTTATTTCAAATTAATAATGGAAAATGATGGGAATGATGGAGTGAGGGGGGGAGGAGGGGAGTGTTTTGGGTTAGAAGTGTGCAGCAATATAAGCGGAATGCACGTAATCGCTGTTGTTTTCGTTGTTTTCACATTCAATCGCAAAGTGTAATTCAATTTAGCAGCAAAAATTTATGTTGGTTTGCGTATTGAAAATGCCATTTTCAGGCTGTCAAATAGGAAGGCAAGCAGGCAGACAAGCAAGACAAGTGTGTATGGTTTGTTCGGTCGCTGAATGGTTCACGCATTATTCTCCATATTCGTTTCAGCAATGACACTAAATATTCGGCAAACTGTTTGGCATTTATCGTGATGCTCATATTCGTCCAAAATGACTGAGCTAACGAGCAATGGCAGCACGGTGATATGTTGCTTTTGATAGATGCAAACGTTTACCAGCTTCACACAAACACACACACACGAATGCAGACAAATACATGCACGCACGCACGCACACACGGCAGCATATACATTATAAATACAATCGAAGCGACAAAACCATAAACAAAACTAATGGAATTGAAACAACATTTAAATTGCTATAAACCATTTTCGCCATTGAACCATATTGTACGCAGAAGGCGTGCAGACAAGGGATCGCCATCAAATCGCTCGGTAAATCAAATTCGAAGACTAAACGATTGAAACTCATTCCGCTGTGGATTTGAACGAAGTAAACGGATGGGCATGTGTTCACTTTTGTATGTATGTGTGTGAGAGTGAGTGTGGGTGTGTGTGTGTGTGTGTTTGTGTGTGTTTTTTTTTAAAACTTGGAATTAAGTGCTTGCACTTTTCGATATTGTTATCACATGGCAATACACATATTTACGGCAACCACATCCGATTTACTTGATAACGTTTAAAAAGCTCTCATATTCATAAGCATATGAGCAACACATACATAACATGTGCACTGCACAATGAAAATCCTCTAATCGCATTTAAACGCTTGTATAATTTCATTTTTAATTAAGATGAACGCAATATTCGCACACATTTAACATACTGTTTACTTCATTTATTGTTTTTGTTGTTGTTGTTTTTGTTGTTGTTGTTGTTGTTGTTGAAATGGCTTTTGGTTGTGGTGTTTATGTTCTTACCAATGAATGCAATAAATAAAAATTGAACGTGACGTCATCAAGTAATGCTTGAATTTTGCTAGCATAAGTGTGGGAGCATGAATGTTTGTGTATAAAGATTTAGCAAAGCATCCATGTTTTATCAACATTATCAAGAGCAATAACCCATTGAACAGAATCATTTAATGGAGTCTTCAACTGCAACTTTATGCAAACACAAAAACTTCGAATACTTCAGAAGACATACATGCAACTGATGTTCAGAACAATAAAAGAAAATACGAGAAAGAAAGACAGGGATACACAAAGAGAGAGAGAGAGAGAGAGAGAGAGAGAGAGAGAGAGAAGATATTACAATTTATCAATAAAATATTTACGTATTATAAACTTTATTAGCCAATGTTTGTGTGAGCGATTTTCAGTGTAAATTTACGCTCTAAAGTTTGTGCCATCCAACAAAATGCATCATTAACATGTTGAAATAAAACACACTAAAAACTATACGATTTGAATATTGTGATTGTTAAATAATGTCGCATACACAATAAAATACACACGTTTAAATCGTGAAATTTAAATTGGTCGCGCTTCGATGATCGTTTTTGGTGTAAATACAGTCAAGTGTGTTGGTGTATTTTGTCATTATTCAAAATATTCGTATACTATACTTGTGCATGTTCATACAATGGATTAAATTATCGATTTTGGAAAATGTTCATTTCTTTAGTAAATATCTTATGTCTTTCGCATAAATAATGATGAATACTTACGAATATCAAATCCTTGTGTTATGTCTCCGGATGGTGAAATTCCAAATACATATTCATGTTCATTCGCAACAAATTTCCGAATACATCCTGTCATACCGTCAGAGACAGGAAGACGTTTCGCTAATCCAGTTATATTACCAGTACCGCCAAGAAATACTGGTTCACGGAATGTAATGCGTGAAAAGAGACCCTGCAATGAAATAACAAATGAGAAGAAAAAAAAAAAAACAAATTGTGAGAATTGAGGAAAAGAAAAAAGAAATTTGGTTAATAAGACGACAAAACGAAACACATTTCTTAACAAGACATAAAGAAAGTGACTGAAATTGCATTTGACGAATAAAATCAAATGCAATAATAACAATTAGATAACAATTTTCTGTCTATGGTAAATTGAATAAATTGGCATTGGTGTTGGTGTTGGTATTGGTGTCGGTGGATAGAGGTGGCGATGGTGATGGGAAACTCGCGCGCAATATAATGTAAAGGTTTGGTTGTACTTGCGGAATTTACAATTTGTATGTTGCACAAACACAAATCCAATCAATGACATTAAGTGAATGGAAAAGCTTCCTCAGTAAATGTTTATCGACATTCAGAATCGTTTCGGGATTTTCCACTTTGATTTCGCGCATCATTCCTCGCTCATTTATTTCCATTTTAAATTTAATGTTCAAGCAAACTCCTTAACCCCCACCACCATGAGTGCTAATATTGTTCACTTCTCTTCTCTTCATCTCGTCATTTCTCTTTATTTTTTGCGTTCGATATACGCTTTTTATCGACACTTTCAAAACCACTTTCCGTATAACCATCAAAAGACTGCAATGAAAATTATTATGGGATTTTCGTGTAGGTTTCATTGCACCGTGAAATTTATTTCCAATAAATGTTTACTTTCATTTTTAATAGCATGACGTATCGTCAGGTCATTTCGCATTTTATATGCAATTTGTGTTACTTGAAATTGATGTTTAAACACATTGCACATTTGTTGCGAATCGTTGTATACATCGAATTTATGGCATTTATTTTTGATTTTGTTTTTGTTTTCGTTTTAATTCATTTTTTTTTTTTTTCACTTCGTAATGGAGTTTTTGCTTCAGACAGACAATAACCATATTCCCATTTCAATATGGGGACAAAAATACAGAGGCAATGAATAATTGCCAATGATAATCCGGATGCTACAAGCTAGTTAATCCACTGTTTGCTGACAATATTATGTGCTAGAATCAATTTCGTGTGTGAGAATACTTTTTTTTTTTCTAGTCTCTTTTTCATCTTTTACAGACGAATAGCATTCAATCTCAATATGTTGGAAATGTGTAAAATATGAAAGAAATGAAAGAAATGAAAAGAGAAAAAAGAAAACTTGGCAATAATATGATAGAATGGGCATGATTCATTTTGCTGCAAAAGTTCCTCCATTCAAATACATGACACAGATATTCGTTTTTATTTTTATATTCGTTCATTCAATTTCGAAGAATTTTTCCTTTTCATTTTCCATTTCCTTATCATTTGGTGCCACATATACGAGAGCAATCAATGTGTGCAGTGGGTGGGATTTTTAATGGCGGGAAATCGTATAATAAAGCCCATTAAGAGCATAAGTGTATAAGATTGAATGTTCGTTTTCATTTGTAAGTGTTGTTTTCGGCTCGTTTCGAGACCATTGTCACAAGGCTCACTCTTGAATGTGACGAATGTTGTGTTCGCAAGTTTTGTCATTGTAATGTGCGTATTTTGGTTAATACCACAGATAACCTCATACATTCGCCGAAAAAAGTTCAGCATTCGAAAGAGAGTGGAAGAAAAAAAAAAAAAAAAGAAGAAAACGAGAAATAAAAGACGCACTTTTTAACTTAGTCAACCATTTATGCGGATGAGAGAAGAGCGATGATGAGAATAGAAAAAGAAAAAGAAAAGATCGGAAACATCAACTAGCAATCCGTTTGAAAGCTAAACACAGAGATGACACTGATTTTTCTTTATTTCTTTCATTCATTCATTTTAAATGGGTCATATATTCTTATGATAAAGGTATCGATTAGAATAGCTGATATTTGACGTATCATTTATATCCGTTTCCTTTCAGTATCTTAATGTTGTGTGAAGATATGCTTGTGAAGCGTATGGAAAATCTATCATGTGGAATTTCCTCATCGAATTCAAGTCATTTTTGGAGAATGGAATTCTCTTTAATCCGTCTTTGTGTCTTTCGTTCAGTTTTTTTTTTTTCCATATTTTTCTATCGCTTTTAACTTGCATTCATCTTGCCTGTATGGAATTCATGTAATGCGTTCTCTCGTATATTTTTTTTTTTTCTCTTTCTTCATCTGTACTTTCATTCAATCGTTCTTTTTCTATTCATTTTTCTCTTCTCCTTCATTTTTCGTCTCTGTCATGTTGCTCTATCGCTTTTAATTCAATTTAGCACAATTCAGAAGATTTGCATACATACAGTGAATTCACGCATTCAAAAGCATCGAATCGCAAATGATTTTCTAATGACATTGTAATTAAGCACCGTTGAGTAGTGCCGATTCCATGCATCCATCTATGTTACACAAATGTTCGAAACGGTAATTTAAATGTTTAAGAGAAAATTTAATGCAAACGAAATTAAAAAATCAAGTGAAGCACAAAACTAACGACGAATATATCTATATTATATAAATAGAAGATGTGGAATAACGAAGAGAAAGAGTGCGATAGATGCAGTTGGAAAAGAAATGCGCGAACACAGAAATAGACACAAGTAAATGCAAATATCTGCCATTTTACTTGTGATTAATTTCACATCAAATAATTAAATATTCTCATTATTTTTCTCTTTACAAAAATTTTATTACCGTTTTTGTTTTAATTTGCATTTTATTTTCACATTGCACTAGCAAAGATAGTGAGATTGGCTCGCGAATTTATTGCAATGCAACCGAAATAATTCACCAATTTTATCGTCGCTTTGCTCTTGGCTTGTTGAATATTAAAGTGAATAAAAAAGAAGAAGAAGAAGTGTGTGGTAGGGAGCGGTAAAAAATCGAGTCGACTGATGCAAAGTTGAATTTTAACGTTTTCGTTAAAAATTTTTGTTGTCGTTGCAAACACTCCAAAAAATGATAACAGCGGCACATACACATAAAAAAAGGTAGTTTTTAATTAGTGCATTTCAATAGTTTTACGACGGCAAAAATAAAATAAACGACGATGCAATAAATGGCAGTCAAAAAATACGAAAACAACAAGTATTAAATGAGCACTTGGCTACACACTCTTTTGTAACTGCTAACTCTAACAGATATTTGCACCTTTTGTGTTTGTTTTCGCCCCTTTTTTTTCATCTCGATCTCCATTTCCATCTTTATTTTTTGCTTTGTTTTTTTTTCTCGATGTCGTTATTTCTTTCCAGCATTGTGTGTTGTCCTTTTAAAATTCAATCATTCACAGATCCGTAACAGAACAGTAAAAATCGACGGATACACGCCAGCTGCTATACAAAAGCAATCACTGTTATCAAGTTCAAAACACACACAAACAACTAAAAAAAGAGGACATTTTTTGTTACTCGGATTCGGTGAAAAAGGCAAATGCGTCTTTTAAGCAGTGGGTTTTCTCTTCTCTTCGTTTTTTTTTGTCTTCTTTCGTTTGTTGCTTTTCATCGAGTGGCACCCAGCAAGCGCCAAGCGTCATGCAAAACATGCAAAGAGAGTGGGAGGATGAGAGAGAGGGGGAGAGAGAATGAGAGAGAGAGAGAGAGAGAGAGAGAGAAACAGCTAGAGAGGAGGGGGAGAGAGCGAAGGAGAGAGCGAAAGAGACAGCGAAGGAGAGAGAGAGAGAGCGAGATGGATAGCTAGAGGGAGAGAGAAGGGGAGAGAATGAAAGAGAAGGAGTAAGAGAAAAGTGAGAAAAATTGCCAGGAAACAACAAGGCAAACTGAATATATTTTTCTTCGAAAGTGGTAAGAATTTTTTTTTTAAACGTGTAAATTAGCTCTGTTTTACACCATGGATTTAACAGGTTGAAACCAAAGCCCGCAACGGTAAAACTCGACTGATTTTTACGCTTCCATCAACGAAGTGAATTCGGGCATAATAAAAGCGTATGAGCGGATAGTAATGAGAGAGACCGAGGCAGAGGTACAGAAATACTATAGAACGCGAGAAAGATCGAAAACTGCCCAAGCAAATGAAGAGCGAGAAACAACTCTTAACATCAAGCGCTTGAAATATTCATGCTGATCTTCAAACTGGCAATGTGTCACCACCACTATTCACAACTTCTTTGTATTTTACCATTTTACGATTATCGTCATTCGTCCGTTTCGTGTATGTTAGTTGTGAAATTTCTTCCGGCGTATTGCAAATAAATCGCTGTCTTCATCTTTGCTTCCCAATGCTAAAATCTAAATGTGAATGCTCCAATATTCGGTCGTGCACGTTTGGTTCATGAGTGAGCATAGGAAAAATTGGAGGGAAAAAGCAATGGTTGTAAAATGAAAAACGGAAGAAAAAAAAAAAATATGCAAATGAAGAGGAAAAGTGTATGATTGGAAATTTGCATTTATTTTCAAATGCAGCCTCATAGCCAGAGCACATACATTCACAGGTTAATATGCATGTTCTTCACACAATAAATCATAGTTTGTTTCAAACAAAATCTAAAACAGTTTTTTTTTTTTTTTATTCCAACGTATGCATTCCGTTTTGAGGACGATATGGAAAAAGAGCATACAAATACATTGGCACAATCATACCCACCTGTACACATACAAAATGGTTACGCCTTTGTTCAGATTGAATTGAAAATTGAAACAAGGTTTTTGCTTTTGTTCCCGAAATTGGAGCGATTGTTTTCATTTGTGGTTCGATTGATGATTTTGTATGAAAATTGTTTGAGTTTTCATTTTGAATAGGATACAAGAACAAAAAGGGATACATCAACTATAACAACAATAGCAACAACAATAGAAAAATAGGATGAACAATGCCAACGTTTGTATGTGCATGTGCAAAATTGCATTACGAATTTTCAACATTTTCATGTTTTAAAGCGTAGAAAACATTTGCGCGTCACCTTTTTGTATCACATTCAATTCAATATGGCAATAAATACCACAAAGTGAACTTCTTTGTTTTCCACAGCACATTAAATATTGCATTGAATTTTTGGTATTTCGAATCGTGATGCCCACTTGATTATATTCTCGTAACTACTGATTATCTTCAAGTTTTTGTACTTGTTTTATAAAACATGTTACATCGTTGTTAAAACGTAAATAAAATGGAAAAGCGTTTAACTAAAGATAACACACCATTATTATTGAATCAAGGTTTAAGAAATGGAATAAATTTTTTGGTTGCTGCATGTGAAACAAGAGAAATTAGCGCTTTGCTTCTAAACGTAATGGATTTTTAATTAAAACCGAAACCTGTAAACCAATCGAAATCGTTCAACTAAATCGACGAGAGCGTGCAATAGATGGAACAAGAGAGGGAAAGAGATGAGTCAAGAAAGAAAGACGATTAAAAGACGAACAAAATGGATTTGGATAGCAAAAGAACAGCACAAATTGTTTCCATGTATCAGAATTTCGTTTGCATTCATTACATTTTAATGTTACTCTATTCCTTCTCATAAATACAGGTTCATTTTCCCCCTTTTCGTTCGTTTGCTTACACTTTAGATTTTGAACTATTCTTCTTGTGCTCTTACTCGATTTCAATGAATTTTATGTGTCAGTTATTCGCATTGAACCCAGACACACACACACACACACACACACACACACACACCTGGGTTATAACGAATCGCTAGCAAATGGAGACCTCTGTTCGGTGCATTCAGTGTGCAATGTAATATATATATTCGTATAAAGTGTAGAAACAGAGATGCTGATGGGAATAATAATGATAGTAATGTAGCGCAAGCACAGAATAAAGTCCGCGTTTAATTTTGGATAGATTTTACGGAGTGAAGATGAAATGCAACGCATATTTTAGCACTATAAAAGCAAACGTTTCAGCCATTGCAACCATAACAACATCGACAAATATTTACTGCTTTCTAATTTTGAACGTGATGGTTGAGTTTTCCCACCAAAATTGCCACAAATCCTATGAAAACATTCGGATCTCTGTCTATCTATTTCATTTTGTTCTTTTCTATTTTCTGTCGTTTCGTTTTCATTTTCGTCTTCGGTAGTTGTATTCGTGTGCATTTCTTACATTTGTTATATTTGCATTTCTTAATGCTTGTACATTCATATTCAATGCTAAGCGCATAATTCACCTATAGCGTAACTCATGTTCGCTGCACAGTGCAGAGTTTATTTATTTTCATTCTTTTTCGCTCCATTTTTCTTTAACCTTTTTTTCATTTTGCTTTATGCAAGCAAGATCAACTTGTGGTGGAAATGAATGATGCTATGCATTTAGGTGTTGTTGTTATTGCTCTCCTTTTTTGCTATCTTAAATGTGCTGAGTATAAAATGTATGCAACGTTACGGAAGTGCCACAATTCTTGCATTTAGGCCATTCGACATTGTATAAATAATTTCATTTTTTCCTCAAAAATGTTCGTTGTGAGCTCCAATGACAATAAAGTGACACGATTTTGTTGTGTATTGGCATTCAGAAATTGCATCAAGTTAGTTACATTTAAAGTGCGTGGTGAGCTGTTGATCGCACAACCGTCATTAAATTTTTCATTGATTATTATTCTGTTTCTTTTTTTTTTTTCTTTATAGCCGCATTCAACCAATTATGGTTATGCAGTGCGATATGCTTGCAGTAAAGTATTCCATCCAAGTATTAAACAAATACGTGCGTTCGAATCAACAAAGAAAAGAGTAGAAAGAAAAGCGAATGCAACTCAATATGACTGATAAAACAAAATACCAGACGTCATGCATCCGAAGCATATACACACAGTTGGGGCCAAGCAGTCACTCTTTATGAATATATGAATTGTGAAATGCATTTTCTATCATTTT
Source organism: Resseliella maxima (assembly GCA_029041755.1). NCBI lineage: Eukaryota > Metazoa > Arthropoda > Insecta > Diptera > Cecidomyiidae > Resseliella > Resseliella maxima. The sequence continues at coordinate 413,521 of JAQOWM010000541.1, read as the reverse complement.
ACAATTTTGTCAACTATTCTCGGTTTTTTTGTTGACAATTTGAATGATTATTTCAAATAAACACGTTTGTTTGAGTGGCTTTGGATGCATTGCATATCATTTAAAAAGCAAATACTCGAACATAAAACTGCTCGTATCGTTTTGAATGTGCATTTTTTTTTTGTGGACGTGTGGGTGGGTGTGTGTGTGTGTGTGTGTGTGTGTGTTGTGTTCCAAATAATTCTAATCCCAAATAGTTTCTAAACTATTTTGTTGTTGATTTCTCCGGCCATTTTTCTTGTATCAATTTCATTTACTACACAATTTGATATGTTTTATTTATTACACAACTTTCTATTACAATCTATATAATATATTTTCTACCAGACATGTTCATTCAACTACTAACTCTGGCAATTTGAAATGCAAACGTTCAACATAAGTGCAAGTGGATATCTTCATTTGTGGCATTAACTATGTTATGCCCGATGCTTACATATTTGCTTCAATTTTTCTTACTTTTCTTTCATTTTCTCATTCCTTCTGTTATTTTCTCATTTTCATCGTTTTACTTCTCTCGATTTTCTCTTATACTTTTTTCTCTATATTTGTTCCTCATTATTTATAATGTTCATTACAACGTCATTTTTCAACTGTTGCCGAGCTCTTCAGAGTAGTGATGTTGTGGCAATAGTCGAAATATCCACATTCCATATGAAATTGAAATGATGGTAATGATGATGATGATGATGGACGACAATGACAAAAACCATACCGGACGCTGTGGCATCCCTGTGTTCGAATGCCAAAAGTCAGCATGCACACACACACACACACACACACACAACAAACATATGAACAAAAACGAATTGAATTGAGGGATGAAAAGATAGATAGAGAACGAGAGAGAGATAGAGAGAGTAAAACAAACCACGCAAAAGCAGTAACAACTTTATCAATAACACTTCCACAAAACGTGCCAGTCAAAACAACCAATGTGTGTTTGGTTTGTTTCATATTATTTACATTTGCTAACAACGGAAAATAGATCGATACGGCCAAAGCTCATGGAATATGAAAATGAGATCGAAATGTAAACGTATACAATTTTATAAAAGAAAAAGGAAATGGAATTGGTCAAAAGAGAGAATGATACTAATAGAGACGAAAAAAAAAAAAAAAAAAATTCAAATACGATAAGCTATCAATAAAATCGAATAACGTATTGAATTTTGTCTTCATTTGATTTCATTCCATTGTTTATTCGGCTTGTTATGCGTGAATGGTCACAATACATAAAAGTGCATGAATAGGAATTGCGCATTTCTACACGCAGAACAGAGGAAGGAAAAAAAAAAATATGAATAAACCAAACTATGTATTGAAAAATTTTTAGAGCGTCAAATGTATAGTGAAGCAGAACAGTTCGGAGGGGACAAAATGTTCGATAATTTTTATAAATTCATTTTGGTTTTTACTATTCAACAAATAAAATTACGAATTCGATTGATGAGCTATTGAGTTTATGTCGACGCGACCGCTTTTGTTATATCGTTCGATCCAACACACCAACCAACCTGCCCCCCTGAAAAACTTGATATTTGATTCGATTTTCTTGGCCATTATTTTGATACTTTTCCGCTCATATTTTTCCGTTCATGTTTTGTTGATATCCACAAAGCGACAGAGATACAAAGGATGGAATTTCTTGCACGGGATTTAAATGTACAATATTCAATCCATATATGCTGGATGGATCGTTCCCACATAAATTTCATGAGTGGTTATTATATGATGAGTGAAATGTTTGTCGGTGATTTTCTTCCGATTTTCCACATTTGATCAATTCGATTGATCATCGAGATGGATTTCTGATGATTTTTTATCATTTTATTTTAACCAATAGCTTTTGCTATTCCATTTGTCTACGCACAGAATGTGATTTTGGTCACATAAAACCATCATTCATTTGATTTGACGTTCTTTTTTGTTTGAAAAATTGAATTATTTCTATTTAAACTAATTTACATTTGATATGTAATTTGTGGCACGTTACTATTCATCTCTAAATGTTCTAAAATTTTGCGAATTTTCTTCTTCTTCTTCTTCTTCTTTCTTTTTCTTCATATTGAGGTTTGTGTTTGTTATTTATTTTATGCGCATTTTCCTCATTTTTAAATTTGAGTTCATTTTACTTTTGTAACTTCATTTTATTTTGTTAGTGTTTCATCTAATATTATTTTCGTCGGCATCATCATCATCATCGTCATCATCATCATCATCATCTCTTTTCCTTTATACAATTCGTTTGGTAAGAATTTTATGCTTTGTCCAAGTATTTGACGCTTTTGTATATTCTTCAATCATATACATACAGTAACCTGAAACATTCTTTTGAGATGTATGTATTCGTGTGTGTGTGTGTGTGTGTGTGCATATTTTTTTTCATCTTTCTTTACGTTTTACGACAGTCCATTTGTGTTCCCCATTTTTATTCAAACATTGGTCATTGGAAGCGCTGTTTCTTCCATTCTATCTTGTTGTACGAAATAAAACAAATTTATTTTCAAGTTTTACTTCGATAAAAGAACCAAACATAAGCGAATAAAGCACAGAGATGGAAAAATGAAAGGGAGTGTGAAAGAGAAGCAAAAAGAAAAAAAGAGGAAAAAAGAAAAAGAAAAAGTAAATGAAAAAAAAAAAAAAAAAATAAGCCAAATGATACGGAAATCTTTATTTGCTTTAAGGACAATCTTGTATAGGTGGTGCTTTTGGTGCTGTTTATGATGATGATGATGATGAAGATGACGGTATTTTTCCCCTCTCGAATCGACCTTTTGCTAAATAAATATCCGTCGCATAATCTAAAGGAGATCTCTTCATTAGACGACGAGAAAAAGCGTGTGTCCGTCGCTTTGTATATGCAATTTGGTGTGAATAAGATTTTGGTCGACAACCGAATTAAAAATAAAAAAAAGAAAAGCGAAAAAAAGAGGGAAAATAACAGTAGTAGCAGCACCAGCAGCAGTTGCAAAAAAAAAACAAAAAAAAAAAAAAAAAAAAAAAAACACAACGGCTATATGTAAATGAAATTTCGGCGGCGAAAATGAAACCATTTCGTGGTTGTAGCAAATGTCAATTAAGGAACTCAAGCCCATTAAAATGAAACATGGATTTTATTTTATCTGTAAGCTAATACATTTGCCAGTGTATTGCCTCAATTAAAAATTGTTCATGTAGTCTCTGTATTTTTGTTTCGTTGTTTCCCCTTTGTTATTTTCATTTTCATTTTGAATAATGAAGCTCGTCAGACCAGAATAACGGGCATTGAATATCATGAACAAATCATTGAAATCCCACTATAAATAGTTAACAAAATGATAAATTGAAAAATGTTTGGTATTTCAAAATTGATTCAATTTCACAATCACAATCACAATCACAATCACAATCTGTAATCGCAAGTCCAGGGTCAAATTTATACAGTACCGCGAAAGCGTTAATGCCAATGGCCTCTAATAATTATAATTGAGAAATGTACAAATACAACAGAATTCATTTCATGAATTATGGTTACATGTCATTGACGAATGATTCCACCGCAAAGCATATAAATGAGCAAAAGAAGATAAATAAAGTAGACAAATAAATGTTGAATTGACAAAAACACCATTTCCCGCATGCCTTTTCCATTCGTACGTTCGTTCGTTCGTTCGTTTATAAAATCATTAACGTGTTTCCGATTCGTCAATATTTTTCTCATAGTCTCGTGTATAGAAAAATCAACAGAAACATTGGCAGCCATCACTAATACACCATCATTGCCAACCAACACAAATATAACAACAACATAGTTTCTCTATTTGGTTCTTTGGCAATTTCAATAGAAAACTTTTTGTATACATAAAACTCAATACATAGCAGCAGCATAATGATGGCTTTTATCAAATTACTGCTGCAAAGCAACACTGGTTGCGTTCCTAGCAATTTAGCTGCCATAACAAAATAGAGAAAAATGATACGAAAGTCCCAATACAAAGCTGAATGCCCAACTGCATACAGAGAAAGGGAAAGAAGAAATGAACGAGAACGAGCAAAAAGAAGGAAGAAAAATAAAAAGGAAAAAAATGAATAACTGGGCACCCAAACCTCAAAAGCACACAATATTCATTATACACAAGCAGGTATTTTCCAATATCTCAGGAATTTATTTAATATAATGTGCACCTTTCTATGGAAATGTTGTGCGTTTGTATTTTCTGTTTCTGTATTAGAATTATGAATAGAAAGGGACACTAACACAGAAGCCAAGAAAGAGAGAGAGAGAGAGAGAGAGAGAGAGAGAAAGAAACGGAGAGTAAAACATGTTAAAGTGCCGCCCATTTATGTTGATGCCACTATCCTTCTTTCCTTCTTTCGAAATGTTTCAACTTTTGTGTATACAATATAGTTTATGAAGCGATTTGGACGCAATTTGATGGATACACATTTATTTATGTCGAAGATAAATTCTAAATCAGCTCCGTCATAAATATAAGAAATGCGTTTACTCCGTGTGCGTGTGTGTGTGTGTGTGTGTGTGTGTGTGTGCGTGTGTGTATGTTTGTTAGTAACAAAGGACAAATGATATCTATTCGATACAACAGCCAAGCAACCTCCATTCGACCGCACAATAATATGCTACAAATGAATCGTGCCACAGAAATAAAACAACTTAATGCGGAAATCGTGATCTTTGCAAAAATGCAACTATATTTATGTGCTCAGTGTTGCAAATGAATGTGGTTGAAATTATGAAATTGACTCAATAAATTTTTAAATGTTTTTCTTTTTTTTTCCGATTTCTGCACATAAATCATCGAATTCAATGCACAAATTATTTACCACGAACATTCATAATTGCGAGCGTTATTTGTCGATTATCTTGTTTAACTTTATAATAATAAACTGGGAAATGAAATAAAAAATTACATTGTAAATGCAATCGAAATGGCATTGCCATGGTGATCGGTAAATAAATAATTTTTTTTTTAATGAATATTCAAGAAAGGAAACCGAAGAATTATCACAATTACAATCACTCGAATACAATGCGTGTATGAAATAAAATGAATTGAGTTGTCATTTTAGTAAATGCTCCGCATGAAACCATAACACATGCCATTTATACACCGCAACAAACTCTAGCCAACCTTCTCACAATGTCATATCCAATTATCATTTTCTGTTCTTTTATGTCTTTGCATATATATTAAAAATGAATGATGTTTGTTTTGTGTGAAAAGCTCAAAGCCAAAGGCAAATTCAACTAGAAAATGGCTTGTTGTGAACTAACCAAAGATCTAATCGCCCTACTATTGGGCCGCATAATCGTTTTTATTTTCCACTTGCTCGTTCTCTCTCTCTCTCTATCTCTCTCTCTCTCTCTCTCTCTCTCTCTTCCTCTCTTCATCTCTTCCCCGGTGATTATCTCTTTCTGCTACTCTATCTCTCTATCTCTTTGTCTCATATTTCTATTAAATGCAACGCACAAAAAACAAAGCCTATAGTTTGTGGCCGGAGACTGTTAGTATTCATTCTCTATTAATTATGTCCAGTATAAGAAGAAATAAATAGTATGCTATTCCTGTTCTACATTTGGTCATTGTTTTGCAGATAAAAGATTTACGGTGAATTAGCATTGACCTGCATGTTATGGAGGTAGATATCAAACAAGCTTTCGAGTAAACTCAAACGCTTTTTTCTGTTCTATTTGTCCTCACTTACCTCTATTTCTTCCTCACTCACTCTCTCTCTCTCTCTCTCACTCTGTTTCAATCTCTTTTTCTCTCTCTTTCTCTTTCTCTCTCTTTCTCTCTCTCTCTCTCTCACTCTGACTCTCTCTCTCACTCTGTTTCTCTCTCCTTCTACTTATTCTACCTAAGCCTCTTCCACTTGCTCAAATAAGTACAATTAAGAGAGTTGAATAAGAGGAAAAAAATAGAAAAAATAAAGAGAGAAAAAGTTAACGAAATAGAGTCGATTTGAATGAATGCAAACGAAGACATGAGTTAACATAAAAGCAACCAAATATTCCGATAAACACTTGACTCGATAGATTTTCTTTCATCAAATTTCTATGCAAATGGAAAATTCTGCAGTGAAAACGATATCCTGTGTTCAGACTTTGCATTAAGGGCCAAACAAAAGTGATTCTATAAGCAGAAATATCATATATTAATATTAATATAATTCTTATTTTATAGATGTTATGCCGAAAGATAATTGAACCCAAAGAAATTCCATGCATCAAATGGAGGAAAAAAGCAGCCCAAATTGCTATTGACAAATGAAAAAAACTAACAAAGCAAATAGGATGAAAAACAAATATCATATATAATATATAGATAATTCCTTTCCTTATTTTTTGATCGAATTTTTTTTTTTTGCAAAATTGATCACATTGTGATAAATGTTACTTTCCAAAAATTAGTAAATATCAAAAAATGTATTTGTGCAAAAATTCAATTTTCTGTCTAAACTGACAATATTTTAATGAGAAAATTATAATACGTTTTTAAATTCCAATTCACAATCAAATTCATTTTAATAACAAAATGAACAGACCAATCCATTTGCTATGTAGTGCATAAAAAGAAGAAATATCATGATGAAAGGAAGAGAGAATGAAAAATTTGTCAAATCAACAATTGATTTTATTTCATTGAAAATGTTACATGAAAAATCCATTCGAAAATTAACCTCGGAAAAATACTCATTTTATTCCGCACGTAAAACGTTGTAAACAGAATTGTTGCTCTTATGATTCGCAACCATTGAAATCTGTATGAAACAAACAAGTGAAAAAGATAAATGCGAACAACAAAGCGAAAATTGTTGGGCAAAACACAATTTTTATATTTCACTTTTTCTTTCTCTTGCATTTTCTCTCTATCCTTCCCCTTCTACCTCTCGCTCTCTCTTTCTCACTCATTCTTTCTCTCTCGCTCTCTCTCTCTCTCTCTCTCGCTCTCTCTGTCTCTCGCTCTCTCTCTCTCTCGCTCTCTCTCTCTCTCTCTTTTCTATTTCTCTCGGTGGAGTTGAAATGATAAACGAAATGAAAAAAAAAAGAAAAAAAAAAACGACAATCCAAATTTTCGGCAATTATTGAAAGAGAGTCCAACAACATAACAATGTTCAAGCGATGCGGAAACAGCAATAAAACACACGAGAATTGTGCAAAAACGGCAAACAAATCTATCGATTTATTTGAGCGAGAAAAATACATAAAACTGAATTTCGTTGCTACAACGTCGTCTTTCACGCTGTGCGCTCACCATATTTTATTTCTCATGCTGTAAATTTTAAAAGGGGCCGGCATATAGTACACAGAGACCAATATTGTACATGTATATCTGTGTTTTAGCATCCAATTCAGGTTATAAACACATACCATTGTGGTATTCTATATCTAGAATCGTATGTGAATTTATATTTTGGATTCATCACTAATAATAATAAACAGCAATAAAATGTGTGATGCTTAAATTATAATTGTAGTTGCAATCACAATAATCGATATGGCATAATAACAATGACATTTCAACCAAATGCCCATTCTCATACTCGCCCAACTAATGAATTGAATGCATAACAAAATTCTCTTGCGTTTTTGTCTTGTCTGTGAATGTTGTATGATGATATGTGCTCATAAGAAGAATGGTTGGAAACGAGTCTCTCTCTCTCTCTCTCTCTCTCTCTCTCTCTCTCTCTCTGTGTGTGTGTGTGTGTGTGTATGTATGAAACAGAGAATGGGAACGAGATAGAGATTTTGAACGAGGTTGACTGTATGTAATGAATCCAATGGGAATACAATCGCGATAACATAATATATGAATGCATATAATAATAGTCACAAATTCGGTAAATCTTGTTTTGTAACCATACATAATTGAAATGTTCTAAAATTAAATAGGAAATTTGTATTCATTTGGTGTCTTTGTTAAAATCTCTATCGTTTAACATTTTATTCATTTTAGCCCATTATTTAAACTTGTCGGGCAGATCAGTAACTTTTAATCAGAACCGTTAAAAATACACAATCCATCGCTTTGTTTCTCAAGAGTTATTCTTAAAAAATAAAATCTTTCAATTTATTTTAATCGACAAAATAGCATTGACAATTAAGTCAAATCAATAAGAGCTTATCAATATAAATAATAATGTAAACGAAGTACAAATGAAATGAAACTACGATTCGTCCACGAAGTGAACCAAAATTATCTTCATTAAGTTAAAAATAGTCAATTGTTGTCGTTGTTGTCGTTATTCATTTAAATTTATGTTTGAATCCTAAAACGCCTTGATATGTGTCGCATATTCTTGTTTGTTTATATTTTACTTAAAATGGATTATTTTTTTTTTCTTTTTTGCGTTTTTTCCTGAGTTTTATTTTGTTCGTTTGAAGAATAATTTTTTATTTTTTATTTTTTGTTTTTTTCGGTTGGTATTGTTATGCTTGTCATATGTGAATAGCGCACATTTGTAATAAATGTTATTTACGTAGATGTTTTATTCCCGTGATGCCCGTTTTTCTTCTTTGGTTTGCAAGTTACAGTTAAATTTGAGAGCATTATATTTCGAGAGCATTGAGTTTTTGCACTCATTGGGAATACATACTAATAAATTATGGTTTGAATGCATTAAAAATGCGAAACAGTTACTCAATGTTTGACGAAAAGCAAACAAAAAAAAAAAAAAAAAAAAAGCACGTTACTTTTACTGTGCTACGTGCCATGTATTCCGTTCAATTTATACATTTTGTTGTTGTTGTTGTTGTTGCTTCTTCTTTTGCGGTCGTTGCAAATATTTAGTTTATGTCACACGACTCAACAATACTTTTTTCTTAATTTCAAAGTTAAATTTCAAACACAAGATACAACTTTGTTGACGCTTGCACTCAAAAACCAAAACGAAAAAAAAAAAAAAAAACTAAAACTAAATCAAACGAAAAGAAACCAAATTAATTCAAACAAAAAGAATACATTTCATTTCGTTGTATTTCTTTGTAGACTACATTAATGTTTCGTTTTTTTCCGAAGATAACTTTTTTCTTTTCCGTTTCGTTTCGTAAAAATGTGCGCATTTTCCAATGGGATCCAAAAAAAAAAAGTGTTTGTTGAACTTTTTCTTCGTTTTGTCTGCCTGACGCGCAGATTTAAATGGAAAATCGTTCGGGGTCACAACATCATTTTTAAACCATTTAATTCACATTTAATTGACTAACCGTCATCATTTGTCGATCCATTAATGTGAATTTGGCTCAATCTCATTTGAAAAATTTATTTATAAATTATACATACAAGATGCTAGAGAGATGGAGAAGCATACAGTGATAAAAACATTGACAAGATGGGAATTACACGTGTGTCTCATATCAAACGACAAAACAGAAGAGAAAGAGGAAGAGATTGTGAGAGAGATAGAGAGAGAGAGAGAGAGAGAGAGATTGTGAGAGACATAGAGAGAGAGAGAGAGAGAGAGAGAGAGAGGCGAAAAAAAAAAATTAATAGAAAAGTTGGTCGATGAGTCAAAATTGTTGTCACAAAAAGCGTTAAACCACATCATCAGCCGTAGAAAACATGAAAACTGGGAAAAACTTTATGAATATTTGTGTGAGAGAAAATTTTTGCAAACCATAATCAAATTCAGATATCATTAGCACCGTAAAAATTTTGCAACAAAGTGTCAATGTAGAAAAACAGCAATTGCAAAACAGACAACGATACGTTCGCACGCGTACAAACACAAGCATCACATAGACATGGAGAAAATGGCAAGTAAACAAATGTGCGCATTGTCAATCCAATCGCTTTACTATGGCACATTAGAAGTGTTCATTCATTTCAAACAAAAACTCATTTAATTTTCGCTGAGTGACATGATAAAAGTGTATTGGATTACATTCATAATGGCATGATTATAAGTTTTGCTCGCTCGCATTCGATGACACCAATTTACCGGATAACACACTCGGCCCCAACAACATCGAATACATTGAGTACACAAATGGGCTACGATTTGTGCATATTATTGTTTTTCTCTATCGCTTTCACTCCCCTTTTTTGTCTCTCTCTCTCTCTCTCTCTCTTTCTCTCTCCTCGTCCTCCTCCCACTTTTCTTTCTCCCTTTCACTCTCTATTGCTTTCTTGGACTTTTTATGAGACACTGTTAAGTTGATTGCATGCATGCATTCTATGGTGTTAATAGCATCGCCTTCAATCGAAAAACAACGACATTTCTTCTGATTCATGCCATAAAATTCAGTTCATACCGGCTGGTGTATTTCATTTCATACATGGCATAATTAGGAAAATTCTTCTTCTAATGTATACACACACACACACACACACACACACACAACGACAACAACATAACAATTCACGTTGCATATAATTATAGAATAGAATAATGAATGCTCGAATGCTCAAATGCTCAAATGCTCAAATGCTCGAATGCAGAAAACACGAGTGGAATGTGTGCGTTTGTGTATATGTAATTTGTGCTTGAAATGTATTTAGCGCAGAATATGTGGAGCAACTATGCGGAAAATGAACGCAAAAACGAAAATCTTATTTTCATGTAAATCAAACTTTATTGTTTCAGAGATTTTCGCTAGAAAGATGTAGATCTGGTGCCGCATTCATATTTGGTTTCGAAATATTCTAGAAAAAGGGGGCCGACATTTTCACGAAGCCAACAAATTTTCGATTCACTAAAATCATATACAGCAGATAAATCTTGTTGAAAACATAAAGTTATGGAGAACCGTGAGATTGCTGATGATGAGAAAAAAAAAAGAGGAGAAAGGAAAAAAAAAAAAAATGAAACTTAAAGCAAATTCTTTATTTTTCACTTCCCTTTTTGCAAAATCCAATTGAGCTTCTGCGATGGGAATACGGAAAACTATGTTTCCGGCATAAAACTTTTCTTTATAATTAATAACAATTTTATTTAATTGCATGATTTAATTCGTTTGTTTTATTCTTTTGCTCAGTCGCTTTCTCACCCATTCTCACATTTGCACCGTGTACCGAATTCGGTGCCATTGAATTAAATTTCCATGCAATCTACAATTGAAGATTTCCAGTCATTTAAGTGAAGAGTTTTCGTTTATTTAATAAATGCATGAAGAGAGAGATGCTCCATCCACGATTTCAAAGCAATTAAGTGAATATAACATTAAAAACTGTATTAAATCCATACGGCTAATGCATATGAGTTATGTGAGAGATATGAGAGAGATTTTATTCAAGTATTTGATGTCGTTGATTTGTTTATTTAATGCATAACCAAAACCAAATTCTATGGTGAATTATATAAAAAGAATTGAAATTAAATTTACCTTTGAACGGCCACGTACTCGTCGTTCATTGTTCAGTTGAATCCAAGCATCCCATCGATAACGATATACAGTTAATGTATTCCATTGATTTAACATCACCTCCGTATCTGATCGCACTTTACCCGTTCCCGATCCACAATCAAACCTAATCAATATAAACAAAACACATTATTGCTATTATCGCATATTTTATAACCAAAATCAAAATTAATTCAATTGAATTCAATTCATCACATCATAAAATAGATCAACGCTAATTATCGCATTTTATTTGTATATAACAAACTAATAATATTAATTGAATTCTCCTATGAAAAATATTTCAGATCGAAATTCTATTTGTAGTGACATAAAATTTGATTTAGTGTATTGCATGGGATTTGTTTTATATTATTGATTTTGCATGTGTATGGCACACTTTCAACGACCACTATGTTCTATCTATTTGAAGTGTTGTGGTAAGGCGTGGATAAAGAGAGTGAGTGAGAGACACACACACACACACAGAGAGAGAGAGAGAGAGAGAGAGAGAGAGAGAGAGAAGAAAGAGGGAGAAAAACAGAAAGAGAGAGAGAAAATGAATTATTATTCCAAGAATTTCTTGTTTGAAAACCTCTGCAATGGCAACCGCACAATGTTCATCAACTAAACAGAATTTCTATTAATAATATCATTTAATTTCCAATGTATATCTTTTAATATGTGGTTGTTGACTAAAAACATTGTTCATAAAATTCATGTCACTCATTTTGTTTTAATACGCAAACACTCTCAATACATACCAACAAAAAAAAAAAAATCATCATATTGTTTATCATTGTATTTTGCAAATATTCCATTATGCATTCGAATTTTGGGTTTTTTTTTTTCTCTTGTTTTTCACACAAGTTAAAAGTTAATTTTATAATGAAAAACTCCAAACATTCTGTGTTCTTAACGTGAGTAACTTTATGAGAAATGTCTCACTTGGGTGTGCTAAGCTATTTTCAAGCATTAAATTTTGTGGACACGATATCGAACCATTTCTCACAGTGGAATAGTTTTTAATATTTATTTATTTTTCCACTTTTCTTGATCTCGTTTTCTCACTTTACTTCATTTTCTACCCTCTCTTTTTTTTTCTCTCTTCAACTTTTTTGCTGATTTCATTCTTTGTTTTATTGCACATTTTTCTTGCGCTGTGAATGAACAAATTCTCACTGCGAACTGATGCAAAGCACTAGATAATTATGCTTTTGAAAAATGAAGACATGCAAAATGTTCCATATTATATGTTCAAGTTCCGCAAATGGAGTTATTTTTAATGAAAAATACACTTTTGTTATGCATAAGCATATCTATATATACATTTTATTAGATTAAACAATTTAATATTTCCAAGTTATGTTGACCATTTTTCTGACTGATTCATAAAATTTATGAAAATTACTGAGAGCAACAACGAACGACGAGGACAATACAATGATAAAAATGTTCCGGATTGAGGAAGAGGGAAAAATGTATTCATCACAAAGGCATCACTTTTTTTTTATGAAATTTTTAATATTTTTCATTTTTCTCAGGCAATATAGATTTTTATTGATTTATATAAGTAGAAACTTTTATAGCTTCTCTTTCTCGTTGACATTATTTTAAATTTCGTATTTCTGTGTGTGTGGGAAAGGTGGGGGGTGGGTGGGGGGGTGAAGTTGAGTAATCACTGGACCATTGTAGAGACTTAAATACATAATTTGACGCACAGGAAAAAAAATCGATTCAACGCTTTATAGCCTACATGTGAGACTTAAAAAACTTCAATGAAACTCATTTGAACTTTGTGCGTTAAAAAATTGATTGATATTTCTTGTTGTGCAAATTCAGACACAATTCGACACTTTTTTCGCCCCTTTTTTTCATTTTTTTATTAGCTCTCTCGTTACATTTATATAAGAAAAAGCAATTTGTTTTTCTTATTCATTTATCTGGGTTGAAAAAAAAAAAAAAACAGTGTTAACCAGTGTTTCATGTCATGCTTACCAGGCAATATCTATAGAATTTATCAACTGGTTTTTTAAATGTAAAATCTTTTGACTGTTTGTAATGCTTTTGATTCGAAATAAATATTAAAGCAAGTGATGAATCCGAATAAAGTCAAACGATTTCGAAAGATAATTCAAAAAAGAGCATATTTGGGTGTGAAATAAAAAACAACGGCATACACATATATAGATTGAAAGAAGCTCACAAAGTCTCAAAACATATCAGTGAAAATATGCTTTTAATATTTTGCAAATAAAGCGAATCAAATAATCACTGGCAGATTCTTTATTTTTTTTTTCTTTTCTTTCTTCTTCTCTTCTTTGTGTTGTGAGAAAACAAAGAATATATAAACAGATTGCGTTTAATAATGGTTTCGAATGATGCAAAAAATTGTAAACATTGAAGGAGAAATAGAAAGAGACACAAAGAGAGAGAGAGAGAGAGAGAGAGAGAGAGGGGAAGAGGAGTGGGAGGGAGAGTGAGAAGGACTAGCTAAGAATAAAAAAGCGTAAAAGAACGCCAGGGGTATTTAATACCCATCGATCAAGACACGCAAGCACAATTCAGTGCGTACGCTTGTGTATGTTTTCCTTTTTTTCCTCTATTTTTGTATCTAATTTCCTCAATAAATCTTTTCAATCATTCCCATTGCATACAGTTGGCGTTTCATATGAAATCATTATTCATAACGGAAATATGGATAAACAATCATCGATGAAAGTAACGATAAAATGCTCAGATAAGCACAAATAGTCTTGAGCAAATAGAAACAACAACAACAACAATAAGATGGCGAAAAAAGAAAGCACAAATGGAAGAAAGCAGAAAAAACCTCATGGAAATCGACAACCTTTTCAATCGTTGTTCGTTATTCATTCTTATATTTGCAATTTCAAATGGAAATCGTCAGCTCGTCACGCGCATTCATTTTCGTCATGAGACCTCTCAATTCGATCGTTACCACATTGTCATTTAATTTTCATGGGTCCAATTTCTATCCGACAGCACGTTCAACACGATTGAATGTTCGATAAATTGGCGGATCTGGCCGTTAGCATTTGTAACCAAAGAAGATTAGAAAAGTGTGTTATATTCTTTTCACATACAAATGATTTGGAGGAGAAAACAAAAACGAAAAGAAAAAAAAAAAAACCGGAAAATTGTGCTAAAAAATAAAAGCACACGAAGACACCCATATTAAAAATATGATAAAGTAAAACTTTTCGACAAATGTCTATTGTTAAACAGCAAGTATTGAAGCTTATTGACAGCTTCAGGTTGAATGCAAACACACAATACAAAAGAAAAAAAAAAAAAAATGAGAAAAAAATAGGCAAAATGGAAACGAAATGAAATGAAATAAAACGGGGAAAAATGAAGAAAAAAAGAAGTAATAAAATGAAATCTTGTTACAATTCCAATGGTACATATAACCCGCGAAATATACTACTTGTAGCTCGTCTCATGAATCCACCCATAAAATCGATTTGAATTGGAAAAATATGTACTTTGGTTGGAAGAGCGACAGTTATACAAATTGTTATCGACTATCAAGATTGAACGTCTTGCAATTTATATTTCTCACTCTATCTCATTTTCGCTTGATTTCGCATCTCATTTCTCCGCATTGCAATCAAAATATGGATAGAAAAGAAAGAAAAATCCATTCGACGTTGAATTGAAAAGTCGAAGAGCGCAACAAGCGTGCGCCAGATGTATGATTAATTTCAGTTTATCTTGGTCGTTTGAGAAGAAATCAGCTTTTTTTTTTATATATATATATATATTCGAATTTAAAGAAGATTGAGCAAAAAGGAGCATTTCAAGCATATTTCAAGCGGGTCGTTTTATGAATGCATAATCTACCTTTGTTGAAATATGGAAAAAAAACCGAAACAACAACAGCAGTAATTCCTAGAAAATATTAGGCGAAAGCGTAAAGCGAAAAATGAACACCGACTAGATGAACTAAAAGATCATTATAATGAGAAATGATTGCGATGAAACAAAACAGGGCAATTAGGTGAAAAATGTTTAAAAGCGTTCATTCTTTTTTTATCTCATTGCTTTAATTTTTCGATTATTTCTGCACAAAACAAAAAGAAGAAAAGAAGTGAGAATGGGGACAAAAATTGAGACCAAGCGAAAGAACGAGAGAATGGAAACTACGATGGAACGTGCATTTTGTGGGTGTTATGTTTATTTAGTTGACGTGAATATGAAAAAAAAAGAGGGACTCAGAGGCAAATGTCAGGCCAAGTAAATCTTTACACTGCAAACAGTGGTTTGGTTTGTGTTTTTGATTTTGTATGGACATTGCCTTTGATTAATCAACATCATTACACCATACATTTGGCACCAAAATATCACTGACTTCAACTAGATTCATTTTAAATGACTTTTGACATCGTTTACGAAAATCCAAATACTGCACAGTTCACTTAAATAGTAATTTGTTCGCTGTGATTATAATATGATGAGAAATGCCTAATTGCATTCAAAACTTTGACAAAACTTTCAATTCCCAATCGTTGTTTGCGTGTCGTAAGTTCAATAAAGTTAAAAAAAAAAAAAAATACAAACTGATACAACAAACACTTTCTACAAACAAATAATAAAAAATACTAATTGAAATTATAAAATATGAATCGCACTAATTTTCGATAAAATTATGTTGGTTACAATTTAAACTGTGTTATTAGTTCTTTAATATTATTTGAAATATTATTTTATTAAGTGCATCATAGTCTAGCTACATTTCACAGAGTAAATAGAAAAGTAGGGGAGATAAAGCACAGTAAAAAATAAAGAAAAAGAGAGAGAGAAAGAGAGAGAGAGAGAGAGAGAGAGAAAGAGAGAGAGACAAGTAATGAAATCACAATATCACGCAAAAATTCTGCACAAATAACTCTTGAAACATGAGAACGAATCACAAGGAATTATTTGTAATTTGACACAAAAGGGATTCGTTGAATAAAATGCGCTGAATAAAAAGTTTGGTTATTTAAATTTTCCATACATATGATTTGTGCTAAGAATATGATTCCTTGCGGAATGGATATCATGCGTATTGCACCACTTCCGCTGAGATTCAAAATTCAAGGATGATCATTTTCAACAGTCAAATTGTACACCATTGTGAAGAGTAGACAAGAAAAATTGAGAGAAAGAAAAAAGTGAAGAATGCAAAAAAAAAAAAAAAAAAAAAAAAAAACTTCGCGTCGCTCTACTTATAAAATGTTTGGTATTTTTCGGAGCACATTTCAAGCATCGCACGCGAATAAAATCAAAAGCAAGCAAGAAAACGAACAAACGAATAAATGAACAAATGAACAGACAGAGTATGAGATGAAAAAGCATAGAAAAAGTACCATTGAATCGGCAGCTGACAAGTAGCAGCTAGAAGCGAAATAAAGCGAAATGTTGGAAAAGACAAAACGGAACTCATGTGTTCAACATGACTAGCGACAGAGACTGTATGAATACAAATTGTGATGCCGTTTGGCCCTGGCGAAAATACTTATCTGCCCACAAAATACAATGCATTTTTGTTGTTTCTATATTTGTAAAGCTTTCCAGTTGAACTGGATGGAGTTAAATTACAAAATATCATAGGGCAAGCGATAGATAAAGAGAAAGAAAGAGAGAGAGAGAGAAAGAAAGAGAGAAAGAGAGAGAGAGAGAGAAAGAGAAAGAACAAAAGAGTGTGCGGAATATTGTGAGAGAAAAAAAGAGAAAATCATGAGCAAAAATGGAATATGACACATACAGCATAGCCCGTGCATACAACACGCTGCTGCAATTTCCATGAAACCGGTGAACTGGCGACAATGGTGACAACGATTATTACAACAACCGGAAAGTGTCTCACTACTAAAATTCATATAAATATAATCTTTAATTCCACGTTGTTGGGCTGCATCTGCTTTTGCTTTTGTTGTTGTCACTCGTGTGTGTGCGTGTAGGTTTTTTTTCTTCAATCGCTCACTTATTTCTCTGCTTTTTCTTTCACTCTCTCGCATCACTTTACATCTTTCTATTTTCTTCTCTTTCGCCTACTTTGTATTCTATTGCATTTCGAATTTTTCTCTCCGGTATTTGTTTTCAACTGACATTTTGTATACCCTACGGTCAACGCTTTATTATCATCTGATTTAGTTCCCATTTCGTTTCCAATTTATTATTTTCCGTCAGTCTTTGTGAGTACTCTCACTCTCTCTCTCTCTCTCTCCCTCTCTCTCTCTCTCTCTCTCTCTCTCTCTATTATTGTTTCACTTACAATTTTATTTATTCCGGTTTTTGTCAATCTCTAACGAGTTGATGGCCGTTGATGTTCATGATAGTTATACATATTTTGTTGGAAAATGCTCTTTTGCCATTTTCTCAATTCAGTTATTTAATCGAATTAATTATTTCCGCCAGATGCGATAGCTTCGTTAAAAACATCGTATTCGCTCATTCTTGTCATTATTTCAGCCGAAAATACAGAGTTTTCGTCGTTGTTGTTTATCGTATTCGTTTATTTAATTTAATATAATGTGTATATTGTGTATATATATTGGCTAGAAATGAAACTTTGTTTGAATTTTGAAGTGTTTTGTCTTGTTTTTTATCTCTCTCACTCTCACTCTATCTATCTCTCTCTCTCTCTCTCTCTCTCTCTCTCTCTCTCTCTCTTTCTCTCTCTATTCTCTCTATCTTCTCTCTTTCATTTCTCTCATTTCTCTCATTTCTCTCATTCTCTATCTACTGCATATTGACCTGTCTGTCTTTGTGGTTCACCATTGATGAAAATATTGCGATACTTTTACCACCAAATTGTATGGCTGAATGTACAATTTCCAATTTCCGAATCATTAATTTTCTCGTTATTTTTCGCAAACTTAAGATACATTCTTCTTAGGATTTGGCCATACCATTTTCTTACACAAACATAAACACATATATACATAGGCGCGCCTGTATATACACAAAGAATCCATGCAATGTCTCAAATATTATTGCAGTTTATACATTGCAAGTTTGTGGTGTGAACTTTGATCACACAAAGCAAAGTTTAGCTGCCCATTTAGTGGTTATTTAAACTATGAATGATATTTATTCCAAAAGGAAAAATCAATAAATAACTTGTTTTGTCTTATGGGATATTTTCATCAAAGCTAATGAATAAATAAGGTGAATGAGAAAATCCATCGACAGAAATAGGTATGCTGTACTTCATTTCAGCTAATTCGTTCATTAGAAATAATGATGTCGGTATGGTGTGAGAAAAAGAATAAACGAATGAACGAATGAACGAATGAAAAGATAATGGAGAGAGAAAGAGAGAAGAAAAAATGAAAGCTACTACATGGCCAGCATCGTTTCAGTAATTGTTAATTTATAATAATATGGATGACATCGAATGTCTGCTGTGGGCCAATCGTCAGCAAACATAAATAAATCAAATCGTGGCCCAAATGAACGGCAAGATATATAATTGTGTTTACAAGACGCTACCATTTGACCGAGACTCATTTTCGAATATGGTCAGACATTCGCTTTGCGGTTATTGTTGAATATTCTCAATATATTTATATATATCAAGGCCATTTAATTTTAAATCAATTGTTAGAAAATTGGAGGATGTATGAATTTATTTATTTATTTATTTATTTTTTTTTTTTTTTTTACTAAAAAGATTTACAATTAATTTAAAGTCTGATTTGGTCAAACAGTATTTGTAGCAATAGACATATTACATCTATGTCATGTTAAGCCATTCATTCAATCCAGTTGACTTTGAATATTCAAAACTTTTGCAGCAAATTCATAACTTTTATTTAGCTATGGCTCAAACGGTGGCAGTAATCTTGTAAATGATTTGACTCTCGTTGTGTTGAATTGTATTCCGTTCCATTATTATTATGATTATTATATTTTTTCTCTCTCTGTGTGTGACTTTCTATCTATATCATTAAGCCAAGAGATTTGTGTTTTGAACGAAAATAGGAAGAATAGAAAAAGCCACAATTCAGCACATAAATGTTGAATCACTTAACATAGTCTCGCATAAACAACAATATCATTTCATTAAAAGGGATTTCTCATGGACTATAGACATTTAATTTGACATTTTGCATCAAAGAATAACAAGAATTTTTGCCATGAGCACAGCGCGAACTGATTTTCACTTGTTTCATTCGCGAAGCAACATTTCATTTCACTTTCATTTTCATCGTTTTAATTTCATGCTAGAAAATAGGCAAACATTGTCATATTGATCGAAACTCATGCGTAAGCATACATACGCGTGCACAAAAACACTCTCACTTACTCACTCTCTCTCTCTCTCTCTCTCTCTCTCACTCTCTCTCTCTCTCACTCTCAAACAAGCATATACAAATAAGTTTTGGCCTGGAATTTATCGCCGACAAATAAAATAAAGCTACAGTTCATTACAGCGATCAAATGAAATTCAAGTTGTTGACGTCAAAGTAAATGTCTATGGTTTTTGTAACACGATATTGATGGCGCTCCCTTGCTCTCATTACTTTTCGTTCTCGTTTTCGTTTTCGTCTTCATCGTCGACATTTTTCTCTTTTCTTTTTTTTTTTCTTTTTTTGGGTTTTTTTTTCGTTACTCTGTCATTACCGACACACAGATCCTCAACCCTATTCTGGTATTACAGTTTATGTTTTGTATTTTCTCAGAATTAATTCACACACACATAACCCGCAAACGAATATTCAACAGAACATCAAGTGCTACAATACCGCGCTATTTCTCCGCAAAGCTCAATTCATTTTACCATTTTTAAGAGACAACTCAACTGTACTCAACCTCATATAGTATACAACAAAATGAGCGCATTGCTTAGATAACCAATATTAAGCTGACAAAGATGGAAAGATAAAGAGAGCAAACGAAGTAGAGGAAGATTGGGAGTAACGAGAGGAAAAGAGCAGGCAATCAAATTGAGAGAGCAAAAAAAAAAAAAAAAAAAAAATGACGTATCAGTCGCAATCCACAATATACCAATCATTTGTAGTGGAAAATCAAACAAATGGATTCGAAATCAGATAGGTACTTTATAAAACTTTGTAACAAATATGAAATTTTTGTCGATTTGTTTCAATCTTTCTCATTCTTATTCTTATTCTTATTCCAACGCTGTTAATTTTCATTTTTGTCTGTCATATTCAGTCATTCCCAGTTTTTGCACTATATACATGAAGAGCACATGTCGTATCATTGTAACAAATGTATTTTATGTGGAAATGTAGTGCTACTAGTGGCATTATGCCACATCTTATATTATATAAGTATTTTACTCATAGTGTTTGTATTGAGCATGTATATGCAGCATTAAGTTAATGTGATTATTTTGTGTGCACGCTCATTTGATATGCGAATGTTTTCTGTGAGTGTTCGCAATGCAAACATCGCAATCTATGTGTATCAAATGGTACTTTTTGGAAATATATTTTTTCGTTTTTTTTTTTCTTTTCTCTCTTTCTCCCTCTCTATCTCTTGTACATTATCTCGTTATCTCTGTCTCCCCTCTCTCTATCTCTCACTCTATCTCTCACTCTATCTCTCTCTCTCTCTCTCTCTCTCTCTCTCTCTCTCTCTCTCTCTCTCTATCTCTATCTCTTTCTCTGTGAGTGTTGATCCGCTTCTCTTTACTGTTCAAAATGAATTGGTGTGTTGTACATTCCAACAATTAAGTATGTGGAGCCATTTCGAAATGACGACAGCGTTGTAAATAACCATTCCTCCCTCATTAATGGAAAATAACATCAATTTACGGCTTTTTTCCCTCTACTAGTCTCACCGAATATAAAAAAAATTACTCTTTTTTTCTCACTCTCTGCGGTACGAAAAAAAACCGACCCAAAATGTTGTGGTTGACACCATTGAATGCGAAGTTTCTGTATTAATAGAATTGCAAGCATTTTATCGTTATTTGTAACATGTGCGATCCATATGTGACTTGTTCAAATCAAACAGTAATCTGAAAATTGCTTGCGTTACTTCGGTGTTGTTATTGTTGATTTCTCGCTTTCTCTCTCTTTCTCTCTCTCTCTCTCTCTCTCTCTCTCTCTCTTTCTCTCTCTTCTCTCTCTCTCTCTCTCTCTCTCTGTCTGTCTGTCTCTGTCTGTCTTTGTCTTTCTTGTATTGAATTCGATCGGTTGCGGTTGGTAGCGTGGAAAATAATTCAAGTGTTTTAAATGAATTGGAATCAGTATGTGCAGAGGTGTGTGCATTATTCGTTGTGCGATTGAAATCAGAAAGCATAAGCCAAATTCAATTTAACTTCATATCGATATTGAGCTCTTTACCATTGAAATATTCCTTTAATATTCTATTGTATAAGTAAATATAAGCTTTTCATAGTTCAATGAATTTACATGGCCACATAAAATGTCGAAGAGTATATGTGTAACTGGTAAATTTAAATGCTGTTTTTACCATTACTATTGTATACAATGCACATATATGTATATATGTAGATATAAGTGACAGTTATTGTACATGGTACATTTTAATCCAAAATCAATTCGAATGATTTTGAACAAACGCTGCACATGATTTAAACACCAAATTATAACAATCAAAATTGACCGTTTGATGAGTAAACATGTTACCTTATTAAATGATTGCGCAGCACAATCAGCTTTACCATTAAATCGATCACAGTGAATTCATCGAATACTCATATTTATTGAGATGGCCATCGGTTTCGAAACGCCAAAAGCATACATAAAATTGAATGTGTGAATTAATCGATCGATATATCCAATATGAAAAATTGTTGTCTCGCACCCACAATATAATCTATTGTATTGTATTTTCGAAGATGTAGACTTACAACTGTTTATCAAAATCATTAGCCAAATCAATGATTGACACACATACACACGCACGCACACACGCACACACGCACACACACATTAATTTGTATATATATTGTAAGATTTGTGTTGACTTTTGGAAATATTATTGCTAACATGATGCTACCAGCAGTGGTAATCATATTCAATCAGAATAATCCCAGAGATAGAAAGGATAAAATTAACTTTGGATTATATGAAAAAGACGAAATATGCGAAAAATTGGCATACTTTGATTGCCAATAAAACACATTAAATTCTATCATTATGCTCATACAAATCCATTTATACGATTATTACTATTATGATTTTAAATGGATTGGCATTGTTCTAACAATAATTATATGTTTTAACCAAATCTATTAGCATATGGCTAATAAAATAACACACAAATCGATTAATTTTTATGGCGATAGTCATCCTTTAGTTTCGTTTTTATTCGAGTTGTTACCACTCTAACCCATTTACTTTCTACCTCTTTTGGTTTAGTTTTTTTTTTCTTCTCTTTTCTTCTTTATTTTGCCGAAAAAAAAAACTTAGTCAAGAAATTTAATTACTCCTTGCATAACTACTGTTTACCGCTTGCGCTGAGTTTTAATTACGGAAAGCAAAATCCAACTACTTAATAGTTCGAAGCCATAGCAAATTGATATTGCTCTTTCTCATAATTTTCTACACAAGATTATGGCATCTGCATGCAATCTGGTACGCTTAAACAAGCACTTTTATTTGTGTACAAGTATACATGGCCCCCTTGTGTCTGTCTGTTGTGTGTGTGTCTGTGTCTGTTTGTGTGTGTGTGTGTGTGTGAGTGTGAGTGTGTGGTGTATTTGTTTGAAAAGTTGTTGGCCCGATTACGCGCAGCACTCGTAGCATTTAACATGCGGCGGTACTCAGAATATTTTCGATGCTTTTGGCAACAAGATCAATCGTATCAAATTGAAGATTGTGATTTCATGCATCAGTGTATGAAAATTAAATCTGTATCTGGTTGATTAAACCAGCTCTTTTGAGCTTGTGATTCTGTTTCGTTTGTATTTCACAAACGATGAAATAGCATACATTTAGTAAATATTTTGTGCGTTATTGTGAGTGTGTCTGCCTTGTGCACATTTCATTTAAAATGAACACATTTTATTGGTTTGCATAACGCAATGAAACTTTGCATGCATTGCGTATATTTGAAGCGCTCGCAGCCATTGTATATGCTTCATTAATCATTAATTAGCAACTTACACCCCAAAAACCATGTAAATAAATATTTATTGCAATCCAATAAATAATTTTCACGACGCTTCAGTTCGTCCCGTGAATTATATACACAAACACACAAACATACAAACACACGCACATATACACAAACAGTAAATGAGCAAATCAAGATTCATGTGTTTTGCCATCAAACAAATGCTTTCTAAATAAGCAATCTGCCGAAAATAAACTAAATAAATACGCATTCTGTAAAGCCTGACAACTGCATGTTTAGATAGGAATCATGGTTCAATATCTCTCTCTCTCTCTCTCTCTTCCACTCCCTCTCTCTCTCTCTCTCTCACTCTCTCTCTCTCTTTCTCTTACGAGCTTTCACTCACTCTTTCCCTCGGTGGCTTTATTTTTATTCCCGTTTCGTTCGCTTTCCCAATCGCATAGTCTCTGTGTTCAGTCTGTCATATTTGCGCGCAACAATAAAATTGCGTTCAACATTTGCATAAGAATGAAGCGTAACATTTTTGTACTAGCTTATTTATTTATTTATTTGCTTTTTGAAAGAGTTTCTCATGTGCTAAATTGTGTTGGATGCGAAAAACAGGCTGCAGTAGCAATGATAATGGCAGCAACACAGCAGCAACGAGAGAATAAACCATCCATTGTCGACGAGAACCGGATAAAGTGTGAAACAGAAATAGTTGAAGAGAGAGAGAGAGAGAGAGAGAGAGAGAGAGAAAGAGAGAGAAAGAGAGAGAAAGAGAGAGAGAGAAAAAAGAGAGAGAGAAAGCGAGAGAGAAAGAGAGAGATTGAAGGGCGTGAAGGTAGAGAAAGAGATAGAGTGAGAAAGCTCACAACAATGCCGTGTAATGCCGATCTGAAATGCACTGTATTGTGGTGTTCACTTATTAGCTTTTGTCGTGCCGTTGAGCGTGTTTGCGGTGAATGTTTTGTTCATTTGATAGCGAGGTACATGAAAGAGATGTTTTATTTTACTTTCACATTATTTTATGTAATTTGAATTTTCCTGTCGTGTTCTTTTTTTTCTTCTTCTTCTTCTTTCCTTCTCTTTTTCTCTCTCACTCTCTCTCTCTCTCTCTCTCTCTCTCTCTCTCATCTCTTGTTATTTCTCCGATTTCTGGCCACGTGTGCGAGCGATTCTGACGTTCCATTGCAAAACATGCATGCATGTTGGTATTTAATCGGTTAGATATATGGATGTATCCATACTTTGAAATAGAGTGATGTATGAACCAAATTGAATTCGTACCACGAAAAATGTTTGCAAATTACTCAAATAGACACACAAGCGCATAAACACACACACACACACACACACACACACACACACACACACACATTTATATTTCTCATTCGTATACAAAATAACACGCAAACATAAGCAAACAAAAAACAAACTAAATAAAATATCGTTTCAATTTGTTGAATGCCGATCCTATTCCGTTTCACTTTTTCGCTCTCACTCTCTTTTATTTTTGCTGATATGTATGTAAAAAGCTCGAATTTTTGGTTGATTTGTACAAATATATTAGTGCCTTGTGCCATGTATTCTATCTGTGCTTTTTTTTGTGCATTGCCGCGAATTTGTAATGTGTTTATTTAAGTGTATACACATAGAGAAAGATTTTATGTTGTTGTTGTTGTTATTCCTCTTGTTTGTTGTTCGTGTACTCAACTTAATGTAGAAAATGGGCACGCACGCATTTCACCAATCCCGGACCATGCCTATATACATTGTACTTGATCAGCCGTAAAAAAAAAACAACAACAAATATATGCTATTTGAATTTACAATAATTCCATATATTTGCTGGTTTCGAATTGGATTTCATTTGATAAAAAATTGATAGCGATTTCCAAGTGATAATATTACAATCGATATACCACATAGCGCTCTTTATCTCTGTCCCTCTCTCACTCACACTCTTCCTTCCTATTTCATAACTAAATGATGGAAAATGTACAACCTTTTGAAAAGTTCACCATCAGCGATATGACGTGACAACATCAAAATGTAACAATAAAAATGAAATAAAATCAAGAATGGTGCTATCAATAATGTTTCACACCGTACATCTCTCTTCCACTCATCTGGTTGGGTTGCTGTCATGCAATTTTCCAATTCATATTTTCCACATAATAAGATCATCATTAGGGTTTTTACACTTTTTTCCTCTGTTGCATCTGGTTTATCATTTTGGTTTATTTATTTTTATTTTTTTTTTTTTTTATTACAAATGAAATAGTGATCCAAGAATTTTGTTGTAAAATGTTTACATTTCGAGAGCGCTCATTTGATGCTATCCCATTCAATATTGCGGTGGTTTTTCAACCAATCAACATCAATGTAACAATGTTTTGTGTTTATTTATCGATATCTATTTCAAGTGGAATTCAAATGATGAAACTACTCACCAAAATTCAATATGGCCTTGATCAATCAGCACAGCTAAGAAGTCACCGGACAAATCATCTCGTTCACCAGTCAATAAAATAATACCATCTTTTGATTCTGGCTTAAATTCAATATTCAGCTGTGGAAGAAAATGAACGAAAAAGAAATGGAAAAAAAAAAAAAAATTAATAAAACCAAAAATCCATTATTTTGCAATGAAAAATGAAAATTGCATTGAAATATAGTTTTGTAATTAGACTTTATGAAGTTTTAAAAAGTCATCATATTTTCAAAGAAGAAAAAAATTTTCTTTTACAAAATATGAAATGTCTTTATATTGATATTGGTTTAAGTGACTCACCTGAACATGTTTGTATGCACCTCGTAATGCCGAAAATGCAATCCATGAATGCTTTGTAAACCGCGGAATCGACAAACTATCAACAACTGCATAGCAAAATTCCATGCAACAACAACGAACAGTGTGCAATGAAACGATGGATGGAATAGAGAAAAACAAAAAAAAAATGGAAAGAGAAGAAAAATGGTAATAAATTTTTTAACTATTTTTAATGCACATCGCTTGTGAATATTGAATCAAATTTCTTAAACATTTTAGATGCAAACATAAAATTTATTTATTCATTATTTTTCCAACGAATGATCGTTGTTGCAGTTTTTTACAACACTTATCACAGTAACCAAAACACGTGAATTGACTCCATTCGATGCCATTTAAAAGTTTGTGCATCACATGAAACGGATTAAATAATAATATACACTCCATCTAGTTTGTAGATAGAATCATTTCAGAAGCAACACATCGTCTAGACTATTAAAAACTAAAACAATTAAGTTGAGTTTTTTTTTTTTTTTGTTTTGTTGTGAGCTTAAACATTAAAAGAAGCTAACAGAATATCAGATATTTTCGAAACCGATAAAACTGAACCGTTGTTTCTCCTCTGGATTTTGAGACTTGCAATAGTTTTCATTTTTGGACATCGGACCGTAACTATGAACATAGCTAGGGAAAGTTATTTTTATTTTTCTTTTTCTTTCTCACTCTTAAATACTTTCAATCGCAGATTTTTTTCACATGAATCAAGTTTTATGTGCACTAAATTTATTTTCATGCTGTTTTTTTTCTCGTTTAATTTTCACCTTTCGGTTTTCTCAAAAGCATCAAAGAGCATGCAATCATAAGCTCGGTTAGTGTGGCAAATACAGATGAATACTGGGGGGGTTTTTTATTACTTTGTTGCTCTTGCTTTCACACACGTTTTTCATCTTTCATTCCATAAATTTGAATTTTTGTACAGGTGCTGTCGTTATATCATTTTATATTCCATTTTTATTTATTATGAAGAAAAAAGTATGGTCATTTGAACCAGATGCAAAATAAACAATAGCCAATTTCACGATACTTTCTCACACTCTTCAATTTATCAGTTTACTGACATTCAATAAAATGCACGTATGAATTGAAATTTAATGCAAGAAATTTGAAATATTCATATTTCATACATACACACACTCACACACAATCAATATTAAATAGATAAATCAATAAATGGACGAACATTTGACAGGAAATAAATTTTTTGTTTTTCTTTGTTTTCATTTGAAGAACTAATAGCAGCATATGGCAATTGAATTATATATTTTCCATTTTTCTCGATGCATAAATATTGAATTCCGGTGAAAAAATCAAACTTTCGAATTTGTATTTGATATTGAAAGTTGTCATCGAATGGAAATAAATCTGAAATAATGGTCTGATATTTTCAAAGCCATCTCGATTTGATTCTCTTTGTCTTGCACTTAGTTACTTGTCGAATATCAAAAATATACAAAAAAAAAAGAAAAAAATATATCATCAAAGAGGCTTATTTTAGATTGAATTCTTTGTTTCGGAGAAATGGAAAAAGTGATTTCTGTTTCTATGGTGCAGTGCGTTCATCTGTTCAACTGGCATGTTTGATTAGAAAGAGGGAAAGAACAAAATGTCCCTCTAAATCGCTTCAATAGACAAACAAAGTTGGATTATTGTTTGAGTTAATTTTACCATTAGCAGCAGATTCTTTTTTTTTTTTTTTTCTTCTTATGCGGTATGTGTGTTGTGTATAGTATATGTCAGTTATTTTGCGCCCCATTTTCACACAGCTGTTACCGTTTGGATTGAAAATGCATGTCAATCCAAATTGGAAATCACTTCATCTACAAAACAAAACCACAGTATATTCAAATTGTGCGATTAACAATAGGCTGAATACAAAGAGGAATATATCGTATACATCAATACAAGAGACAACAACCTCAACTGTTACAGCAAATTGGTTGGCTGGCTGACTATAGTTTTTTGGTTTTTTTTTTTTTTCTTTTTAAATTTGTTGTTGCTGTTATATATGCACCGTTGAATGTTGTCTATTGGAAATGCTTATGTGTTCAAATGTGAAGCGATCAATCTTGTGTTGTTGTTCTTATGAATGAACATGACTGCATTGCACATTCAATAAGCGGCACGAACACACATACATACACACACACACACACACACAGCATACCTTTTCCTTTATGCTGTCCATCAGTAATTAATGAATTGGAAAATTTTAAATATGCGATGGGGCATAAGATTGCTGCCAATGACGAGCAATACCAACAAAAACCTACACCCCGAAGACAAGCTGAAGCAGATTAACGGAATGAATGAAACGAAGTTAGAGCAAAAAAAATCAGACAAAAACAAAAAGAGAGGAAATTCAAGGGAGTGAAAAAAATAAAACAAAACAACAAATTGGAAAGGTGAAAACAAAAAAAAACTTCAGAACAATAATGATATGAATGGTATGGAATGAAATAAATTTTTTTTTCATAAGCGTATTATTATACCGAATCGATCGGAACGCAATGAAAACAATGAAGGCTACAATTTCAATAAACATTTTGCGTAATTAAGGCGATCTCATTGCAAACACTGCACAGCTCAAAACTATTTTAAAATGACGCACATAGAGGAGCTTTACAATTTAATTCTATAATTTTCATTTTTTTTTTTTTTTTTTGATTCGTTTGTTCGTTTTTTTTTTATTTTTTTGTTCATTGCCGTTCATTTTGCAACAAACATAGTCCATTGGTATAGAACAACAAGCGAAAATTTTTCACATTTTACTACTTTTGACACTGGACGCTTCAGTTTTGGTAAAATGTAATAAGTCGTGTAATAGTAATGGTTTATTATTAATTGGGCAAACATAAGTTTTGAACATCCCAATTGAATCGAAAATTGAATGAAAAATGAAAGGAAAAGAGAGGAGTGGTGGAGAGAGAGGGGGCGGAGAGAGAGGGAGAGAGAGAGGGAGAGAGAGAGAGAAAAAAAGAGAGAGGGGGGAGAGAAAGAGAGAGGGAGCGGGAGAGAGAGGGAGGTAGAGAGAGATAGAGAGAAAAAAGAGAGAGAGAAGGTGATGGTAAATTGAGATTGAAGTCAAAATTAAAATGAGAATGTGTGTGTTTGTATATGAGAGAAAATAATTCAATGAAAGGCTTGACGGCAGCGATTTTTCATTTTGAACACAATGAACGAAGAATGTTTGGGTTTATATTGACATTAGTCGAACCATATAAATTTGATGAAGTCAAATAAATGTGTTGGTAAGCATTTGGGCAGAAGTACTTTTGGTAGGAATTCAAATTCAATGTTGTACGTAAGTATAATATGTCATTCTGACTGTTGGTATTGCTTCATTTCTCCCATTCCCATTCCCGTTCCATTTTCCACCTCGCTTAGTTGATGGTTTTTTTGCTTTCGCTCTCTTGCTCTTTCTCTCTCTCTTTCTCCCTCTGCCCCTCTCTACACTTCACTACCCCTTTCTGCCCCTCTCTACTCCTCTCTGCCCCTCTCTGCCTCTCTCTACCTCTCTTTGCCTCCCTCTGCCTCTCTCAGCCTCTCTCAGCCTCTCTCAAAAACACACATGGTATATGCCATTTAAAATGTGGAACAACCGACCATTAAAATGTTTGAATTAGTATTAGCGAAGTGTATATGGAGGATGTGTTTTGTGTATTTCATTTAGTCAAAAGCTTAGAGCATTTCCCGACGAACAGAAACAGCAGCGGAAGAATAGTTAGTCAAAATAACGGAAAACACAATCAAGATTAACCGCAAACGATTCTGTTGAAAAGCCTTAAGCTTTCTTCCTGTACGTATGAAGCTTTTGCGAAAATTTGTTGGTCGTTAAACGTTAAAAAGAAAAAAGGGAAAGGAATAAAAACAAAAACAAAAAAAAATAAAACAAAAAATAATCCATGAGAATTTGTGACCTTTTTGTGTGCCGTATACGCGTTTTTTCCATGTTGAAAGCATTACGAAAAACAATAGAATTCTGCCAGTACAAATCAACATGTCTTTTTTTTTTCATATTCAGTTTTGTTCATTTTCTCTCTATTGTATTCTCTTATACCGTCCAATAGAGCGATGCATGGGAAAACGGCAACTGCTTCTAATTTAATAATCATTTCTTTTAAGTGTTTTTCATTCATTTATTTCTAAATTACATTATCCATGCTGTGAAGATGGAAAGCAAAACCTCAGAGAGAATGAGAGAAACGAAGAGAGTAAGAGAGTGAGAGAGTGAGAGAGAGAGAGCTAGAGAGGGGTATTGAGAAAGAACAAAACACGGCCCATACTGTTTGATGCACCCATAAGCAATGATAATGCAATTGTTTCGGTATCAGATTTGAAACAGCACAACGAACAACGAACGGCTTCAGAATGCAAACACAAAATGACACGCAAACACAAAGGGGATTGAGATACACAATGCTGTATGAATAGAATGGCACACGAAAACGCGAAAGAAAAAGAACAAAAAAAAAAAAAAAAAAACAAAAGAGGAAGAGGGACAGTGAAAGGTAGAGAAAAAAAAGACAAACAAAGTGGGAAATTCAAACAAGACATAGACAATGCATACGGTTACAGCTTTTGCTTCTGCTGTGAATGTGCGCGCTTATGAAACTGTGACTGCGGATTGCCTGTGCGAAAGAATAGCATTATAAATTTTTTCTTATAACTATGGCGATATTGTGTGAAGCAATGCCACTGCACTCAATTCTTTCCATTCAACAGAGTGCCTGTTCAGATCAGTCGCTTGTTAGAGCGATGCGATGCGTGGTCGATGTGTATTTTGCTTTTTGTGTTTTTCCATCCAGGCATTAGTATGGATATTGCACAAATATCTTCCGTATTTATGAATTTAGTTTCCTGTTTGGTATGCCACATCACATTTGCCATAGTTTTTGCTATTGTCGTCGTTGTTGTCGTTCTCGACAGCGTTGCCGTTCTTATAGCCATTACATTTCGCATTCGCGTAATCACACAAAAATAGGTGGTAAGCAACAAAAAGCAATCATTTATATGCACGGTATGCCTTTATCAGGTTGTCTTGTGTGGGAAAAAGTGGAAGAGGAATATGGTTTTTTGCCACAAAGAGAGAGAGAGAGAGAGAGAGAGAGAGAGAGAGAGAGAGGAGAGTGAAAGAGAGAAGGAGAAGGAAAAAACGACGCGCACAATCGTTTGCCAAGAATAGTGAAAATAGAAACGGCACAAATACCGTATTGTGCAATATCTCGTAGAAAGTTATTCAAATATTCTATGTGTCGTGTGGATGAAAGCAAGCACAAAGGCTCATCATGTTTGTTTTTAACTGTATTCTCATATCTATATTCATAATATGTGTGCGTTTGGCTTTCACCGGGAACATCGAGCTCACCGAGATCGAAAGAGATATCCGTGACACACGAATGCATTTTCGACATTGTTTTCAAGCAGCAACACACACAAACACTTACCATTCAACGGCACACAACATACAAAGCACAAAGCACAAATACACACACACACACACACACACACACACACACACACACACACAACACACACTGATCTGCATTTAAATGTTGAGAACATCGCCAGACAACCAACCAGACAGATAGTCATTGCGAAAATTCTAATTTCGCCTGATGCAACACACAAAAAGTCTCATAACATGATGATCTGTTTGATAACTGTTGCATTCGCATAAAATGTTATGTTATTGTGTAATAGAAGGTTGTTGTTTGACTTTAATGGAGCTGTCACTGTGCTGCTGACTGTCGTATTATGAAATCTCAACACGACGACTAAATACCAAATTTAGACTATGAACATTGCACATCGAGTATACACACACACACACACATGCACTGAGAGAGGGGGGAGAGGGAGGGAGAGAGAGAGAGAGAGAGGGGAGAGAGAGAGCAAGAGAGAGAGAGAAGAGAGATAGATACAGAAGCACAAACGATACTATAACACCTGGTGAATTGAAGATCATCGAGCACAGCAACATACGATGCATTCAAAATTACGTTTGACGATGCCATAACATCATGGAACGAATTTATCATTCGAAACGCAATTTTAGTGCGGTGAATAGTGGTCGTTTGTATCTTGCGATGAGTTTGTTGTGTTGAAATTTAAAAATGCAAATCTGGCCCAAATTCATCAAAATCACAAATGCAAATGAAATTTCAAATTTGCCTACCGTTTTCGCATTTATTTCCGTTTTTACCAAAGGGACATCGGCATCGCATCGCTTTTTCACTGTTATCGCATATGCCATCCAAACCACAATCCAAAAGGCATGGCTCACTGTAATCACATAGAAAAGAAATAAAATGAAAATAAAAAAGGAAAGAAAGAGAAAAAAAAAGTTTTTCTTTTTAAATTAAATTGGAGCTAATCTCGTCACTGTCTATTTTTTTTTTTTTTTTTTTTTAAATTTTTTTCATTATGTGGGTGTTTTGTGTCTGAACGAAATTAAGGTTATCATTTGTTAAATGAGAATTGCATGATGAAAACGAAAATGTACTTACGGTTTTGTTGTTGACATTTCCGCTGTCCCATCCGTGCTGTTATTGTGATGCAATTGCAATGATTTGGCCGTTGCTTTCACATCAAATGCGTTCATTGATTTCATATCCTTTGGTTTTGATGTCGTCGTCGGCGTCGTTGTTGTAGACGTTTTCGTCGTGTTTGGCATTGTTGCATCTGCTGTTGCTGTTGCTGTCGCCGATGCTGCCGCCATTTCATCCAAATTTCCTTTGTATACTTCAATATGAATGTAAGTTTTGAGTGAATCATTTGCGTTGCGGTCGGTTAAAACATTATTTGCCACATAAATGTTTCTCTCTTCATAGGCATTGGAGCGTCCATTGTTGTTGGTACGCAGATTGAGGCGATTGTTGTTAACATCATCATATACCGACATATCGTCTTTGGAATAGTAATTTTCATTATTGTAATTATAATTAGAAGTTGCGGTCGATGCCGACGTATTGCTCGTTCCAATATTTGGCTCAACCATCGTCGTTGAATCAATGGAAATTGGTCGTTCGGTTGCTACTGCAGGTATTGATGATGATGACGACGATGCTGATGATGGTGATGATGATGATGATGATGATGTTGGCGATGCCGTCGTTAATGGTTTGCTCATATCGAGATTGTCGACTAATTTTCTCGAACTTGCATCTTTCGATTCAATTTTGATAACTATGCTATCGCTGCCGCTGCTACTATTACCATTATAATCTAGATCGTCCTCAATTTCATCAATGTCATCATCTGTATGGGAATGAAAATAACAGGAAATTGTTGAGAAATTCAGTACGCCATGTAATTTGTGTTAATTTTGAAATAGCGGACACATTTTCTGTCTCGCTCAATATCCACATTACACAATGTCTATGGTTTACAAACTTTTGTGGAAATTCAATGGTGAGAAATTTCATGAATTTATATGAGTGTTCATTGTGCATGAGTATGAAGACACACAGAGAGAAAGAGAGAGTGAGAGAGAGAGAGAGAATGAGTGAAAATGAATTATTTTTATTGCTGGGTCATACATAAAATAACCAACCTGATTCAGCATCGTTGCCATTGTATCCATTGTAACCATACTCGTTATTATCATTATCACTTGTGCTTTCCATTTCGGGATGCTGGTTTGTGTCAATGCTTTGCTTCCAATCAATAATTGTATTGTAAAAATCTACATTCTTTTTATCATCGTCAATTTGTAATGTATTTTGATTTGGTGCGCTGTTGCTGTTGCTGCCACTGCGGCCCATACCGCCTCCAGTCGTCGTCGTCGGCGTTGTCTGCTGCTGCTGTTGCTGCTGCTGTTTGACCACACCTTTACTCGTTTCCACTTTATTTACTGCTTTAAATGATTTGTTGCCGCCATTTTTTACACTATTTTTGTTGTACCTACTGCTTTTACTACTTCTATTTAAATTATTTACACTAGAGCTACTTTGGCTATTATCGCCATTAGAAACACTTTTGTTATAGCTTTGTATATTATTGTGCGAATATGAATTATCTAATTTTGCACTGAACGACGCATCACTCTGATAGAGCACATCCTCTTCGGTGTTTAGGTCATTCGATTGATATGTTGAATTTATCACTAGTTTGGATAGAAAAAAAAAAAAAAAAAAAAAAAAATGAGAAAATAGAAAAGACAAAACATATCGAACGTGAGAATAATGTGTGAAAATATAGAAAATGGCATTATTTTTTTTTTCTTTTTTAGTTCAATTATTAATGATCAATATAGACTAAATCCCTCAAGCTAAATAAAAACAACATTATGCGCATTAAAGTGAATTCGATGAAAATTGTCATTGTCTCGACATTTCTTCATTTTGTTTTTATTCGTTATTTTCGTTACAATTTTATGCGGCCCCATTTTCTATTGTTATTAACAATTTGTCAAATTCTCAATAAATATACAAATAGATTCCATTTGACAAATCGATACGCATTTTGAATCAGGCAATCAAGTTGTGCTGGCGCGTTATTACATAAAATGTACGCCCCCGAAATGGATTTGGTACATTTCGGCTTTTACTCACGTCCAGCAAGATTTATGCATGTCGAGAATGATTCTAGGCTCATTCGGCTCTATATCGAATATGCTTCATGCATAAATCAGTTTTTGAGCTGACGATTTGCCTGCTACTCCCATTAACATATTCTCTGATTTGCTTCATTTTTTTTCCCCATTTTTTTTTTTCTTTTCTTTTCTTTTTCTTTTCTTTTCTTTTCTTTTCTTTTCTTTTTATTTCATTTTCTTTTCTTTGGTGTATATATTTGCGTGCGTCTCCCCACACACTTTTTACATCGTTATTATGCACACCCTCAACAAAAATCTAACAAAATGAATGAATAAAAGTGTCCACATAAAATTTTGAGTTTGGGATTCAGATGCCGTTCTATTCATCGTCGTCGTCGTCGTCGTCAGTTTTCGTCGTTGTCGTTGTCGTCGTCGTCATTGTACTCTTTATACAGTTAACTCTTGTCTCAATCGATGCGAAAATTTTTCGACATATATTGATTTTTTTTTTTCTCTTCTCTCACACATTGCTCTGTTGTTCACTTTTTCGTTTATTGCAAAATATTCGACAAGAGTTTAGAAATTGAAATCCGTCAACCCTTGTTCAATCAAATATAATTCCATTCGTTCGTTGTTCGTTGCAAAGGAATTTTTTTTTTTTCTGTTTTTTTTTTTGTTTTTTTTTTTTTGTTCCATAAAATATTCATGTTTCGACCGTCCTCTTTTCTCACCAGCTTAAACGTTACATCGGAATTGGCGTTCTCGCTTATTCATACACACATATGCACACATACATTTTCATTCAATCTCAACGAATACGTCGTGCGATTTTCCAAATATATGTTCACATAAAACAAACAGAGATTCCATAAAATAACAGATTTGAAATATTTAATGGCATTTCACCTAATTCTCGGATTGTGTTTCGATGTACCATCAAAGTCACGCGTATTAACGAAGAAAAATGAAATAACATTTTTGCAACCCATTGAAGATGGTGTTTGGAATACAATAGCATGAGCGTAATATACACACAAGTATATATCTATAGACCAATCATATGTGCACGCAGACTTAATAATGGCATAATTTGTATCATAGTCCATCCAATTTATTTTCGACATTTTATGCCATACGAGAAACAGGCCCAATGAATTTTATCGCATTTTATTTTTTTCTTTCTCTCAACTCTTGTTGTAAATGCGTTGAAAACATTATTTCATAGAGCAAATCATCAAATCATTTGACTTGAATGAATTTTTAAAGAATTAGAATGAATGGAAGAATGCAGCAACAAAAGATTGGCTTGAAAATATACATATATACACATAGATAAAGATGAACATTATATTGCCTGACATGGTTGTGTGTTAAATTTGAACGTGGGTCTTATAAATGATGCAGACATCATTTTTGTACAATTATCCAATTGTTTTATGTTGACAGAATTAAATTGATGAGAGAAACAAAATTGAATTGAATAAAATTCAACGATTCCAACATTTTCATTCAATCGATAAATAAAAAAAAAAAAAAAAAACCATACATTTGAAGCATTTCATATAATAAAATAAGCTAGCTGGTTGTTATTCATCCTTAGTTAGGAACTAATATGAATAGAATCATAATTATTGTTCTGCAAGTGCATTGAAAAAAGGAAGAAGGAAAACAAAAAAGAAGAACGATATTGTGGGTGGTACAATGAATAAAATTCGCTTATTCACATTTAAACCACGTGTTTCTCTCTCAATTAAATGCAATTCATTATCAATAATGAATAAATATTAATTATGGACATTGTATTGAATGTGAATGGAAATGAAAATGTTCGAATCATGACGTAAATTGCCATTTATAAGATACGAAATTCAATGGGGTCGATTGTCGGAAATCATATCTCATAATAGCGTGCCATATAATCTGTATGGCATTGAAAGGTTGAATTGAAGAGAAATGATGATAGAAAGAGAAGCCATGCAATGATATACAAAATGCGAGATGCTAATATCATCATCTCATATATGATATTAATAAACACATAAAAACATCAACACACAGTCAACTAAAATGCTTGATATTGAATGTGTTGACTTGATATTGACAACATGAAAAGGAAAATTTGTTCGAAGAAATAAAAACAACAAAAAAAAAAAAAAAAAAAAGAAAAAGAAGAGCTGCACCGCCAAATGTACCATTCTGTATTCACGTAACGAAAATATTCAAATGTTGAATGAAATTGAATTACATTCAGCATTAAATCAATTTTTTAAAATAATATGGCAATAATGCGCAAACAAAAGGCCCATTCACATGAATCTGCTATCATCATCACAACCGGAAAACGTAACGAAAATGAAGTGGCATGGAATATATGAGAGATTCGTGATCAACATCAACATTGTCAACAATATCGCTCTTAGCGAGACACATTTTTTTTTTCGTTCTACACATTGAATGAAAGAGAGAGAGAGAGAGAGAGAGAGAGAGAGAGAGAGAGAAAGAAAGAGAGAGAGAGAGAGAGAGAGAGAGAGAGAGAGAGAGAGAGAGAGAAAGAAAGAGAGAGAGAGAGAGAGAGAGAGAGAGAGAGAGAGAGAGAGAAAGAAAGAGAGAGAGAGAGAGAGAAAGAAAGAGAGAGAGAGAGAGAGAGCAAGAGTAAAACAGAAAGCGAAAAAAAAAAATTAAAATAATTAAAGTGCACATTGAAGTATGTAAATATATATTTGCATGCAGTAGGGCCGACTCACAATTTTGCCACTTTTCAATGAGCATTTCAATGACGCATTTAGAACATGAACGCAAATCAAGAGAACGCACACATAACAATCTCAGAAAATATTTTACTTGTGATGTATGTATAACAAAAAAAAATGTCTGACAATCCGACCTATTACACGTGGCACAGTATTTGAACATTGTATTTATCACTTGCTCAATGTATGTTTTAGTCGCCGAATGTTTTCTGTAATCTAATGTATACACACACATAGATATTGTACGATTTTCATATACTGACTTGGGGCCACAATGCATCCTAATTTATGGAAACTCAAGTAAATTAAATTTTCGCGCAAATTTAGTTTCTTCCGTACTTTTGCATTGAGGCAATTCAATGTATGATATGCTTGTAACGAAAAACTCGCATCATATAGACACTCAACAACGTCATGTATCTTAAGACTTAAACCGACAATACTAAAACTATGGCCTCAACTATGATGCACTTTTATGCGTTGAAACAAAAAAGAAAAGAAAAAGAAATATTCTCTGTGTTTGCATGAGGTTTTGTTCGTAAAATTTGATTTTACGACATTTATACATTTCAACTGATAAACTTAGGCAACTGCACCAATGTGCAATGATAAATTTATGCTTTTTAATTAATGCTAATCACAATATCCGATCTCGGCCATTAAGCAATTTTCTTTCGATGTGCTTTTTCGAAAAATTTCCATTAATATTTATGCAATTTATTCCCAGAGAACAGATTAAAAGGAAAAAAGAAAAAAAAAGAAAAGCGCAACCATGATGAATTGATGGACAATTGTTTATCCAGCTAATTTCATGTTTTTCCATTTAAATTACGGAAAAGTAGAAAACTTTTAATCGAATACTGTGCACAAAATGAAATAGAAGAAGCAGCAATACAAACAACCGAATACGAAATAAAAAATGAGCAGAAACCAACAGTGTTCACAAATTCAGTTACACCTGCTGTCTGTGAATTCATTCCTCCCCTCTATCGATCACTCTCACTCTTCCTCTCTCTCTCCCCCTCTCTCACTCTCTCTTTTTCTTACACTCTCTATTGCAATCCCACTGCCTTTTCGTAGATTTTTTTTCAGTGTGTACAATTGAACATCGTTTATTTGTGTGAATACGATTATTTCATTTTTGCATTTTTTTTTTTTTAATTTTTTTTTTTTTTCATTTCGATCGATTATAGTTGCTGTTCCATTGTTCACGTTCAATCTTTTGTTCACTCTATAATTTGAGCCTTCAAGCGCTTGAAATAGCTTTAAAACGCCATACAATTTTCAAGTTATGTAAAATGTTTTGCAACATTTTCGGATTTTCAGATTAAATGCAGGGCTTTCAGATTCAACTTGCACACACTATTACAATGTATGCAAGTTTTTGAATTCATTTTTTGGGGTGCTATTATCGTTTGTAGCCGCTCTGCCCGTAATCGGATGAAGCGCATTCGGTATCCAAAAACCAAATGTTTTTGTTTCTCTTTCGACAACTGATTAATATTTATATCAGATTTTAAATGCGCGCCAATGAATACGTTATGTATAGTTAAGACCAAAGATGTATGGCTAAAATACACAGACAACAGCACTTGCACTCAAACACAATACAAAATTGGAACGAGAAAACACTTGCACTTTTTGATTTATTTTTGCATTTATTACGATTTTTACGTTTTCAAATCTATCCGCATGAGATGTACTAATTTGCGAAAGAAGAAATATATGGTTTTGGTTTGGTAGATCAACTTATGTTTTATGTAAAAAATGTTTGGCCTCTGTATAAGAACGAACGAAAAAAAAAAAAAAAAAACAACAACATTTTATGGCTACGAAAATATCTATTCTTTGGTTGATATTTGTATTTGCAATTGAGGGGATTCAATCCCATTTACTGAGATATTTCAACAGCGATAGAACCTAGAGTGGTTTGAATTGACGATGACCAATTTTCAATTGAGGGGTGAATTTTGAACATACAAACAGCATATAGCACATATTACATACACGCGTCTATGAAATATATTTTGAAATGGGAAGTTCAGTTGAAGCCAGAACTCACCTGCTAGCTACTGTGGTTGATTTGTCTGGAATCGGCTTTGTTTATGGAAATGAAATGGATATCATTACTAATGATATGTGGAAAATGTAAAATTTATACATGTTCCATTGCTCATTGTTTATATGAAAATTTGTTGTTGTTTTCTCATACTCTTTTCATTGCATTTTTTTTTTTTTTTTTTTTTCATTTATTTATTCTTTTGCTGTTATTGAGTTTTCAGTTTGAAATCCCAACCCAAAACTGAATTTTCATTTTCGTTTATTTTGGCATGTGTTATTCGAATGTTGAAAATGGTTGAAAATTTGAATGCTCCTCCCGCCTAATGTCTATATCTCTATTTCTGCATATCTCGTTCTCAC
Source organism: Resseliella maxima (assembly GCA_029041755.1). NCBI lineage: Eukaryota > Metazoa > Arthropoda > Insecta > Diptera > Cecidomyiidae > Resseliella > Resseliella maxima. Next base: position 373,538 of record JAQOWM010000541.1, on the reverse strand, counting down.
TTCCCGTCATTTTGTTTTTTTTTTTTATTATTGTTTCGATGATTGTATGTTTGCATGATTTGAGTTTAGACGATGTGTAATTTTGCAATAACATTCGTAAATGTATTTCGTGTTTTATCCATAAACATTTTTACAATTGAAGAATCGATGCACATATTGCCAGTGTGTTTGGTCATATAACGTTGTACATTGGATCATGAATGTAGAAATGAGAATTAAAAAAAAAAAAAAAAAAAAAAAAAGAAAAGCCGAATTCCGCTTGCACTTATTTTTTGATTCAACATTGAACTGCGAACATCGAACATTGAACAATCGAAAATACAAAACATGATATCAGGATGCTGTTATGTATTTCGATTTGATTGAACCAATATGGATAGAAGTCTGGGCATAAGTATTCAGCAAAGCTGATTCAGTAGTCAAATATCGATGATGCAGGTAGAAAGCATAAATAGTGCGCATTATTGTTATGGGATTATCTTTTTGCCTTTTTCGCTAATGTGATTTAGTTGTCGTTAAAAACAAGAGGCCAATTTTTCGATTATCAAAATAGTATGAGAATCAAGTTTGGATGGTTGGCGACCCAGATAAACCGGAAATAAGAGAAATATTGAAAGATTAATTGCATGCACAGGTGAGATACACCACACGAATGGTTTTTGGTTGCATCGAAATCCATTTTGTGTCGTGGAATGATAGAAGAACAAAACAAAAAAAAAAAAAAACAAAAACATCAACCTTAAATAATGTTATGTGTACAGACTGGTTGGTTGACAGGCAAAGGGACGAAAGTTGAATTTTTCTTTAAACAAATTGCTTTGGTAACATGGCACAACAACAAAAATCATGGTTTATCCATGCATTTTGCCCGTAGTTTTTTTTCCTTTTGCTTTGTTCCATTCAAGCAAACAATCGCTAAAGTAAATTGTACATTGCAATGGACACGACATTTCATGTGTGCGGAACAGCGATTGCATTGCGATTTGGATTTAGATTGGATTGGATTCGCCAATGTATTTTATAGTCGAATATATTTGAAACGATGCATGAGCACCAAACACATCAAGTATTTTATAGCATTTTACAGCAATTTTATTGAAATCAAAGAGAAATTCGAATAACATTTGCCGCTGCTGTTGCTTGCTAATGTTGTTGCTAGAACAACAACAACAACAATAATATACAATTTAATAGATAATGGTGTTGAGCCTTGCCTTGCTTAAATTGTATTCCGGATGCATGAGATACACACACACACACACACACACGCACACACACCATCATTGATATAAGTATTTTGGGTTACAGCTATTAAAATTGAGCGCCTAAATGAAGAGTATAAAATGGGCATTTGCAACACAATGTCAACCAAAAATGTTTTTTGTCTGCTGTGCTCGCGTATTTCATTTTTCATTTTTCGTTTATGTTTGTTTGTCTATATGTTGTACTGTGCGTTATGTCCAAAGTGATTTTCACTGTAGATCCATCCATCCATGCGTCCAAACAATTGTATTCCCTCAAAATCAAATACAAACACAAATGAAATGTATATGATACTCGCTGTGTCATCAGAAATACGCGCAAAATTACCAAGAGCCATTATGTAAAATGGCTAAAAACCAAACATTTGATTGAAACATTTTGTTTGTTGTTTGGGCATTCATACAAAAGGTGATGATATTTAAGTGTTTCTAATTGTTCATGCGCCTCATTCGTCATAATATTAACCATTAAATAAAATTTCGATTTCATGTACAAAACATGGCATCATTTCCTTGCGTTGTCATTCGATATGCGCGACTGTTTGATATCAAACATTCAGCTCGTAAGAATGTATTGAGAAAAAAAAAAATTCATATCAAAATGGCCAATGAAATTGATGATGAAATGCAAACACGACCTGCAATATTCTCAACGGATTTAAATGTCCATGGAATTCATCGAAATGAACATTGTCACACCAGAAATGTGTGTGTGCCAGACACTGGCACTGCCAGTGGCTGGAAAGAGGCAATGACATTGAGATTTTAATGAAAATAAATTTCGAAATAAGTATATTCCTTGAAGAGGTTCTTCATTTTCAGCCAATTTTCTCTCTCTTTCTCTCTCTCTCTCTCTCTCTCTCTCTATCTCTATCTCTCTCTTATCGTTTCGCATATTTTTCTTCTTAAATTCGTCCTGCTCTGTTTCATTTCAGTAAACGTCATTTTCGGTGAATTAGATAAGTCTTTATCAATTTTCACTATCACTTTTCGTGTATTCATGTTCATTCAATTTCAATTTGATTATACTTTTTTTCTTTCAATTTCTCTCTCATATTTAAGCAGCCAATCAACAACAACAACAAAAACAACAACAATATCACCATTATCATCGGCATCTGGTGCTATGTGGCGGCAGGAGCAAACCGCCCAAGAAATGGCACTTGCACCAACATTCGAACCAAAGAAACGGAAAATTAGATTTATGGTTTAATCGCTAACACCCAATCGGAAAATGATAGTGAAAAAAAGAGTGAGAGAGAGAGAGAGAGATAGAGAAAAAAATAATGCGAACGTCATCGTACGTAGTGGTGGTATCTTTTAAGTATTTGCTGTTGGGTGCGATGGGCCACTACACATCGGTAGCTGCCTCAGCAGTAGCTACTGCAACGGTAGATATCGTTTTTGGAATATAAACGCGCGGTGCGTGTTTGTCGAGTTGCTTCTCAGAATTCACATGTTCATGATTCCCAAAACGAACATAAAGCGAATTAAATCGATGAGGAGGTAAAACGAAATGAAAAGTAATGGAAATAGGAGTGAGTGAATGAGTGAGTGAGGGAAAAAAAATGAAAGAATGAGCAAGAAGCGAAAAAAAACCCACTCAACAAATGGAATTGAGTGCTTGGGATAATTATTTTATTTTTTTTGCTCTGCTCGGTTGCCAGTCTTTCATTTTAATTTCTTGGGCATTATGATATCGGATTATATACAACCATTGAACAATCGATAATCCGGCTGATTTTGATAATGTGTTAAAGTAAGAACAATTCGAATGAGAGGAAATTGTGCAATTGAATTAAAGTAATACCGCTTCATGAAAATAAAAAGAACCAAAGTCGATAAAATTAAAAAGTGTAAACTTGAGATTATTCAAACACACACACACACACACACACGAAGACTTCACTTACAAATCGATGAAATTAGATTTGATTTTTTGAGTGGATTTTCGAATTTCATAATTTGTTTGATAAAATTGATTTTCAAGACGATCAAAACTAAGCAGAAGAAATATCCATAAAAAAAACAATCTATTTTAGTTGTCGTCTTATCAGAAGAAAGCTGATTCAGCATACATTGTTCTTCTAGAAAAAGGATTGTATGTGTTTTTGTGTTTGTGTGTTTGTTGATTACAATGGCAAATGACAGAAGCGCATACACTTCAATTTTATTATTACTAGATTTTAGACGAAACCGCGCATATATCCATAAAAATAATTAGGAAAAGTTCTTATTATGCTCTCTCTTAGTGGAAAATTGTTGTTCCAAGTGATATGGTATTTTCATATTTAATGCAGAAGTTCATAAAATTCAATTGTAACTATTCTGAATTTTAATGGATGAGGTTTGGCTCGGCAACAAATTCTTGGCACCGCGGCACAAAACTCTGGAAATGGCAAATTTATTGAAATCTAAATTAATATAGTTGCTTTCCAAATGGTGATTGGTATTGGCATTGGCATGCGTTCGATTTGATAGTGGTTTCGTTTCACTCAGTTTCTGTGACGAAAGAATGGTGATTGCGTTCGAATGATCTCAGATGTTGAACAATCGAGCACTCTCCCTCTCTCTTTCTCTCTCTTTCTCTCTCTTTCTCTCTCTTTCTCTCTCTTTGATTCTTTCTGTGTCATTTCGTTTACTTGCTTCCTTCCTCTGTCTCACTTAATACAAATATATATATATACGAGCGTTCATTAGTGAAACACTCTTTGTTAAACAAAATGCTACTTCGTGCTTAAATAAACAGCGAACACAAATGTGTGGTAAACGGTACCGTGTGTTCTTTGAATGCAGCACATACACTTTCGGCAATCTATCGTTTCCATTGAATATGGTGTTTTCTATCACCCTCGTCATGCTGTGCCCCAAATTCTTCTGTTCATTCACATTTTCATTCGATGTCTTTCCCTCCTTCTCTCTCTCTCTCTCTCTCTTTTTCTCCCATTGCCATCGATCGTGTTTTTGGTTGTGTTTTATTCGAAATTTGATTAAACATACATTTCTTTCAGGCTTCAGTTTTCGGTTCGTTTTCGTCTATTGCTTTCATCTTTTGTCTTTGCGGTGTGTGTGTGTGTGTGGCGCAAAATTTTCACATTCAATGCCAAAACAAAAACCATCGATTTTCGTAAAGGTAAAAAGCAAACGATCCATGTAAATGAATAGAAAACTGAGGAAACATAGTGCCCTCCCAAACACGCTTCAATGTATATATTACAAATTAGATTCGGATCGCGTCAAGTCATTAGAAAAGTTTGTACAGATTTTGAATACCGTCAGGGACCAATGTTTTAATTTAGTTTTGCCACATTTCAGCTTATTTCACAAAATTTGTCTTCTTCTTTTTCAGCTTTATGAATTTGTTGTGTACGTGCGTGTGTGGGTGTGTGTGTGTGTCTGTGTGTGAGAGAGAGAGTGTGTTTTTTTTCCATTGGTGCGCATTCTCACATTTTCAATTAATGTTAGTCAGTGTTCATTTTGAGTTCTTTGCTTTTAATTATTTTGCTGCTTGACTAAGATGCCAGTTAATTTGGACATTTTCCATGGTGCTTGAAGCTCAATGCTGCGCAATATGCTTCTATTGATTGTTTGTATTTTTTTTTTTTTTTTTTTTTTAATATTTTGTAATTATTCAATATATTTCGTTGTTACAAAATTTTTGCGCTTTGAAATCACGCAAGCTTGTCGAAAGTTTGGTATTCCCACCTCCTTCATACTATCACGCACTAAATACCGTTTGATGAAGGTGTTCTTGTACAATAAAAATATTTTTCCATTTCGATAAGAAATGGTGAATTCAAACAATAGCCCTAACATTCATTTTCTCCACGACAACATTAATGAATGACAATCATATCGATTCAGTACGCATAATTGCCATGTTGCCTGTTTTATGGCCAAAATCACAGAATGCATAAGCAACAATAGTCGTCAACATGCTCATATTTCTGAATGGGGTTAATTCAGCTGAAAAGGGAAACTACATCTCCAAACATTTTTTTTTTTTTTTTTTTTTTTTGCCAAATTTACAACATTTCCCTGCAACCCTGATGAAATACTGAAACTTGTCATTTCCAATTTAATTCAATTCAATTCAGAGAAAATTGTTTTCTTTCCATTTCTTTTCCTTTCTGCTATCTAAATTCCATTTTCGGCAACAAATAAACAAAAATTATGGACGAAAAAACGAAAGAATATTTTATGCATTTTGCTGCCATCACCAACGATTATTGTTGTTAGAAAACCATATTGTTTGTATCACGAAATCACCGATTGAGCGTCACGTATATTTTGTGTCACATCCGTATAGATGATCCGAACACCACAAGCTCGTAGGGATTGAATGGGGCGAGGGACAAAGAAAGAGAGAGAGAGAGAGAGAGAGAGAAAGAAAAAGAGAGAGAGAGAGTGAGAGTGAGAGAGAGAGAGAGAGTGAGAGAGAGAGAGAGTGAGAGAGAGTGAGAGAGAGACAGAGCAAGAATGAGGGAGAGAGAGGGGGAGAGAGAGAGAGAGAGAGAGAGATAGAGATAGAGATAAAGATAGAGAGAGAGAGAATGAAGACCATGAGATTGCGTGTTTTTTGTAATTATTTCATGTACACCTTAATTACATTTACAACGTTAATAAATAATGCTTCTTTCTTCTTTTGTTATATGCATGTGTGTAAGTGACTATGACTCTCTCTCTCTCTCTCCCTCTCTTTGCCTCTCATTTTCTTTCATACACATATTCTCTCGCAATCACTGTGCGTCAATAAATGTGTACACATACGCACTGTACACGACACCGTACTTTCTACTTTTGGAATATGACATCAGAGAAAAGTTTTGGGAATACACAAGTTTACTTCGTGTTATTTGGTATGGATTAAACGTAGTGCAACGTGTTATGTTGTGTTATGCTATATTGTGGTGTATGCCAAAATATATATGATGGTTACATTACTTTGTGTGTACCGACCGTTAAGTGTATATTGTTTGATATGTTACAGTTACTGTTGCGTTTTTGGTCTCTTACATTCGGCGTTCGGTGTTATGGTTTTTTTTTTTCCTCTATTCTATACATGCTAATGGATGATTGAAGTGAACGAGCAAGAGAATGAGCAAGTGGGAGCAAAAACACCCATGTTTATCACCTCCATCAAAATATTATTTAATCTAAGGCTGCAGCAACTTTGGCCTTAGTCTTTTATTTTGCCGTTTTTTATGCTCAGCCATTTGGATTAGATTGTGTGAGTATGAGTGTGTCTGTGTGTGTGTGACTTTTTTTTTTTTTTTTTTTTTTTTGTTCCATTCTGTATCCATTCTCTTCTCGCCTCATTTCAAGCAACATTCATTATATCAAAAACCATTGAAAATACAAACATGAAAAAAAAAAGAAACGCTGCCGTCTCTTTTGCACTAGATCGATTCGATATCGCTTTTCATTGCATGAAACCGAAATGAAAACAGCTCCCCCATTTCGTATTTTTCTCTAAATTATTTGTATCAGGTGTACTTCACTTGTAACTGAATGTTTTTATGAGCGATACGCTCACAGAAAAAAAATACGACCGAAGAACGTATAAAACGGAATGAAACAGAGTAAAAAAAGAAAGAAAAACCGGCGAACCGAAGCATTTATATCATCTTTTTTCCACTGGAACATTCTGTGAGAAGGCACTTTTGGTGCAATCATTTTACGAATTCCCTGTTAGGTATTCAACGATGAGGGAGCTGTAGATAGCGTAATTCCTGTCAATTCTATCTCTTACATCGTCATCCACAGAATGACGGAATTTTTCTTTTTTTTTTTTAGCAATCATCCTCGTTGGTATGAACAGCAAAAAGTACAGTTGTAAACTGTAATTCCACATGCTTTCGTGCAATTTGCAGCCAATTGTTGTTCGCTTTATTTTTTCTTTCACTTCCTTTCGTCTTCTTCTTCTTCTTCTTCTTTTTCTTTTTCTTCGTTTTATTTTATTTTCCTTTTGTTTCTGTCAAGTCACGATAAAACTGGTCGAAAGCCAGTTGGTCGCATCGGCCAAATCGAAGTGTGCAAAAACAAATTTAGTGAAAAGTTTAAATGAAATTTCAAGTGGCGCATTTTGCCAATTCCAACACAATACCTATTAGAATTTGCACTTTATTCAACACATAACAATGGCACAGCTGCAATATTTATCTATCGCTTTCACTCTATGTGAACCATTTTCAATTTTCACAACGCGGAAAACGATGAATAGTGAAAATGTCAGATCTATATCGTTTTGCTACATTATTCAAAAGAGCTTTTTCGCATGAAACATTCACTAAAATAATTACAACTTGGTAAATTGAATTAGATGAGGCTGTTTTGATCATTACGATGAAAATGCTTTGCATAGTGTGTGGTATGATATTGAATGGTGTTGCTTGGTGTGACGCGTTATGCTCTCACATTAACGCTAGTTCATTCAAAAGTATTGCATTTGCAAATTACTATATATATACATATATGCCCCGTTAAGGCATAGACCTTTAGATGAGAATTGGGAATATATTCAGTGGGACGGCCACTCTCTGGTTCTTATCAAGGTTTTCAGACTTCCATATAACACCACAAATAACCATCTATTTAATTGTATTTAACGAATCGTACGTACTGAGACGTTGAAATGAACAGAAAACAAAAAAAATGAAATGAAATAAAATAACGAAATCATTATAATTAAGGTACGTAAATAACAACAAGCGTCAGCTTATGCGGTTCATTTATTCATTTTGTTGGTATAAAATCAGGTGAGTCATAGTCGAAATTGAAATAGTTACATGTAAATGCGACACTCTAACACCGTTAATACGACGTTTTGTGTGCATGTTTGTGGTCACATAAAAACCATTTACTTTCTGAATTAGATTATTCGTTTTTTGTTCGTCGTCGTTGTCGTTGTCGTCGTTGTCGTTGTCGTCATCGTCGTGGTTGTCGTAATTCTTCTTGTTGTTATTGTCATCGTCGTATGTGTACTGTGTTGTTGTTATGTTTTTTTTTTCTTTCTTTTTATTTTGGGTGGATTTATCCCTTTGGCTACAGTGTCATGGACACCAGTTGTCATGGGCGAAAAACTTATTCGGGTGAATGTTCAGACATTCTGTTTATTTCATTTCAATTTTTTTTTTTTTTCTTTTTTCTCTTTTCTATTCTTTCGTATGGTGTTGTGTCATTGAAAAACTAAGCTTACCTTGACAGCTATACCCATTCTTATTTAATTCATATCCTTCTGTGCAGTCACATTCATACATGCCATCATGTAGCTCATAGCATAATTGTTCACATGGACTTCCATGACCGCAACGACCTGTCAACACAAAAAATGAAAATTTCATTTAATAAATTTTAATTGATGGCACTGAGTCACAAAATAAAAAGAAACAAAGAAACAAAGAAACATTAACATAATTGAATAATTGCTGTCTAACACTTCAATTAAATTAAACTATTCGATTTAATTCATTAGTTTTTTTTTTTTTTTTTTTTTTTTTTCTTCTGGACAATCAAATATTTCAAATAATTTACTAAATATTGGATAATCGATAATTCATGTCCGAATTGTTCTGCGCAAGATTGAAACCAGACGAATTTAATGATATGAACAAGAAAAAAAAAAGAAAATGAAATGAAATGAAACAAAGCAAAAACTTTGTTTCAATAAAACCAAATGGTTTTCATTCAATATTTATAAAGGAATAAATACAACTTTAATTAAATAAACGATTGCGTCAAACCAATTTCTATTTAAAGGAATTTCATCAAACGCTTGTGAGCTAAGTTAAATTTTTGCCGTTTGGCAATTTTCAATAGCATTTGGCATTTTACTAAAAACTGTTTGATTTTGTTACAATGTAAACAAACTACAAAGCCAAATTGCATATAATGCCGTCTTTTAAGAGTACGCAACATTCAAAATTGAAATGAGCTAAACTTGCGTTAAATGGGGCAATATTTACAAATACAAATATTGAATTACACGCGCACACATATACATAAAATTGTTATCGTGCTGAGAGAAAGTCCCCAAAAAACGATGAACACCCAACCGTGCAATTATTTGTTGAAAAGCATAAGTCGCTGTTCGAAACATAATTTTAACAAAATCGGTTTGTATACTCGTTCATGTTCAACACAAGAATTTGTTCATCAATAAAATCATTTAAAAGTTTTCGCCCCATTTCGGGTCTTGTACGTGCGTACTGCCACTTGCAATGAATTTGTTATTTTCAGTGATTCATTAAAAAATAAAAAAAAAAAAAATTTCCATATTTTTCTATTGTTTTCTTTTTTTGTAAAATGTTGAGACTTTGTGATGCCTATAAACAATATGAAAAGATGCAGAAAATAGAATGGCAAAAGCTATCGCATAAACATCCTAACACACGCATTAATATACATGCACGTACACACATATACACACACAATCTGGTTGAAAACTTCACAATTGCAATGGCTAAAATATTTTCGAGATTTATTTATTACGCGTTAAACATATGGTTTTACTCGGGGTACATTGTAAACCAGCAATGCCAAAAACCAATGCATATTCAATGAAACATTCATTATTCACTTGGAAATTTGTTGGTGGTGGTAGTGGTAGTGATGGTGGTGTTGGTGCCGTTTCAAATACAAAATTGTGAGTGATTTGAAAATAAAGCGCATTAAAGCACAGTTGCCAACGTCATTTCGTATAAATTTAGAGAAAATGTTGTACGAAATAGAGCGAGTTGGTTAATTTTCTCTCAATTTTCTTTCTTTAATAAATAGAGCGCATTTTGCATGTTGTACATTTACCATTTTACTAGGTAAAATGTAAACTAAACAAAACAAAGACACAACAATTATATTGCAAATGCAAATATAGCCGAAAAAACCCCCCGAATGCGGTGAAATACAAAACACAAAAATATTTTATATGGAGAAACTGTTGCATAACTTAAAACCAAAAATAAACGCAAAACTGATGAAGGCAAATGTGTTTCTTTGATTCGAAGCAATACGAATATAAGGCACAGTTAGATTTTCAGTTTATAAAATAGTCCATAACATTGAGGTGATTTGTTTTCCTTTTTTTTTGTCTTTTAATTTTTTTTTATTGCTGTTGTTGAATGGTTTTTGATTTTTCGGTTTTGACCATATTTTTTTCCACAGTGCATGTTCAAAATTTAGGGGAGGTGTCAGAGGGCCAATTTTATAGCGCCAATCGATGAAGCGTCTCAAAAGCATCAAGTTTAGGGTGGTAAATAGGTGGGGGTTAACCCTCAAATCAGGGTCTGAAATTTTTTTTCGTTAGCAAAAAATAAAACCTCTAAAAAGGGAGGCTAAGGGGGATTGTCCAAAAATCCAATGATGCCAATCGATAGGGCAAGTCCAAAAGTATAGTAAAGAATGAATCAACTAGGTGGGTATTGCCACCGAAGTGACCTTAAATCGAGGTTTGAATATGTGCCAGCAAAATACCTTCTTAGGGGAGTGAGGGGGGATTAATAGGAAAAAACAATGATGCCGCTCGATAGACAATTTTATAATGAACAAGTTTCATTATATATGTAGTGCTGGATTGACCACTCTTTAACACTCAAATCGGCGTCGGTATTGACTTTGGGGAAAAAGCCCCCAAAAAAAGGTCTGCGGGTGGTCACGAGCAAAAACTGATGATGCAGATTGTTAGAGCGTAAAAAGTTCCCATGGAAATGTCACAAAATTAGAATCAAATTTTCGGCGGGCGATATGTAGTTTTCCATTCAAAAAAAATAACCCTCCCCCTCGCGCATGTATAACTTTGTTTCAAGTGGGAAATCGTTTTAGACTAATGAATCTAATGCTGCATAATTTCATAAAATTCTAAGTAATTCCTCAATCACAAAAATAATGCCGTTTAATACAATCTAATACCAGTCAATGTGCTCTTGGTGTTTTACACTTTCGTGTCATTTCGATGGTGCCAGGCTTAAATATATATATATATTTTCCATCATCATATTCTACATTTCTTTCGTTCTCTGTTTCTGCATCTCTATCTTCTTCGCTTTACTTCTGTGGCTGTTTTGCTTTGAGCACCCTTGCCAAACCAAATATGACATGTACACGGTGAATTGAAATATTGATGTACATTGGCATGGCATTAAGTTTATGATTTCACAGATACTCGAAATTTTCTGACAATATTTGCACTTTCATTTCGATTCCCGCTTTAAAAGCACTTTGACCATTTCATGTCACGGTTTTTGATTTTAATTGCATCAACCATTATCATGTAAGTGGAAATGTTAAAAAAGCAAAAAAAAAAAAAAAAAAAGACAGGTATTACAAGTATCAAGCACTAGAAGTCATGTCGAAACAACAATGACGGGGTGTTTTTGTCCATTTTAATATTGTATCGTATCGAACGATGTTTTGCATCATTGTTGCTATTCGCATAAGCAATTGAACGATTATAATGCATCGCGTATAAAAGAGTTGGAACAATGGTCGGTTGTTGGCAACACCGCAATTGAAACTTGCGTAAAGAATGGCGGAAATCAATAAACACCTATTCTGACTTTGTTTTACAATGATCAGACTTTCTTTTTTTTTCTTTTTCTTTTTCTTGTCAAATACATCCGGAACTAGAATCGACACTCGACAACAAACGAACGTCGGAAATAGCGATGGTTTTTGTCAACTAACAATGCCACCCTAACGATAAAGATAAAGATAAAGACAAAGTCATGGCTGATGCAAAGAACAAAAAAAAAAAAAAAAAAAAACAAAAAAAAAGGTGAGAAAAAGTGAGATGAACTCATGCTACTTGACAAATTTCAAATGTATGTATGCTTGAAGTATGAATGGATTCAATACTAATGTGCATTCATTTACAATTGCGAATCACAAGAAGCTTTCCAAATGCCAATTCATCGAACATTGATCCAGCAAATCCTTCAGAAAATCAATAGCTTAATGAATTGCATTGACGATAACAAACTCTCAACAGCCAAGCATCCTTGAACAAGCGAATGACGTTTCCAATTACAGTACAAAGTCGCACAACTCGGTACTGTAATCGTTCTCAACGAAATATGATTTCAACTGTTTTCGCAAAATCGATGAATGAATTGTAGAAACAATAGCAACAAATGCATTTACAAGAAAAGCAAATAGAAATGAAAGAAGCATTAAATACAATGAAGATGCAAGTCATTTTTCAAGAGTTCACTATTGATTTTGCCATTGAAAACTTCGGCAAATTTTCAAGAATTTCAGTTTATGTCAGTGCAGTTACAACTGTAGGACTTTGATAGTAGTATTTTAAGGCAAAAAATGCGATGTAGTTTTAGTGTCATGGACATAGTTATTTTGCTCATGGCTTTGCTTTTATCTTGGCATCCATTCCGTGTACTGGTAAAGAAAAAGAAATTTAAAATTTGTACGGAATGCGTTTGTTTATTTTTAGTGCCAAATAATAATGTTTTCGTTGATAAAACATACTTTTTACTAATATGAATTACAATATTCCTAGGAACAGTTTATGAATTACGTGTGATTATTGTTTTTAAACGGAGATTATCGCGATTATATACATTCTACCATAAATGAGACATAAATTTTACGTCGTTTTTCTTTTAGTGTAATGCCAATTTTACAGTTACCATTGCAATAAATGAGAAATGGAATGTCACTCACACCACAAATTTGGTCGCGACCACTTTTACATTCATTTTCTTTCGCAATTCGCGTTTGCATTTTATTTTTCATTCCATTTTTCTTACTTTTTTTTTTTTTTTTGCTTCCTCGCTGCATTTACTATACATCGTCTTTATGTTATTGCTTATGTCAATCCCTGAGATTTAGTAAATGAAAATATTATGGGTTGAAAAATGTGCAGTGGTGCACGTTGCTTATCATATTACAAGAGAGGTAGAGCAAAAAGAAATGTACAAACATGCATGCACATTTTACACACACCACTTTTGCATTATTATCATTTGACTCGGCACTCTGTCGCTAGCTACTACTAGTGGAAGTAGCAAATGTAAGCAAGAAGAAATGTGCAGACAATATGAAAATAAAAAAAAACTTTGTGCCAAAGAACAATGTCATTACTTCAAATGCATATGCGTTTGGAGAAATAACAATGAAAAGAAGAAGGAGAAGAAGAAAAAAATCAACAGCAGCAATGCTCCATGCATTTTGCCTCTTGTATATTTTTCCCCTTAGTCGGCAAAAGTTTGAACAGCGTGCACAAAGAAACAAGAATGCGAAAACGAAAAAAAATTCCGAAAGAAAAAAATATCCACGTTCTTCTGTTTTAAATTAGCAAAGGATATACATGTCGTGGTTTTCGTATTATGCTTTATTTTATTTTTGTTTGAAAATTACTTAATTCAATTCGTTGCATTCCTTTTTCTCTTCCTCTCTTTCTCTCTCTTTCTTTCTCGCTCTCTCGCTCTCTCGCTCTCTCGCTCTCTCGCTTTCTCCCTTTCTCCCTTTCTCTCTTTAACTCTTTCTCGCTGTCTTTCTTTCTCTCTCTCTCTCTCTCTCTCTCTCTCTCTCTCTCTCTCTCTCTAATTCTCTCTCTCTCTCTTGCACACACATACACTTTTGTTGTTTTTAGTTTTGAGAAATGTTGAAAACTGTTGGAAAACAACAAGCACAGAAAAGACGGCGATTACGAGAAAAAAAAAAATGAATGAAAAAAAAAAAAACGATAACGAAGCGAAATGTTGAGCGGATTGTCTACACTGGAATTTATGCCACAATGAAATAAATTATTCGCTCTTTTCTTTACGTTCAAACATTGTATTTTTGTTCTATGTTAATGCAGGCGATTTGACTGTGCTGTTGACGAACCAACAAAGAGATAATGCATTCAAAGCTAATACATACTTGCACTCATACACATGCACCAAGAAAACAAACATTCCAAATGGGCAAAATTGAGAATGAACAAAAACGAAAACAAAAAAAAAAAAAAAAAAAATCAATTCTACCGCACTCTTTTTTTGTTGTCTAATAGAATTTGGTCGTTAGTTTCGATTTTGTTACAATTTTTGGTTGGTTTTGCTTCATGAATTCCAAGCGACACAACAAAATCGAATATACCATGAAAGCACGCAACCAGGGAGGAGGTGAAAAGGAAACGACAAAGCGCTAGAAATGTAGAAGAAACAATGAAAGAGAGAGAGAGAGAGAGAGCGAGAGAGTAAACAAGCGTCGAATGCATGATGAAAATAAGATTTTGTGAGCGAACAAAAGGCAACTGGGAAAAGAAGGCGAGACGAGACAGAGGGAAAGATTGAGAGATTTGAGTAACTAAAAAAAAACTATAAGAACAAATAAGAATCGTTTCACATGAAGCGGCAAATGATTTTGCTAGTAGCCCGAAAGCTATTAGAACGACTTTTCTTTTCGTCGTCACTGAGCGCAAAGTGAAACGATTTAAGTTTGTTAACTATGAAGTAACTAAAGAAACAGAAAAAAAAAAACAACGCAAAAACTTTGAAGTCGAATGAAAAAAAAAAAATTAAAATTCTCAATATTCCATTGGATTGGTCGTCTTCTTATATTGTACTGAAACTGGCGCATTTTCTTATTTAGTGATAGCGATAAAATGTTTGAAACTATTGAAACCAATTCAAAAGCAAAACCAAACGGAAAACGAGAATTTACAAAGTGAAAAATAAAAAAGACATCGCACAAACAGTTATCACGATAAAAACAATACCTTATGTAAAAATGTGGTCCGGCAAACTATCGCAATGTGAATGGTATTTATGGCTTATAGGTGGCATTTATGGCAAATGGATTTTGGCTACCGCTCAAAATTGAAACAATTCCCAAAAGTGAGGGCGAAAAAAAAAACTTTTGTATTTGTATTTGGTATTTCCGATTTTCGATTACTGTTCACGATTGCAAAATGGATTGACAGCGATCAACAGTGGAATCGGTTCGCCAGAGGCATAAATAATCTCCGATGCATACACAAGCAAACAATTTTGAATGCATATAATTGTGCATTCTAATGATATATCACTTCTGATTAATTATAAGATTTAATTCTAAAACATCTTTTCAACAACACTAATCATTATTACGTTCTGTTTGAACACATTAATTAAATATTCATAGCGTACAACATAAGCTCATTCATATATTATGTGTAACACAATAACTATGGTCTTTGTCACGTTTTGACATTTTACGAAAACAAAACCATTTTGTGTTGGACACGTGGTACAGAAGTTTCATTAATTCGATTGTGATTTGCCTGGGGGGATGCATTAGATTTTATATTTTCATTGCGGCGAATGCTGTAATCGAAGCAAAATAATCAGAACAAATCAGGTCAAAAACCAAACACATTTAGACAAAAATACAACAATCAAACTGAAGAACGAACATAAATCTTCAAAAATAAAAATAATCTAAAATCCGAAATGAAATCATCAAATAGAAAGCATTAAACCTTTGTGTTCAAAAAAGAAATCATCATTTCTCTATATTCGACATTTTTCTCTACAATATAACGTATATACACAAGATGCAGAGCATGTATTTGGATATTTTCATCCGTTTGGATATTTTTTTTTATTCTAGATATCGTATCGGCTGAATTTCTTTTCCCTGATTTTGTTTTGTTTCGCACATCATATGAAATACAAAGCCGTTGCTCTTTGTCATTCTCCGCTCACTTCGTTCGTTGCTTCCCCCCCGTCTAAATGAAATTTAGCCGATACGATATCTGAGTAAAAATATCCAGACGGATGAAAATATCCAAATACTTGCTCTGCAAGGTGACACAGCGCGGATATGGGGAAGCAAATAATAAGAGATAGAAATATTAATGCTTTAAATTGTGCTTTAAAACCACAAATATTTATTTCACATCATAGAATTTTATCCTTTGCTCATCGTCCATTTCATTTTACGGTGAAAATGCTTCTTTTTTTGTCGTTTCTAGGCTTTTTTTTCTTCTTTTCTTTTTTTCGACGTTAAAATTTAACAATTTATACGATAAAAATGATGTATTTTATTTAATATTGTTTACGGATTTATAAAGCGAATGGAGAAAGAAAAGATGGTAAAATAGAACGAGGAACCCCTATCAGATCTATCATGATATGGGGGATGGCAATACGATGCGATTCGATCTGATACGATACACATCACGTAAACACGTTTCTATATTTCCATTTGCCATATAACAAAAACTTACACACACACACGCAGACAGAGAGAGAGAGAAAGAGAGAGAGAGATAGAGAGATAGAGAGATATGCTATTATGAGTATAACATGCGAATCACACATGAAGGAAACATGGTACGACATCGAATTAAGTCCATTTTTGCACTTTTTTTTTGCTTTGCTTTCCTTTGGTTGTTGTTGTTGTATTTATTCATTTTGGATGTGTGTGTGTGTGTGCAGGTTTCATAACATTAAATCGAATATGCCGTATATTCAGAGCACAATGAAACCGATCCAAAGACAGTGAAAATTGCAATGGCAAAAGTGTTACATTGTGTATAAATGTTTTTTTTTTCCTCTGTGTTTTGTGTTTCTCTTTAGATATTGTACAATATAATGGATTATATCTTCATGACGTTTGCTTTCTGTTTTTCGCTTTTTTTTTTTTATTTTGGTTTTCTGTTTCTTTTCATCGTGCGATGAATTCTCTCCCCCAAACAATAAAAGGTGGCGATAAGAAAAGAAGCATTTAAAAATCACAAATTCTACCTGTGTTCAGGGTGCATATGTGTGTATTTGTTGTGAAAACGATAAGCGACATTGTATTATGAACTAAAATGGAAATTTATCCGGTTTTTGTTGATTTTTTTTTTTTCATAAACACTTACACACACACACACACACCCACACAAAAATATACGTACACAACAACAAGGCAAAAAAAAAAAATATCCCCGTATTTTGTTGTGTTGTCACATACTGTTGTGTTGTGCGTATAATTTCAGTAGCGAATACAATTGAATTCGACAAAGGTAGCGTAGTAACAATCAAAGAGTAAAGTAAACAAGGAAAAATGCTTAAATGTCAACATAAATACTTTGTATTCAATGGAAGTCGCATCGACGATTGCGATCGAATTAGAATGTGTAAAATGCGATTAAAATGTGAAAATGTTTTGCTTTCGTATTGCTTGTTTTGAACATATGTGTACATTGAATGGCTAAGCATAGACAAGCATTTCATTTCCTTAGTTCCTATGCATGTATGTGTTTTTGTGTTTTTATTTTTGTCGTTTTTTTTTACTCTTTTGTTGGTGCAGGAATCAATTCATTGTGTTTACCTATACGATTTCTTCAACAATGCAACAAAAGCATCCGCCAAATTGTTCACTCTTTTTAAATCGCACATTACATCGAACTGCATTTTAAAATCCCACGAATGCAGACAGCTCAAATTGCGAATTTAACAAAAAAAAAAAAAAAAAAAACGTGAATGTTTACGCAACAGCTTTTGCGATTGTGAATGAAAATGTGAATGTGTGTCTTTGCCATTTTAACAATGTATGTCATTATTTGTCAATAATAAATACAAATGGTTAAAAGCAAACTGTTCATTTGAGCTTTTCACTAAGATCCGGATAAGCGCTGTAAATTGAAAAAAAAAAACCAACGCAGCATCAAAAGTAAGCGAAAATGAATGAGTGAGAGAGAGAGAGAGGTTGAAAGAGAATGAAAGAGAAAGGAAATAATGAGATTAGATTCGCAATGCTGGTTTACGGTGCCCAGAGGATTCACAGATGTAGTTTCGGAATCTCACTAATTGAGCTTCTTATAGATCCACATCGTGTAAGCCATGACCAATGAGCATGGTGAATGATGTAACGTGAATTCACGTAAAAATAAAAAAAGGGGAATATCAAACATTTGACCATTTCAGCTGATTTATTTTTCTCAACAACGAAAACAAGAAATGTTTTAATAAATTCTGTTCATTTCCCGATTCCCTTTGTGACCACGGTATTATCTTGATTTCAAACTGTATTTTTTTTTAGTTTGCGAATGTGATCAAATTTATCCAATAAAAGAAAGATTACCGCATTATACTTTTGTTATTTTCCATACTTTTTCGATCTGATGGGGAGGAAAACATAGTTATAGCATAGAACCAGTGAAAAAAAAAGAGGAGGAAAAGAGAGAGAGAGAGAGAGAGAGCAAGAGAAAGAGAAAGACAAAAAAGAAAAGAGAATCAAAGAGTGATAGAGAAAAGACAAGCGTCAAAGAGAAGGGAAGACAGAGAAGAGAAGAGAATGAGATGTAGTGAGAATAGAAGGAAGAGATTGAGAATCTCTAATGGTAATAATAATGCTATCACGAACATTTTTATTATTACGTTTTATAACTAACATAGAAATATAGCATAGCTTTTATATAGAAATCCGGTATGTGTTATAGATGGTTTGGTGTATTTCAATGCGTATACACAACATATTCTGTTGAAGCAGGCAATAGAGCTCCGGTGATATATGAGCATAGCGACGTAATGTACGAAGCATTGTTTTCGCTCATGTTTCGGTGTGTGAATGTTTGTGTGTGTGTGTGTGTGTGTGTGTGTGTGTGTGTGTGTGTGTGTGTGTGTGTGTGTTTTTTTGTATGGGGTAAATTCCATCTTCCATCTGATTTACTTGCTCTCTGTGAAACATTTTGTTTATTGTTGTTCTTCTTCTTCTTTCTTCTTGTTATTGTTGATGGCAATGCCACTATGTAACTTCTTCTTTTTTTGTCTTCTTCTTTTTTTTCTTGCTAGTTTTGGTAAATTTTTTTACTCTGTTTCATCTGCCATGCTGAGAACAGAAAACATAATGGCTGATAGAATTGATTACAGTGAATTCAATGCAAGTGCACATTTCTATTTATCTATTTAAACATAGAAAATACAATGATACAAAATGAAAATTGCAAAACATTTGGCGAACACAAGCTTGTTATGTAACACATCGTATCGTATCGTTATAATATTTCCAATAGATTTCTCTTTCCATTATATGTTAAATCTATTGCAAATGCAAAAGTCGAAATCAATGGTAAACAAAGACAAGTGTGAGCGAGTAAACGTATTCAAAATATGTTTAGTATTTGGGTTTTGCTCATCTTTAGCAGCAGGGAAAACAACATCATAGTGAGAAACATGGAAAGAACTCAGCAGCTTTGAATTTGAACCCATTTTGGAATGTTGTTGCGTGTACATTCCAATTTTGTAATGGTTGAAATTCGAATAGCTTGGTAAATGTGTCATTTCATCTCCCGCTAACACGTATCCCCATCGTCATTATTCGTTCACATTCTCAAAGTTTCCGTGATATTTTCTCTTGCATACATACAAACACAAACAGATAGTTTGCTGAATGTTTGAAATTTTGTATTGTAATTTGTAGTGAAAAAATATTGAGAGAGAAAGAGAGAGAGAGAAAGAGAGAGAGAGGGAGAGAGAGGGAGAGAGAGAAAGAGAGAGAAAGAGAGAGAGAGGGAGGGCGAGAGAGGGAGAGAGAGAGTGAGAGAGAGAAAGAGAGAGAGAGAAAGAGAGAGAGAGAGAGAGAAAGAAAAAAAAAAAGAGAAAATAGTAAAGTGTGCAAATTCAACTTATTTTCTGCTTATCTGCTAGATTTTCAACAGAAAATTAACGCGTAACAACAATTCGTGCATGTACCAGTGTGTATTAAAAATGCCAGTAAGCGAACAATGAAAATGGAAAAAATGGCAACCAAGTAAAAGCTCGAAATACGTTCATTTTATACATTTAAACACAGGAGAGTAAACAATTCGTTTTGTCTTGCATGTTTCTCTTTCTTTCTCTTTCTCTTTCTCTTTCTCTCTCCCTCTCTTTCTCTCTCTCTCTCTCTCTCTCTGCCTCACTTACTCCACTCCTTTTCTGTTCTATCGTACTCTACATGACTTTTCCACAACATAATAATAACAATAATAATAGTAATAACAATAAATAAATGTATGATTATGGGTGTTGGCTTGGATGATGTTCATTTTGTACGGGCTTGTGTAAAGCTCACTGCAAATGCACAATACAATTTGCGAATCAACTACAGTAATACAAAACAAACAAATAAATAAATTTATCATCAATGTGTTCGCATTTAATGTTTGTAGGGGTTTTAATTTGTTCGCAAGTCAAGAAATGGGAACACAATACATGAAAAATCATTGCTACCTCCTGCCGGCAAAGATGCAGAGTGTTACTCTGAATTTAAAAGCCAAACAGATAGATAATACGAAATACGAATTACACAAATACACATACCCGAAATGATCATTAAAAGTCGGAAAATGAAATGAACGAATCGCAAATGTCGTAAATAGAAAGAACCGGAAAACCATAAGAAAATACAACAATTACTGTTGAACTGTGAAAATGATACTATTAACGGTTAAAAGCGAGTCTATATAAATTATGCACTTAATAGAAAAGGAATCAACAAATTATAAATCCACATGTTTAGTTTTTCTTCGAATGGAATGACACAAACAAAATCATTTTTATAAATTTACTCATACAATCAAACACTGACATACAAACAAATGAATAGCATGATGAATGTTTGTTTATATTATATTCTTTTAAATTTGCCAGTTTGTGTGTGTGTTTGTGTGTGTGTTTGTTTGTTCATTTGCTGGTGCCAGTATGTCTCTTATGCCATAACTAATTTCAGGAAATGACAAGTGCTCCGTAATAGAAAAGATAAATTGCACGATAATACGCTAATGGCGGATGTTGGCCAAAGTGTAATTTTCCTCTGAACGAAAAATTTTATGTTTTCATTTTCTATAAAAAAAAAAAAGAAAGCGGCGAGAACAAACGATAAAAAGAACATATTATACAACTTCAATATAAAAAGCTAAATGCGACAGTCAATGGCCAACAGAAAAATATTGAATATCGAAAAATATAGAAATGGAAACGGTTGAGAATTTGGTGCATTTGTATGATGGTTGTCATTCACACAGTATTATTTGAATGTTTTAAAACAAACCATTTTTATTCAGTGAATTGAAAAAAGCTGACCAAAGCAATTTATACAACTATCCATTGAATAGCGAAAAAAAACATATAGAATTGAAATGAGAGAGAGAGAGAGGGAGCGGTGAAGAGAAAGAGAAAGAGAAACATGAAGAACAAATGCGATTGCATTCATTGCAGCAATAGTGGAAAAAAAATCATATTCGTGCGTACAATTTATTTTACGCTTTTGCTGTTTTCCATTTACTCGTAACAGAAATTTTTTTTTTTTTTCTCATTACGTTGGAATTCATATGGAAATCATGCTATCTATAGTTCCATCGAGTCTGCCGTTTATGAACTACATTTATACAAAGGTAAAAAAAAAAATGGAATATTATACGGCGAGAGTACGACGGATGACAAATTATTTTTAAATTATTCAAATGATAATTTGGTGTGTTATATATGTTTTTATTATACACGCTCGTGTATGCAATAGAAAGCATCTTTGTGACTGCGATTGTGTATATTCATATGAAATGTGTTGCTACTGTTATACTGTTGCTGAAAATGTAATAGCAAGTTAGCTATTCGCATATTTTGATATAATCGTAAGCAATTTTTCGCTTGTTCGTGTTATTTTGCTTAAGTTCATGTAATATCTGTTATTGTAGTTTTGATGCGGTGGTAGTTATTATCGCTTCCATCGTGATTGCCGTTTATGTTGCTATTTTCACCACTGTTGAATAGATGCTTAGTATTCAGTTGAATAGAGCACAGATCAAATAAAATGTAGTCAACTTTTCATAGTCAACAAAAATATGGAATGGTTACCAAGCCACCGAACCACAACTACATTTTGTATTGTGTACATGATGGGTGCGGCGGGAAAGAGCTACATTGAAATGCGAATAACAACAATAATAATAGCAACAGCGACAGCTCAACAAATATAGAAAAATATGCGGAAAGAAAATAGAAATAGAAAAGTATGATAAATCGATTTAGAAGCGAAATGCGCGAGCACTGTACCCTCAGCGAGTATATATATATTTTTTTTATTTACACTGTCATTCTTATCTTGCAGTCGTTTTCATTTCTATTTTTTTTGTTTTCCATATTTTTTTTCTGACTTGTTTGCCACCAAATAGTACAAATCACTGGAAGTGCTCCCACAGCTACGAAATATGCTAATACCATATGAACTATTTGTTATTAAATGACAATAATTTTCGGTTCATCCATCTATTGTCATAACATTTTTGTTATTTTCTTTGATCCTCCACCATCGCCTCCATTATCAATATCAACAAAATCTGTAAATTACATAAATGGATAAAATGTAATTTAAATGGATAAACTACTATAAATTCGTTATTATATTGTTAGAGAGTGTGTGTTAAAAATATTGAAATCCTTTGCCTCTAACAATTCTTTCAATTCCATTTCTCTTGCTCTCTTAGTTTCCATTGTTCACCCTCGACGAGTGTCTATTGTACTTAGAAATGTTTGCCCATTATTTTGCATGGCAATTGAAAAATGAGATAATAATAACAACAGCAGCAGCAACATCAACAGATTCAACGAAAACGTGTTCATAAAAACGGTCGACAAGCATTTATAATAACTAACAGAATTTACAATCCTTAAGCGTAGAAACTGTCATAAATGAACAAAAAAAAAAAAAAAGAAAAAAAAAAAAAGAAAAATACAAGACAAGAAAGAATGGTCGAAATATAACGAACGGAGAGCATTGTCGAAAACAGAAAAAAGAAAAACGAAAAAGAGCCAGAAACTTTATTTCAACTAAAAAAAAAAAGGGATAATTGATTCAATGGCAATAAAAATGCAAAGTCAAACAGAAATGGAATGAAAATGGAACATGACGGGGTAAATCTTGTACCACTTTGTTAGACGAATGAAATATGGCCAGAAATATGATGAGAGACAATTGAAAGCGAGCCAACTTGAAAATTGAAAAAAATAATAAATGTAGACAAGAGAAAGAAAGTGTTGCAATTTTGAAAGCTGAGTTTTTGAGTTAGTAAATTTGTGTTACACGAGAGGAAGAAAGAGAAAGAGAAAAAAAAAAAAAAGAATACCGAAGGAAAAAGTGAATAAAATATAAAAAGCCAAAACTAAATAAAACAGTTTGTTAAAATGACTTACAATCTTAGTCCCAACCAAGTGGTTAAACAATAGCCAAAATGAATTTGGATAAGAGAACTAATATATACGTGGCAAATGCGAATGCGAGTTGTGGATTCGAATGTGAATGTTGAAGCAACCGACAGACCAACTAAACAACCAGCCAACCAAGACACACAACACATAAAACATTCGAAAATGAAAAACAATATTGTATCGCTTGTAAGAGAACTTAAGCACGTTGCTTAAATAGTGCACATAAAAGCACACTCTCTCACACAAACATACACACACGCCAAATATCAGCATAGAAACACCAACGCAATGGAATCCAGAAACGGAAAAGATGTGAAACTGAGTGAGAAAAACACCATCGCCGTTACGAACCACTCGAACATTTTATTAGTCATTTGTTAGTACGTGATGGAAGAACAAATCGATTTGATTACATTTTCGAACGAAACGTAAATTGTAATCGAGACAGACAGACAGAGAGAGAGAGAGTGAGAGAGAGAGAGAGAGAGAGAGAGTGAGAGAGAGAGAGAGAGAGAGAGTGAGAGAGAGAGAGAGTGAGAGAGAGAGTGGACCCAGAAAAATAGAAAGAAAATGAGAGAAAAACAGAGATCGAGAGGAAGACAGGGCAAAAATAAAATATACACAAGCGAGATGTTCTGTACTGTTTGAAGTGTGTACTGTGCCATATGGTTTAGGACGAGGAGCCATTGTAATGATGCCAATATCAAATTGTTGTTGTTTTGGTTTTTTTGTTTTTTTTTTTTTTTTTTTTTTGTTTTGCGTAAATATTTTACTGTCTCAGATTTCACTCTTTTGAATTCATTTCGTTTTTCACAAAATAACCTAAATAAAATGCACACTGCGAAACTTCCGGTTGATTTCCATATAGATAGAACGCCAATACGATTTACAAAATGGGATTCACATTCAACGTGCGATGACCAGTATTATTTTTCGTTGAATTTTTTTTTTTTTTTTCCTCATTTTATTTTTGAAAGCAAATGGAAAATAATCCCGACGACAGTTTGATACCCACAAAATGCCAGCCATTTGAACAGATTCACTTTGCAAGTTACCATCAGCTTGAACGCAATTCAGTTTCATTCTAATCCAATCGCATATTCCCGGTTCAATTCGTAAAGATCCGCCCTTTCGATTTTATTGCAGAATATCATTGCATATATATTTTTTTTCTTTCATTTTTCAGTAATTTTTTCTCTCTTTTTATTACGAAAAAAACAAAATACATTTTCTACACCTAAACCAATTTAAATTTGTTGACCGTGTCAATTTTCATTTATGAAAGACAGTGAATGAGGCAAACACAAAAAAAAAAAAAAACATAAATATTCATGGCACGCAATGTTCTTTGTTTCGTTCGTTTCCTGTGGCCATGGTCTGGCCCCGGCATTCGGCTTTTGGCTCTTGTTTCGCTCGTAAATGCAACTCCATATCTTGATGTGTAAAGTTTCCATTTTTTTTTGTTTTGTTTTTTTTTTTTTTTTTTTTTTGCCTTATTGAAGCTGTTGTTGTACATTCAATCCTACATTGCCAGCATATCGAAGATAAATTACATTAAAATGCGTTCCTTTTGGCTTCCATACAAAGTGATTTGAACTTATCAATTGGCGTCGGCTTTAATCCGTTATCGGTTTCAATATTCCATAAACCATAGTCCAAATAGAAGAAGAAGCCAATACAGTCACAATTGATAGCACATGCACACCGACGAAAAATGCCAAACCAACCGCACAGCAAGGATATTCATCACCGAGTTGGGTTAAAGGACAGTAATTCACTACAGAATGATTTATGCACGTATTTCGAATGGAACGAATGAGCAAACAAAATGGAACATTGGATGAAAATGAACCATGGAATGGGGCAGAAATGGAGACAGCCAAAAAAAAAAAAAAGGAGAGAAAGAAAGAGTGAATGAGAGAAAGGGTGAGAGAAAGACCAAACCAAAAGAGTATCGCTTTTCATTGCTTTTGGATCTTTTTCACGGGCAAATATCAAGCAACCGAGTGTTTAGCTCAAGCAATGAACTCGCTTATTTCTTTTGTTTTCATATCCATTGACAATTTTCTCGAATCAATTTTCTTAACGCGTTTTCATTCTTTTAGCTTTTGGAAATTGTTGTTAAATTTGCTTAGTCCTTCTCTGCTCCCTCTTTCTATTTCTCTTTTGCTTTACTTTAATTTTCCCCTTCCACATTGTTCTTATTATTTATGGTTTTTTTTTTTGTTTTTTTTTTTTTTTTTTTTTGTTGTTGAGTATATTCCAATTTGACCAGACCCCAGCATGATATATTAGTATGGCAAGAATGGTGGAAAAAAAAAGTTGAAAAAACAGAAAATACATGGAAATTTAATAATGAGGAAAATAATTATTTGGTTACCTGCTGACTGAACCTTAGCCACAATGACAAAAGACATGGGCCAGCATAGCAATGTGCGTTTGATTCATGTGGTTCAAATGAAGATGAAAAAACATTGAATTTTCCATGAATAATATGATGAAAAAAAGCGTATAATTTCGCTTTGAATGGCATATTTTTTGCATTGCCATTTTTATAATGTGACAAAGCCAAAGCAAACTGAGTTTGCAACATTTTTATTTCATTTTTTTTTTTTTTTTTTTTTTCATGTTTTTCATCTCATTTTTATTATCATCAATCAATAGCAACTAAATATGTTGCCATTTTTAAATTCTGAATCGTTTAATATTTACATTTATTTTGGATAAAGTCGCCTATGGCTAAATGGTTGTTGTAACCTCATCAAAAATTCGTGCTTTGTATTGCATTAGTTGGGCTTAAGATTTTCTCGCAATTTCGCATAAATACGCATATATCGTATCGAAAATCGGGTGAATAGCTTCTTTAGATAAATCAAACGGATCGAAGTGATTTGTGTTGTCGATTACATTCACTTTTTCCATTTTTCATTTGCTCTTTGAAACATAAAAACAGCAGCCGTATCGAACAAAATACCACACGAGCAAATATTGTAAGCAATGATTCTATATTTATGCGAAACATTCATATGATATTGGCTACAGAGTGTATTTCACTTGAATTTAAGATATGAATAGAAATGGTTGCAAGTGTGGCGTATCAATCGAAATCTCGAGAGTAAGCAATATGCAGTAATTTTGACTGTGAATGATTTCATTTAAGGGGGGACATTTTTGAGAGTGCGTCAAGAAAATTTATATCAATATTTGAAACGAAAACGATTTTCATGATAACATCTACGAAATGTTATCGCATCATATTGAAAAGGAAGGAAATAGTGTTCCAAGTGAGTATTTTGACAGAATGAGAATGGGAACGTGAATGAGATAGAGAATGAAAAAAAAAGGAATGGGAAAGAGAGTTGTAATACCAAGAAAAGGAGATCGAGTGAAATTGGAGACATTGGAGACATTGGACGAATCCTCGTATTCTCGGGTTTTCTGTTCATTTCGATTGAGTTTCGTTGTAAGTCGTGGCACATCATGAATTTGTCGTTTATCATGCCAATATGTAATGTATAGCCAAGCCATGCATACAAATATATTGAATATGGACCAACAGCATCAGCTACACCGAATGCTATCACTATGATGACTGTTATTATTATGCTATTATTATTATTATTATTATTACTAAGTAGACCAAAATAAAGTGTTTGTGAATGTAACATTTTGGGATGTTTTTGCTTTTTGGATGAATGTAATGGCGTGAGAGAGTGAGAGAATTTCGGAAATACGAAAAATAAATGTATGCGTTTAATATGGTGAGACTTTATGAATGCCAGAGTCGATACATCGTTAATACCCCCCCAAAAAGCCAATATATTGCGAAAATTAAGAGTTTCCATTTTGTTGACATTCGAATATATACATGTTTGCGAGTGAGCGAGTAAGAGTGTTTCAGACTTTTTTCCTTGTTGCGGGCTTGAAAAGTTTTTGCTATTGAGTTTACATACATTATCATAAAACATTCTGAGTCAGGTTGTATCGCCGGTGCGCATTTTAGCATTTCAGATGTAATAAATGTATCATATTTCATGTATATTCTCCGTCATTATTTCCTTCCCTAACGCTCTTTAGTTGTTCCTCCCCCCCCCCTCCCCCACACCTCTTCTCCTGCCACCCGCAATTGAGATGATGATGAAAGCATTGTACGACAGCACGGATATGTCATAAGCACGATAATACGAGTATAGGTAATTTTTCATTTCGTTTTTGTTTCCATCATTCCGGCTCACACAAAGTCAAATACACAGTGTTCTGCTTTGCAAACAAAAAGTAAGAAAAAAAAACAGCCATCTAAAATGAAAAGCAAAAGCGCCCCAGGTATTGTATTTTCTCCTTTTTCTCTTTTTTTAGTCAAGCATTTCCTCCTCAGCGCTGTATGCGTTTCCTTCAATTCTTCTTTGTATCTTCTATTCAGATATAGCAAGTGTTTTGAATATTGTTCGATTATCAATAAATAAAGACCAATAAATAAACAATATTCATGCATGCCACGCAGATGACAAGCATCAGCTGTTGGTGAACTTGTTTTTCCTCGAATGTAATCAGTGCCGCCTCTTCTTAAGCCTTTCTATCTTTCACTCTCTCTCCCTCTCTCTGTCTCACTCTCTCTGTCTCACTCTCTCTCGCTCTCTCTCTCTCTCTCTCTCTCTCTCTCTCTCTCTCTCTCTCTCACTCACTCTCTCTCTCTCTACTCACTCTCTCTCTCTCTCACTCACTCTCTCTCGCTCTCTCTCTCTCTCTCTCTTGCTCTCGCTCTCGCTCTCGCTCTTTCTCTCCCACACACGTAGACACACATTCTCTTTCTATCTCTTCCTGTTTCATTTTGTATTTCATTTCTCTTTTCGTCCTTTTCATACTAAAATGTCGATTTTCTCAGCCAATCGCCTGGAAATGTTTTAGATGCCAAGCAATGGAAATATAAATATATAATATCTTTTGAAGAGCTATTTAACTCAATCAGCCCACACACACACACACATTTTTTTTTCTTATGAATTGGATCGGTGTGCAATGTTACAAAATGTAGCATAAATAAGCTTATTTGTCGTTCGACTTGTCAATTCAGGTTTTTGCTAAACGTTGATTGTTAAAATGGAAAGAAAGGAGAAGCGAATAAACGATGATT